>CABPRJ010000482.1:302217-382907 GCA_902439185.1 Cinara cedri
AAAGACTCTGTATAGTGAAAGTTTACAGTAAACAACGAGTACGTTATCCGTGTCAAGTGTCACGGAAACAATTTGTATTTTTCCGTTGCCCGTAACCGGATCGGCTGCATTGCCTATAAAAAAAAAAAAAAAAAAAAAAAAAAAAAGGATTACGAAATATCGTAACGTATCCGTTCGGTAGCGACCGCAACCACTCGCAGTATTGTATATCGCATGGTAGTCCGTATATAATATGTGCAGTGCGTACACGAATGGACCGCAATCCTCTATATGTAAAAAAAAAAAAAATCTAACCCACAATTTTAATAATAATAATAATAATAATAATAATTACTGTTTTCTAGTCGTTACCGTCGCGGTTTCCAGGGGATTAGTAAGTTGTGACACACACACACACACACACACACACGCACACGCACGACTCATAATACTATATTACAGGTACCTCTACTCGTATCGTGTAAATCTGTACGACGACGACGACGGTATTGGCCGTTCCCGTGTTATTATTATACCTAATTGTACGGGACACACATTACCGCAGCCGTCCAGCCGTACGCGACTGCCCCCACGTTCGTTACGGACGCGATTTCGCGTCGTTAAAAAAAAAAAAATAAAAAAAAAATAAAAAAAATGAAAAAAATGTAAAGTAACGCGTTACGGTTTTCGTTATTCGTCGCGTTTCGTTTTCGATTCGTTTTTATCGCGTGCGGAAATATACGCGCGATATTAACGCGCCACGCAATACGGATAAATTACCGGGAGAACGTTGTACACTGTCGTGCATAGGTTAGGCGCGAGTTTTCCGTTTGAAACACGCGCGCGCCCGTTTCGTCCGCGTGCACCACACGGTGATTGGACCGTAGCGCGCTCGCCCCGTATTTTCGGTCAGAGATCCGCGCGCATCCGAATTCGGATTTCCGTAGGTTTCTATGCGCCGTCAAAGCCGGCGTTTTCGGACGCTTAAATTTTCGCGCGGCGTTTAAGGGGGAGAGCGGCGGAGCGCTAACAGAACGTCGCGCGCCGCGGCGCCACGCGAGCGATTGCACTGCGCGAGCCCGGCCGAACTCGAAAGCGAAATGTCTCGTCAACGGGTGTCGAACAGTTTTCACGCCAAAATCTGTTCAAAGCGATACGCCCCGTCCGTTCGCGGAATTTTCATTATAGGTTCTCGTTTGAAAAACCGAATTCGGTATCGCCGCCGGATCCCCGTGTAACGATGTCGAATATATGTATCGGCTTTGACTACGTTTAAAAATTCCAAAAATCAGTGTCTGAACAAATGCAGAGTTTAACCCAAAATTATGAGGTGGTCGCGCTCAGCGAATCACCCTGTACAACGAGTATTACCCGCGGCAAAAACAAACCGGTAAACCGTACGGCGTTATTGTCAACGACAGCATTGTATTGGATGGGCGTAGGCGCCACATGTCCACCAACTTTGGGGGTGTTAAAAACTATTGACGTGTAACAGATCCACGGGGGAAATGCCCCCGCACAATCCCCTTTACACGAAACTCATAACAAGCAACTACGCATTTCATCGACGACTTGTTCATATCAAAATGTATTATAACCTTTTAAAATTGCGTTTTATACACATATTCATTGTAGGTAATCTGTGTTTTGTTTTGCTTATCAACAATTATGGAATACGTGGATGAAATATTTTACTCCGTACAATGAAAAAAGCTTATCGGTTATTTTTGGTGGCGCTCAAGAATCTCTAGCACCCCCTCAGTCGTGCCCGTATGAACAAATGGGTATTCCAACGGTAAAAACATAATGTTTGACAACATCGGTCTATTCGGTCACGTGCAAGTCATCCATCAAATATGTGCAAGTTAATTATAACTCAGTAAAGCGGTGTTTAAGTTGATTTAATAAAAAAAAAAAAAAATAAACGATTATATACATTTAAATTAATTTTAAAATTCAACTAAACCATTTGACTTAGATTTGGTTTATTTTTTTAATTTTATTTTTAACGCTTTTAGTAGGCACGATTTTCGATTACAACAATAGAATATAATAGCATCATAATAATTACACCTGCGGTACGCGCGTCGATCGTCCGTTGAGACGTTGACGAACAATAATCGGATGAATATAAAAAAAACGATACAATATGAAATATACCGTACGACCAAACAAATAGCGATAATAACAATAAATAAATAATAAACAAAACGATAAAAAACTCGGCCCGGAGAATTATAATTGGTTGTGTTTATTTACGACCGGTTTCGATTGAAAACAAAAAAAAAAATCATCTAGTACAACAGTAGAACAACAAACGAACAAATAAAACGCGACTGAATAAATAATAATAATAATAAAAAAAAAACCCGAATCAGAAATACACGGAAATTATTACCATTTTTATCGTTATATAATAGAATTTATGGGATGATTGTATTGAGATGAATCGGTTTAGATTCAAGACGCTTGATAATTTATTGTCAAAAAAAAAAAAAATAATAATAAAATTTATAATTACATCGGTATAGAATATTTTTTATTTTTTTTTTATACAGGTCTAAGAATCCAATCAAATCCTATAACATTGAATCGATATACTACATGAATGAAATTATTTTAGATTTTGAGTAACCTATTACGTTAATTTTTTTTTATTGTTGTCGTTATGATCTCTATAAATCATTTTTCTACCAGAAATCTTGTTCGAAACAAAAACTTTACCTTCTTATAGAATTTTATAGCGTTTTCGACCGATTCGGTGCATTGGGAATGTAATTTGTATAATTTATATTGTATTGAGTTTTCTTAATTAACGGTAAAAATTAGCTTTTTTGATAGCTTTGAGTTTCTGAGCCACCAAGGGAAAATATAAGACTATGCAATAATATTCTGTTCTGAATCGTTTTTCGTTAGCGATTGTTTATCATTGCGTACAGATTTAATTACTTAATATATTTTCCTCCATTATAAATTGCTTCTTACAGTAGCACATCCATCAACAGTATTAGCCTTTTTTTTTTTTTTTTCTGTTCGTCATAAATAATTTATTTAAATATTTATTAGGCGCGCATAACACGAAATTAAAGTTTTCTTAACAATTTTCATGTCCGCTTCGTATAGTATTTCGCGTGCTCTCTCCGAAGAAAAGTAATAGTTTCCGTTGTGAAATTAATTTTCTTTTAGTCAGTCGTGATGTATTGCCAAATAAATAATTATCAGTCGTAAATAATTTTGGGAAAAAAAGAAAAAAGAATAAAGGGGGAAAAAAGGGACTTAATACATTGGTCGAAAGAATGTTACGCTTTCGTGTAAAAAATTCATTAAAACAAGCGCTAGGCAAAATATTCTATTCTAATAACTTCGGTATTTATTTAGTATCAATTCGGCTTGTTCGGTTTGATTAGAATTTGTAATTTTAGTAAATTCCTATTCCGAGCGAAGCGAAAAATCAATTAGTTATGTCATTAGAAATATGTGTTTTTATATTCCAGAAAACACTTTTCTGGTTAGTAAAAAAAATGAAATTTTTTTTTTGTACACTGTACTTTATACGACGCGGATTTTTCGTTCAGTGATATTTTATTTGAAACATTTTTTTGTAGATTTTCAATAATTTCTCATAAAGATTGCTTTTATGGTTTTTAATTTGTTGAAAACACATTACGTGAGGCAAACGCTCCATTTTTTTCACGCAGTACTTCAAAAGATGCTGAAATTCTGCAGCGCGGTACTTTGAACCATTAATCGATATTTTCAGCGATTCGTCTCCTCAGATTTTTTTGCTGTAATTTTGTTTTCATCGATTCCCGAGTTACTTTGGCAACAAGGGAAAAAACAACATTAATTCACTCAGAATCGTTTTTCGTTTGCAATAGTTTATAGTTGGTATAGTATAATGTGGGTAAATTAATAATCAATTAAACGATAAAACAAATTCGAATGGTCTTAGTAAAATGGTAAATAAGTAAAAAAAAAAAAAAAAGGTCGTTACTATAGTTTTAGTAACGGCCCCCCCCTCCCCCCCAGAAAAATGGTCCGGATTCAACGCCGGTTGTATATACGGGTACAAATGAAATTCCCCTCTATATCCCACGTTCTCGACTTTTCACCTACAACAGCGGCACACCCGTAGTACGTCCGTCTTCGTTTACAATCGTACGTACCGTTTAAACAATAAACGGTTTCACCGGCTGGCGGCGCGGCGGGTCGGCGATGATGGCGTTTAGTAACAATAATTACAATTGCGGCCGTGCGTCTCGCCAGCATTGTACGCTGGCGTAATAAACCGGAAGTGTTTAACGTTCACCGTCGGCGAGCGGTCGTGTGCCTCGGCATTTCGTATTATCGCGCAATGCTTGTCCCGGCGGCCGGGCGACGTTGAGGACTGTACCCGTGCCCGTCGGTCCGCTTGTAGGTAAAACGGCCGTACGGTATTCGGAGTGGATTGCCAATTTGAATTATGCGCACCGGCTTTGGTAACGAATAAAAAAAAAAACCGCTCGAAAATTGGCCCCGCCGCGTCCGGTTTTTTTTCCGATTTGCCCGGGCCGCGTGACGAAAACACTACGGAGCGCGAGCGATTGTTGTCATGCGCCGCGCGGCGTTGTCCCGTTGAAAACCGTCCCGGTCGCGCCGCCGGCGTGTTTTTCAAACGCCGCCCGTAACGGTGACCGTATCGCATGCGGCCGCTCGGAACGTTCGAAATCGCGGCCGCGTCGCGTCGGGGTCGTCCGCGGCGCACCGGCGGATTTTCAACGGTAAACAGACGCGCGCGCGCGTTAACGGCTACAACGACACGGCGCGTAATACGGGCGAATTACGTGGGGGGTGGGGGGAAATCAACATTACGTCGCGCCGCGGGCGTGTCGCCGCCGCCGCCGCCGCCGCAAACGGGAAGCTACCGCGCGATATAAATATCACACGGGGCGATTCAATTCGTGTCCGTCGGTACGCGGCGATGAATTATTGCGGACGGGAAACGGATCTCGGCGGCCGTGTTCGCGGCTTTTTTTTTTTTTTTTTTTTTTCCCCGCTCAACACGTACGGGAAAAACTACGTTACGCCCCGTACGGATACACTTTAACGTATAGGCGATTCGATTTCGATGATGTGTTTTCTTCTCAAGTCGGAAATGACCGATTCGAATAAATTCGGGGGAATCTCCTATTCGGGTCAAGTAACTGACCGAAAAACGTCAGGTCGCGCGGATATTTTCGTTGTTTCGTCCGATTTTTCTTCGTATTGTCAAGAGAATGAAGACGAAGAAAAAAAAATAATAATAATTCCATCCACAACGCATCGTTAAACAGTCGAAATATTATGCGAGTTTTCGTATTTATGGATCGTGTGATTTTTCGACACGAGTTCAGTATATTACGGTTCAGTAAAGAGACCAATGGAACTTGTTAGTTTTGCCATAAATCGATGCTTTCCGGTTAAATTCAGAAAATATATTCTTGCGCTATTTGAAACCGAACGGCACCGGATTCTCCTTCTGTTCTAGCCTATACTCTCCTACATAATAATATTGACACTTTAATACATTCCTCGCGCCGTTCAGAATTATTAATAACATTATAATATTATTATATTATCGTTTCTTCTCTCGTGATCCGGCGATGAAAAAGGCGCGTTACCCCATCTGTAGGCGCATTACTTTTTAAAATGTACAATTTTGTCGAAACGGCAACAGTTATTTTATTTTTTTCAGAAACTGTACACAGCAGCTCTCGGGAGCTTGTCTCGCAAAACTTTAAACGCCACCGCGCCGCCGCCGCCGCCACCGCCGTATTCGTTCCGGACGATTTAAAAAACCAAAAGCTTCGATCCCTTCGCCGCTTTTGCAGCGTCAGCGGGACGTGACGTGGTACTACAGGTAGTAGTAAACGGGAATCGTTTGCGGATGAAAAAAAAAAAATAATAATAATAATAATAATAAAATAAAATAAAACCCCCGGGCAACGCAACGTGCAATGACCTGTTTCGGCTCGCGTAATAATTTTCGATTTCTTTCTTTTGTGCGTGCCGTCCCGAAATAATAATAAAAAAATAAATAAATAAATAAAAATAATATACGGTTTGTTTGCGCTGACCCGAAAATATATACCGCGGCGACAACAATATACGGCGCGGCGTCCGTTTCATTTTTCGCTTCAATTTTTATTCTCTTTTTCTATTATATTATTTCCGAAATTATCTCGGAATAGTCGGGCCATAAGTTATTTACGCGATTAATATCCGAGAGCGGTATGCGTATAAATATATATGTATGTACACACACACACACCCACACACACACACACACACAGCCGTTCGTATATCTGCCTTACCTGACGAAATATCCGTCAGAAGGGATGGGGAGACAGGGATGATCGGGACGGGGTAGAGGGGGAGGGGGACACGGCGAACGGCTCGTAAATTCAATATTCTCGAGTCTGCGTCTGCACGTGAAAAATTAATACGCTCCCAAGCGCCTCTCGAATATACACGCGGAGACCGAAAATACGCTTTGAAATTATTTCGTGAATGTTTGATAAGGTTTTCGAATACGGCGGACACCGGCGTCGCCGCGGCGAGCAGCACCGGCAACCGGTGAGAAACGACGACGGAACGCCTTTGCGACATTAATAATGCGCAACGGTCGGTATAGCACGTGGGTTTATACACGGTTTGTACCGGGATCGCGCGGTTCCGTGCACCTTTGGATAACAACAACTTTCGTAATACCGGTGAGCGTATTATTTCCTTCCCCTACCCATCCCTTAAAATCGTACCCGACACTGCGTTACTTGCGCATCGGTTAAAAAATCGTCGGCACCTCGGAACGGGGCCGGATTACGGTAATAGCGTGTGTTTACTCTCTCGGCGAGCCCCTTTCCGGCGCGCGTTTTTTTTTTTTTATTTCGATACATATTTTTTCGGGGGGGTTTTTTTTCCCCCCCGGCGATCGCCGTGCTATTATTCCAGTATAACGTATTACGCCGACGCCAAGTACCCACTGTTGTGTAGTTTCAAAAACCAAAAACGACATAGGCGTGAAGCCTACCTGCCCGTGAGCGTAACCAATTCGCATTTATTGTTATTCGGTTTACCGCGGCGCGCTCGTCCCCTTTGTGCGCGCGCGCCGCTGTTTACCGCACAAACTTTCTGGCGTGTACGCGTCCGCAATAATGTAATTTCGAACGATACCACCGGGCTAAAATAATTTCGCCGAAAGTTCAATACCGACCACACAAAATAGTAGTGATATATTATTATTATTATTATTATATTATCGTACATATATAGCCCGACTATTATACACACGAACTATAAACGATAATTTGAGAACGACCGTTAACGTACAATGCGGGGTCGGGGGGGGGATAAGTGTAGGTACCTGCTTCGCAATTCATCCTCCGAGCAGCAACTCCTCCGAATAGTATGAATTATGTTTAGAATCCGGATGTCGTAGTTCAATAAAATATTTTAAACCAACCACAACCCTTTAACAATTGGGCAACAAAACACTAAAATTCCTAAAACCTAAAACCACCGAAAATCCTAAAAAAAAAAAAAAAAAAAAAAAATTACTAATTAGTATTATTTAAACCTCCGAAAAAGTAAAAAAAAAGAGGGGAGAAAGCATTAAAAAGCAAAAATTAGAAACAAAATGTCGCGTAATAATATGTTATTCTATACAGTATGAAACAGAATTTAAAGCCGACGTGATTTCATCATAAATTGAACGGATAGAAAAAAAAAAAATTAAATGTATACATCCCACCCCTTTCACTCCTTCGCGTACTTATTACATACCGTGTAAGAGGTCAGCCCAACGTGCCGTGGTTTTTTATCGACTAGGTACCAGGTTTGACGTGTACACTTTTTTGGAAAGTTAATATCTTAATTCTTACTCTCAGTTTAAGACCGGCAAAAAGTTTAGATTATGTTTTGTAAAACTCCTAAAACCAACTATAGGCAGTGTTTCGGCATGGTTTGTCACGTTTACTGTTTTAATTTTTCTGTACGGGCCGTCGGTTTACGTCGTAGGTATTCTGAGTGCAGTGAGAAATATATTGGTTTTACTATATGGTGTGCGATTTGTTTTGATTTTCTACCTGTAAACCACTTTTTTACTACAAATCCTGCTCCAATTTTTCAATTTTTTTTTTTTTTTTTACTATCTATTGCTGCGTTTTACTCTTAAATTGCCGTAATTATATTATAGTTTTCCGAAAACTGACGAAAATATAAATTCGTTTAACTCGCAGTGGTAGAATAATTGTTGTTCCTTGATTTTTGTTTTCGTTCCGCTTCGTGCGCTTCAAACTTAAATTACCCGCTGTGGCCATTCAAGTGTTTAATATAATATAACGTGCGCTTTTTTTAAACGCTATATAATATAATTGGCGCGATACTTATGTTATAATTAATCCAACGGCGTGATTTCCAGCCGCGTCTTTATTTTTAAGGCGCCGTAATGATATAGCTAGGTACACAGATATTTTTAAGGTATATAGCATGAACGAATCGGAGCATTTTTACTGATCGACAAAATCATTTCCAAGAGAAAAAAAGGCGCACGTCTTATTGGGAAAATGAATAGCTTCTCTTCACTCGGAATCAAAAATGCATATTTGCACACCTTTCTCTATTCTCCCGGTCTACGTTTTAAACTGCTTTTACTCATGAGCGGCATCTTAAGACTTTAATGTTATTCAAAATCATGTCAAAATATTTAATAAAAATATTATTTTCTCAAATATGTGTTGCAGTGGCGTGTAACCTGGGATTCAAGTGTTGCTCAAGCAACACCTTGAATATGGTTGGGTGGGTATGTTAGAACGAGGACACTAATGAATTAATAGTAATAGGAACACATTTTAGTGAAATTTTCTCGGTAGGTATAACAATATTATTAGGGGTAGGTCACCTAAAATTATTTGAGCAACGTTAATTTTTTTTTTTCGGACAAACGCTACTGGCCTCTTGAAAATCAAAATTTAATATTAGTTTTGTGTTTTAACATTTCATAAATATAGTTTTAAAACAAAGTCTAAACGATTTCGTAATGATTACCGAGAAAAAAAAAATAGGAATCAAATATATTATTTTAAATCCTATTTAGAAAATCGCCGGATCGTGATATAAAGAAAAATAAATCACCCTGTATACGCTCGTTTTTTTTAAAACTGGACAAAAGTTAGTACATTTTTTCTCTTATAATCAATTTTTCTGTGGAGAAAAACTGCACGAACAAAGCTTAAAATAAATGAGCAAACCGTTTTATTATTATTTTTATGTATAGGCGTACTATATTATTACTACTCTTTTCCTTATTCAAATATTATTATTATTATTATTTTATTTTCTCTATAGAATTCTTTTCATTTTTCAATATCGTTAAAACGATTTAGTTGTTTAACCGCCGTAATCGTTTGTGTATAATTCGTCTTCTGCAGGGTTAACATTGTATTTTTATTATAATTATACCGAAAAAAAAAACCAGAGAAAAAAAAACTCAGTCGAATAAATTGGATTTTTACAATATTAATTAACTTATTCCATTTCTGCGCTATAATAATGTCGGGACTTTATAATAATAATAATATTATTATTGTTACCGTAGTTTTAATTATTATTCTGTTTACAAAATTGTAGTTTTTTATTGTTGTGTTTGTTTTAATTTATCAAAACGATTTAATTTAAATAAGATAAACATTGAACGTATTAAATAATACGTATTAGAAATATTGAATACGGTAAAAAGTTTATGTGCCTTAGTAGAGACACATTGCAATGAATAATGAAAAAAAAAATACCGACAGAATGCCTATATTATATAATAATAATAATAATATATGTTGGTTAGTACTTGTCAAACTTGTTCGTACACAACACAATGACAGTATTATTATATTCTATAGATTCGATAGCAATGGCAAATTATCTGAAAAGCTCGTGCGGTATAAACGTGGTAGTGCAGTTCGCCGGTATTTTACGTAGTTTGAATGAGACGTAAGTACTTGGGTGTTTATAAAGAAAGAAATAAACCGAGCCGATACTTCTGATTGTATTACCGAAGGCCGCACACGCTATTATACAGGTGCACGGGAATTTCACACTACATAGAGTAATCCAATCTCCGGGCGACGCTAAACTGTTAATAACAAAAAAAAAAAAACGATTCTGAGCGCAGTATTATTGGTCGTCTCGTCGTTGAGACAACTCGGAAATCGACAAAAACCATACGAAAAATTGTCAGATTTTTCCCGATTCATTTTTATCTCGTAACGCTCCGACAAAAGAAAAAAATATGTATAACAGACAGAGCGCAACACAGTCTCTACTTCCGGGGAAAATTCGACGAAAAAACAAAGAGATAATATTATTGTATTAAATTGTATACGATAGTATCGTATCGACGGCGACGACGACCACGTACAGTATTTATCAATAAAAAATGTAAAAAATACTCTCGTTCTGAAAAAAATAAATAAATAAATAAATAAAAAATAAGTCCCGCATTGTCGTACATTTTGTCCGTTCCAGTCCACTGCAGCGGATACCTGCACCGGTGCACCGCCGCACTGCAGCGCGCGCATGAAAAATACACGCGTATTTATCGAAATATTTTTCACTTGACGTTTTCTCGTATTATTTTCACAACAGGCGTTTACAATTGAAGCGAACGATTCCACGATAAAATCTGCTCCCCTAAATATTACCGGTATTCACTTTTTTCTTTTTTTATCTCCCCCCTCCCCCTCCTCGTCCGGGCAAGTAATCGCTGTTATTATTCACCGTTCGTCAACCGCCGTCGTACCGTGTATACTGTCATATATGCAATGCGATGCGTTTAATCGCGTGTGATTTATACAAATATACAATAATAGCGAATATGCATGCCCGCCGTAAGATATTCTCCGTATGACTTTTTCCTGTGCGCGGCTCCGGCACTTCCCATTCTTTTGGGTTGCGGCACTCGCCCCGCAGCGTAATGCCGGCGTGCGCACAATAGCGACGAGTTTTCAAAAAAAAAAAAAAAAAAAAAAAAAAAAAAAAAAAAAGGGTCCCGCCGCAGCAGCGTCAACAAT
The DNA here is from genome assembly GCA_902439185.1 of Cinara cedri. Lineage (NCBI taxonomy): Eukaryota > Metazoa > Arthropoda > Insecta > Hemiptera > Aphididae > Cinara > Cinara cedri. The sequence continues at coordinate 313,278 of CABPRJ010000482.1, forward strand.
AATAATAAACCGATTCCGTCCGCGTGTACAATAATATAATAATAATAATAATAATAATAATAATATATCGTATTTTATTTATTTTTTTCAACTTATTCTTCGTGCCTTTCATATTTTTATCGTTCTTCTTTTCATTTCTTTTTTTTTCACCTAATAGCTCAGAGGGGTCCGTCCGTGCCGTCATTCACCTGCTCCCGCGCATTCGGGATTTTTTCGACTTCTGGGTTTCTATACACCGCGCGACCGTTGTGTAAGTACGTAGGGTAAGTAGGTAGGCATACTAATCTCTCTCCCAGGGCCGTATACCTAATACGGGACGTCCCTATTGTGTTATTAAATAGCCGCCGCAGCTATCGCGACGTCAAATACAAATTATTATTATCGACGATTCCGGTGCGTGTGCGTGCACCGGGGGAATCGAATTATGTTTTTAAAAAAATTTGCACAGTCATTATCAGCGGCGCGGAGGGACTTTATGGGAGAGAAACTATTTTTATTTTTTTTTTTTTTCTATAACCCTGCTCCTCTATTGTGCACACACGCCGCGATGACGAGAAGGACACCTCGGTCGGATAGGGAAGGGAGCGCTAAATGGAGATTAATGCATTTATACCGATACACAAAATAATAATATAATATATTATTTTTAACCGTCATCGGCGACCACAATGAAATGAGCAAGTCCGTGTACCTGAACAGCAGAGACGAGAGCAGTCCCTCCCCGGGTATAATTTGCGAACAAAAAAAAATTAAAAAAATTATCATCGAGTTGCTCATTTATTTTGATAAACACATTAGATGAGCCTTTCAAAAGAAAAAAAAAAATAATAATAATAAACATGTATAATATTATTTTCCCCTTTTTACTTTTCTTTTTTTTTTTTCTTCGTTATTATTATTAATATTATTATTATATTTTAATAATAATAACGGTCCCTCGCGGTGATGTTATATACCGCAAAAATACGTTCGCTATTGAAACGTCAAATTGTTGCGATGGCCGCGCCCATTTGTTCGCCGCCCGCCACTAAAGGTCTCCCCTTTAGATTTACATTTAAATATTTTATATATATATATATATATATATTATAATATGAAAATTCTACGAAAACGTATGGTTTTTTTTTTTTTTTTGTTGCGAAAGAAAATGCCCGCGTTCGTATACCGCCGTCTGTATAGTCCGATGTAATAAGGAGGAAAAAACACACGCTCAGCCGAATATGACGTCAGAAATGCAGTACACAGGATTACGGGATATAATATACGCGCGCGCGCTCGGGTCCCAGCTGGCAGACGCTTTTATGATTAAAAATCCGCCGGCTCAACCCACGCGCGTATATGTATGCAACACGGAATAAGCGCGCGTAGGGTGAACGGTAGTGCAGTGAAAATAATAATAAAAAAATATATATATACACAAAAAAAACCGGTCGCTTTAACCCTCGTGAATGGCTAAATACCTTAGGAAGCTTTGGGGTCGATACGTAATCCTCTTTTTTTTTTTTTTTTTTTTCCAAACAGGGACTCTCCGAAACTGAGTCATGTTTTCTTATTGTGCGCGTCTGCGGCACGGCGCGTAGCGCAGGGGTGTAATAGGGTCGATATAATAAAACACACACATAGTGCGCATTAGAAATTACCTTCGATGAAATAAATAATCGCTGTTAGAATTTGTAAAAAAAAAAAAAAAAAACTAACACAAAATAAAACCGAACAGCTCTTAAACAACGGGGATGGGGAAAAAACTGGTACACTTGAAAATCGAGCGGTTTTTAATCCGTCAGTGTTCGTTATATTCAATCAGTTTTCTAATTAAAAAGTTTCTTTTAATCTTAAAAGTTTTCATACAGTTTCCGGCGCGCGCGCGTCTGTGTGTATATAAATTATTCGTGTGGTCATCATTCCGGTCGGGTGCCTTGAATTTATTTAAAACGGCCGAAAGTTTTACTATACAGGGTGTATATTTTCAGGATATGACGATTTTCTACGATGCGATTATACGTATGGGATATTTGTCGAACACGCTAAGGATACGCTATAGATTCGAACGGTTTTAAATAAATTATTGTCATAATAAAGAACCGAAATATTCTCGTAGATTTTTTTTTTTTTTTTTATTTTCTAATAAATGACTTTGAACGCGAACGAATTATAAATAAATTACGTCGCGTATATATAATAGTTGACGACAATTTATAATTATCGGCTATTAAAATTTAAACGAATGTAAATTATACATTTATACGGGATACAAACGCGTTCCATTTATATTATTATACTAACAAATTACTATAGATAGGTAATTCAAAATGTCCGTAATCGTAGAATGGCATCTACAACAGACCGCCCGCCGGGAACCTATCTTTTAGAGCGGATTTTTTTTTTTCTTTGCATTGAACTCAGACCCAGCCTAATAAAACAAATCGACAGCGTTTCCGGTACGAGTCTGATTTGTTGTAATAACTATAAATAATAAAAGCCGTACGATATCGTAATAATTAAATCAAACAAATTAATTCGAAATGTACCTACATTATTTTTTCGTGATTTCGTCTCTGCGGTTCTTCTTATGTTGATAACATTAAAACAATAAGGTAGGGGTCGGGAACACGCAGCTTCTTAACATGCAATCTGTGGCTCTTCAGAAAATGCATCGATATCTAGACATTCTAGATCTAGAGCTAGACCTATAAAATATAAATTAAAATTCAATTATATGCCTACACCAATTTTCAATGAAATTGCTTAGTAAAATATATTAGTCATTTTTTGTACTATGGTATGGTTTTTTTTTTTTAATCTTGACTATTGCGGCTTATTGAAAATCATGGTTTTGAGTTTTTTTTTTTTTGTTAAAGTCGCAAAGGTCGGGTTTCGACCCCTGCAATAAGGTCTGGCTATAGACATGTAATTTTTATGATTTTCGTTGAAATATGATCTTAAACCGCTCAAAAATAAAAATGACTATGCTCGAATTTTTTTTTTTTTCATTATTAATTCAAATTTATAACGAACCACGTATTAAATTTCCAAGCGTTCCTGTTCGATCAAACAACCGAATAATTGACAATTTTAAATAATTAACGAAATCGTCGTTAAATCGTCTTACTGTTTTGCTCAGTTTTTCTCAATTATTAAGAAACTACACTGAAAATCAAAAAAAAAAAAAATAAAATAAAAAATAAAAAGTAAATACACGTCATAGTAAAATCAATATATTATACTTCACCAAGAATATAAAAAATATTTTTATTTTATCGAATTTAACCTATTTTTGCATACAAATTTTTTTAAGAAAGTGCGTATGATTCCATCTATTTTTAATGGTATTGTATTGAATTTATCCGATTGTTGTACCGAAATTATTGTTCGGTGCAAGAAGAGTTAATGTACAAAATGTACTACAGTAAATTCTTATGGATTTAACGTGAAATTTTTGAAAATAAAAAACATTAGTTTCGGCTTCAAATTTTTAATTTTCATTCACTTTTATTAAATTTATTTTGTCGAAATTGGCTCTGTCTTGCACAAAGCCACAGTAGGATATATAGTTTGTATATTATTATGTAATTGATAATATACAGTTGTTTGTTGCGATTTAATATCGTAGCTTCTGTGTTTAAAGGCCATTGAGGCCTATTACCGCAACACATACCCTCCATCCATCCATCCGTCCCTATTCTGAGATAATACTCCTCCGTCTTGTATTTCAATTTCCATTAGATTCCTCTTGACTTTGACTCTTCGCCTTTGTTTTGGCCTTAGGCTCTCGCCATTGTGTTTACATTTTAGAACCTATTTCGTTATTCCGTCAGATCTCCATACGTGGGCGCAGCCGCCCGTGCAATTCTTCTGCATCTCAATGTTGTATCCGGTTCCTTGTATATAACAGACTGTTGTGATCCCGCGTTATTGCTTGTTTTAAGTAGCCGAAACGCAGAGGGCTGTTTTATTTCTTCGTGCATTTTCGAAAAAAAAAAAATAAAAATAAAGTTATTTAACGGTTGTGCTAAGGCCGTAAATTCTATTAATAACTCAACGATATATTATTGAAATATAGTAAACGCCGATCAACATATTACATAGGTAGTTTAACGTATCTATATAATCGGTTTTAGCTCGTTGACGACTAGTTTACTTGGATTTTAATGATTTCGATGCGCGTATATATATTTTTACTTAAGTACCGAAACGAATAATTATAATTACTATAATATTATCGTCAAAATCGTTGATATCGATTAGTCGATTTTCTCATCGTCGTTTATTCGATCACTGTGTAGGTAATATATAGTCCTCTACACTTGCATAAATTATTTTAATCCGGCCCGTTCCAGAGATACGTAATATACCGCGGTTAACGGTGGTTCGGTCATCAGCTTATCTATAATGAATCGGTCGGATATTGTTGGAAATGGTTTTTTACGAGAACGCATACCTAATGTCTTGATATACTGTAAATCTATCGCTTATTGTGTATAGGAAACCGAGTTACACAAGAGTGAGTTTTGATACCTCGCCGGCAGCGCTGTGTTGGGCGATCATAATAATTACTATATCGTCCAAATTGTACCGATTATTATTAATTGGGCCGTTTCAATGCGTTAATTATTATAGTAGAAATTAAAATTTAACGACCGTGTTGTATAGTTCTATTATAATTGCTTAACACCGTGTACGTAGTAAAAACTCGATCTGAAATCTTATAAAAAGTAGTCGATAGTAATAATATTATGAGGACTTGCACGGAAGCTGTGCCGAGACGGTACAAAACCGGTACATATTTCGCGCCGTGAACAAGCCGCCGACGTGTAAGTGTGGAAAATGGGGAAGTTATCGGATATATTATAGGGTTTAGTCAGATTGATTAGTTTTGATAAGCGACGACAATTTGTTGCAAGTAAAAAACTATTCTAAAGGTAGACCAGTATTATATTATTCGTAACATTGTTATTATTATAATTACTATTATCAATCTATACACAAGTTGGTCGTATCATTATTCCCTATTTATTCAAGTATTAAACGAGTATTAAATGTACACCCGTACTTCTTCTTTTTGAAATTCCTATCCTATCGGAGGTTGCAAATCACGATATCAATCCGGATCCTCTACCGGGCCACCGTGAATAATTGGTTGTTGTAATCAAACCATCGCCTCAGATTTTGTAACCAATTAGTTCTAGACCACCATCTGCTTCTTCTTCCACATATCTTCTCCTCTAAAATGAACTGCAGAATTTGGTATTTTTGTTCTCTCATCATGTGCCCAAAACATCACGAATTCCTCGATACGCCCATACTAGCCAATATTGAAAATATTAAGTTAAATGAATAAATAATCAATAATAAATAGTTTATTTAAATTCTTTTAAAAATATCCTGTCAACCAGTAAGTACTGGTGTAATAGAAATAAAAACAATAAAACAATAAAAGCCGGAGAATTACGTGGATGTAGGGTATTACGCTCGGATAACCGACGGTATAATATTTTAATTTAGATACCGTAAGCGTATTTACAAAGTCTCTACAGTCCCCAGTGCCTGGTTCGAATACGCCGGTCTCATTGGCTCGTTTCAAATTTCGCGTGATTTTCATTTCGCATCGAATATCCTTCGTTGGATTTTCGCGTAACAGTTTAAAATATTTGTTTTCATAACAGTTATTTCTACGAAAACCGGACGACACGAAAATCACGGGGAATTTAAATGAGAACAGCGTATTCGGACACGGTGTGGCGCTAGGACTATGGAGATTTTGTAAATACGCGTACCGTACGAATGCGACGTTCATAATAATATGTGCGTGTGACGAAAACGAGAGTGTTCACGGATGTCGGGTGTAAGGCGGTCGTAATAAGGTTAATAAGATTAACGACAATAGGCGGATTACTGCAGGACGCGACGGTATCAAATTCTTTTAAAATTGTACGTATGAAACTACAGTTTATTGTTTAAAATACGTTTGGAAACCGGGAACTTATTCTCTCGTAGAATGGGCTTTCCTGTAACTTGTTTAGATCCTTATACATTAGTTTAGAACATCTTAATTTTATGGTTTTTCGTCAAAATTCGAATTCTTATGTAACAATAAAAAAATTACTATAATTTACACTCAAATTTTTTTTCCTGACCACGGGGCCGAGTACGACTTGTCATAAAACTCGTGTTAAATGTTCAAGTATTTCTACTAATTGTTTGGCCGAAAAATTACCTACCAAAAAAAAAAATAAATAAAATAAAACGATAAAAATGCCCGCAAACAGCTCAAAAATCGCCAAAATGTCTTGGAAACTTTATCGCGTATAGCAAATGCCGATAAAAGTATGCGCCTTGAAAATACCAGTTCTCTGCGATAATTTGTGACCGATTAACAACAAAACGTCAACATCGAGAACAACGAAACCGTTATTATGCCGCAGGTAATCTTTCCTGCGATTTCTGCGGTTCTTTTGTCCGGCAGGTATTAGTAGATGTCGTATATTTTAATTAACTGTTACACGTTCTTAAACCGAATAATCGACTTGAATAATAGTTTGCGAATTGATTTAATTGCACTTTCGCGATTATCACATTAAAAAGCGCCATGATGGTTTTTTTCCGTGCACGTATTAATGTTCTTTTCTTGTTTGTATATTATTATAAGAGCGGGCGTAACGATCGCACGTTCAATAAATCTTTAGAAACGTGCCACTCGAGTAAATACTACGAAGAACGCGATAATAATATAAGTGTAGAGTTTTTCTTTTCTTTTTTTTCACTCGAACGCAGAAAACCGATAGCGGGGATAATATTCGGGATTTGAATGCCCCGTAATTAATGTCGACAATTAAGGAGGAGAGAAAAAAATGAATATATTGTACGAAAAGCCGTCTTAATTATTCATATTTCTTTTAATGCGCTCGTTGTCGGGAAGTTATAATAAATTTTTTTTTTATACATTTGTGTAAACTACAAAGTGTCACAATATTTTGTGGCGCGTTTCGTATGTGTTTTTTTTTTTTTTTACCGTCCGGCGTTTTATACGGTTTGAGTATAGTATAAGTATGTAAATAAGATTATTTTTAGATATAACGACACTATTATTATTATTAAAGCCGTTGCGCGATTTGTCTCGGCCACTTGTTGCTGTCCGAGATTTTGTACCGGCGGTATACGCGTACAACAGCGGCTGGCGGCGCGTAAACAGAATTGAACAAAAATAAAAAATAAAAATTATCATACTTGATAATACAAAATATTATGTACAACGATACGTGTTATTTTTATCGTACTCCGTACGACTGTTTGGTATAATAAAATGCTGTCCATATAATCCGGATCCAGATTTCTGACGAGCGTTGATTACAGAAGCGTATCATAACGTCTAAATAACTTTTGTGCAAAGCGTCGGAAAGCGGCAGTAAAAACTACGACATTCATCAAATAATTTGTATCAAATATAACAGTATCGTATAATAATATAGTGCGTTAATTTTTTTCCGACTTTTCCGCTGTGATTAAGTGAAAATTAATCGAAAAGGCCGTTGATTAAATTGAATACACACAGCTACTATATGATACTATAAAGGGTCTTTCCAGGCGTAGTACAGTTTCCGAAACGTTCTGGCGACTGTCCAGTTATTTATAGCCGTTTGAAACTGATAAAGTTTTTTATATGGTTTTGCGCGATTGAAATTGTTTTGGCCCGGGCGAAACGCTCGAAAATGTAACATTTTTTTTTTAGGGTTATCATTTATGGACAGCTCACATTTGTAGTGTCGTGGTCGTTTAGATGTTTAGTACACGCAATGTCTTAGCGTGCGGTATTTAATGTTTCAAGTATTGTTTCTGTATAATATCTAATTATTGACAATTGACATTGTTTTAACGGGCCTAGACGTAAAACACCCACCCTTCGTATTTCGCCGCGATCGGAACTGATTCGAATAATAATCGTTTTCGCGGCACACCGACTAGTAAGTAGTCCGGCGGAAAGTCCGCCGCAAACAGAACAATCAAAACGTGTCGCGAAAGAACGACGGAATGGGGTCGCACACGTGTTTTTACGGAAACCGGCCGAGCTCGCGTGTTTTCCCGGCAGATCAGAATAATGACGTGCGGGAGGGGTGGGGGACGAACTGCGAATTCGCGAAACGTCCGCTCTCACCCGGCCCGGTACTACGGGACACATCCGCCGCTGAAACGGCGGTTCGCCCGTCGGTAATGTCGGCGTTCCTTTACGTTTTCAGAGCGTTCGGCGCGAGGCGTTGTCGCCGTTATTAACGCAAGGATAACAAATTAACGACGGGCGCGAGTTCGCGGCCCGCACGATTGTTGTTTTTTCGGTTTGTGCGTGATTATTAACGTATGATACGGCGCGCGGTACGTTGCGCGTAAAGGAACGATAATATTATTTTTTTATTTATTTTTTTACGATTATTATTACGCGCGCGCGCGCGCACGCACACCTTTGAGAGAGCAACGTCGCCGGCCTGCCGTACAATATGAACCGAGGCCGGAAAACGCTATAACGTGGCGGTATCAAAGCGCGTTAGAAAATATTATTACGATCGCGCGAGCCCGTCTGATTTGGTACGTGAATTATGGTTTGTCGCCGTAAATCAGTCGGCACGACCCGTCACGGCCCCCGACGCCGACGCCGCCGCCGCGTCCGTCTCTGTTTTCCGAGCAGGCCGCGCGCGGCGCGGCGCGGTGTTATGACGGCTCCGGAATATATGGCGGCGACCGGGGAAAGGAGAGAAGGAAAAAAAAAAAAAGTAAAATTATTATTATTATTATTATTATATTTCATAAAATATTATTTATAATCTCCGACGAAGCCGCCGCCGCCGCCGCCGCCGCCGAGAGAGTAACGTGTTCGCGGGTCTCATCGCGAGTGCGCGGCTTCGGCGTGGCGGTAGGAGGCGGAAGGGATCCGAAACGGGTTCTAAAAATAGTGAAGCCCGCGCTAGGTAGGTAACTACACGTTCGACACGCAGTAGTTCGTATCATCGTCTCGGAGTGCGGAGTTTTCTATTTTTTTTTTTTTTTTTTTTTTTTTTTTTGCCTTCCTTTCCCGGCCGATTTTTTAATTCTTAGTTTTTTTTTTTTGGAACAAATCCACCGTCAACATTATTAATATTATATATTAAGTGCGCGCGTACGTTTGCGTGGAAAAAAAGAGGAGGGAAACAAACGAGGAGGATACACCGTCGATTAAACGTCGAATCGGGAATTTTAATGAATACCCGTCACTATAATAATATAGTTTCTCCCCGGTTGAAAACACACATCCATCCGGGATGACCCGACTGCAGCGGTGTAGCCACCGTTAAAATACAATATTAAAACTGTTAACTAGCAAGCATACTAACCGTTTTGTCGATATAAACAAAAAGGCCGATACTGCCTATGGATGTACCACTGTTTTAGTAGAGTAGGGAGGATGAATAGAGTGATTTAATTTATGTCCGCGCGAAACGACAAATCATTTTTAACGAAAAACAATTTCGAACAAAGTATTATTAGTCGTGTTTTACTCCTTGTTACCGAGGTAACTCGGAAATCAACAAAAACCATACAAATAACAACAGTCATCAGTTTTTCCCGTTTATTATAAGAAAACTACAAGAAAAATCGAAAAACGGCATCTTTAAGAAACCAACAAAATTAAAAATTCTATACATTAAGTTTCCTATTAAGTTTTTGACGTAAGCAAGATTTCTGGTAAAAATTTTGTTAAAGACAAACAAAAGACAAGCGATACTTTGCACGATGGGTGGGCCACTGTTGTAGACGTGAAGTTGGGAAGGGCGAGGGAAATCTAATGTTGGTAAATCTGTGCGCAACGATTAACCATTGCTAACGAAAAATGATTATGAACGGAGTTCGGTTACATATGTTTTGAAATACTGTAATATTCACGATTTAAAATTAATACATTTCGTATATGTTCCCGTTTTTCTCACATTTTTTCCCGGTTTTTCCTGTTAACAATGAAAACTTCTGGGAAAATCAAAAAATGACCTTTTTTAAAAAACGGTTTAAAACCGCAACCGCACGCTCGCCGCGGCGGGACGCGTTATTCCAACGCGGTTTTTTTCGCCTGTGTCCGCGAACGCGCGCGCGCGTAAACGCACAACGCCGCGCGCTCGTGCTGAACTCATTAGCATGCTCGTTACTATTCTGATCATCGCCGTCGGTATTATTATTCGGTCGTCCGCGGCCGGTTTCGCAGACCGACCGACCGGCGGGTTGGGGGCGGAGGGCAGTCGGTCGCGACAACGGTATTGTCGCCGAAGAAAAACGTTGACGCTTCTTTTTTCGTTTTTTTTTTTTTTTCCTTCGATTTTCGTTAATAATTATTTTTCGACGTCCATTCGCGTCCGCGTGCACGGCGATTTTTTCATTTTCTTTCCCACGGTCCACTGATTTTACCGGAGGATTTTAATTTTGTGTTTTTTTTTTTTTCCATTCATTCGTCCACACCGCGGAATCGTTCGGACGTCATTGTTGTATTCTTTTTATTTTCGCCCCTACTCCTTGGATGCGCCCAACGTGAGCGTATTGATCACGTTATTATTTTCAACACGGGTGCGAAAAACAATGTTTTTCCGGACGAATTCATACGCGCATCGCAGTAATGAAATTTATACGGGACGATTGTCGAGTCTGGATTGAAAACGGGGATAGTATTGATATTCAAAAATCGAAATTGAATGATACGTGTTTACGGTGTACGGAATAAAAAAAATTTGAAAAAAAAAATAATCGCCCTGTGTATACATGTTTGAAAACCGGTGCGGACCGCTGCTGTAGTAGCGCATAACAATATTGTCACTCTTGAAAAATAGCAATAATATTGTGCGTGTGCCGTGTACCCCGCGTATCGCCCGAGTGGCTGTTCGCAAAGCAATCGCATTATTCCGTATACTATCAGTGGCGCCGTAGTCCATCGCCGCCGATCGCGCCGATCCGTTGAATAGGTAATTTAATCGTTTGTCGTGCGCGCGCGCGCGCGTGTTTTTATCCGTAATTAACACGCGGCGTTAAAAGCGTTTTAACGACCGCGCGCAGTCGGCAATAAAAGATTTCACACGTACCTAACCTACCTGTCTGCCCGCCTGCCCGCCTGTCTACGGTGGCGCCGAGCGTATAGGCGTTTAAATCGGTTCCGTTATCGGTCCAACGGTCCGACAGGGATGCGGGCGAATCGACGACCGAAAACGCGTCGGCGTCGGGCATTTGTGTTACTGTTATTCCGTTTTTCGGTTAGCTGCGGACGCGCCGGCGCCGCGTCGATTTAAAAAGCCGTTTCCGCGCGCGCGAGCGCCGCGATATCGTCCGAACGCGATTGTTGGTGCTGTCAATTGTTTTCGCGCCCGTACAACAAAATACTATTACGACGCCGCGTTTCCGTGCCGTTTTCCGCGCGCGTCACAGTTGCGGTGCGCCGGATCGCGGGCCGTGGCCGTAATGTCGTAGCGGTCCGCACGGGAAAATCGTCGAGCGCACCGGCGTAGACGACTGCGTTCGGTCGCGAACGGTACGCCGTGCACGCGCAGTGACCGCGCGCGGAATTTCCATTGCCGCGGACCGCCCGTCGACGGACCGAATCGCGGCTCCGTTGAGCGCGGGAGTTCCGAAATCGCGGCCACGTCCCGCCACACGCCGGTTCCCGGGCCCGAAAACGCGCGTTCGCACGAATCGGTTCGCCGGGAAAAATGCGAAACGCCGCGTTACGGTCGACCCGGCGTTTCGGTGTTCGCGGTTCGTACACGACCGTGTCTTCGGTTCCGAGGAACGTTGGGCCCGAGTTAATTTTCGGCTTTTTTTCATTTTAATAGTTTTCTCGGGCGATCTCATTAGGTTTCCTAACGCAATAGCCGACTCTCGAGCCCATCTTCGCTCGAACCGGTAATATAATCTATATTATAAAGTCACCACCAAAGACTGTAAACAAACAACGGCCTATCGGGGAATCAAGGTAACAAGGTAGTCGATCAATGAAACGTAAATCTGTACGCGACGGGAAGAAAAATTGATATGACCTAGGAAAGAAGAAATAAATTCGTGTTCGATATTGAAATTTACGAGTTTCGTGAGTGTGCGGGTAATAATTTTTAAAGTTTTTAAGGAAAACCGTTGAGATCGCGGCATTTCGCGTACTATCTCTACTAACCTACTACTCTAGTAAAACAAACACAAAAAAAAAAAAAAAACCAATGGTTTTACAATGATATGTGTTTTTCGTTTGTCTATACATAAATTTTCTACCAGACTTCCGATCGAAAACGTTCTTGGGACTTTTTTGTGCAATTCTTAATCTAGTCGGCACGTTGAACGGACGATTTTTTCCCTTGTAGTTTTCTTAAAAAAAAAAAAAAAATGGGAAAAACTGAAAAAAAAATATTGGTATAATTTTTGTCGATTTCTGGGTTACCGGGGGAAGTATCACTAATAATACTCAGTTCAGAATCGGTCGGCAACGGTTTATCGTTGCGCGCCGATATAAATTAAATTACTCTTTATATTATCATTCCTACGGACATGCCTCCTAAAACAGCGGCGCGCCCGTCAGCAATACACCAGCCTCTTTATTTTCTCAAAAATATTACGCCAACCTAGTCGGCAACAATAACTTGCCTACTCGTGTAGGTATTTGAAACAATCCGTGCGTTTATTCCGAACGATTTAACCGCGTACACGCGCGGGTCGTACGGCTTTTGATCGACGAGACTTTAATATACAGGTATACGAAGAAAGCACGAGCACACATATAATGTACTATTTTCTTGTAACTTTATAGCATACGTTATTTTTTTTTTTTTTTTTGCTTTATCGGACCGAAAAATTGCAGACAAATGTCGAAAGTAGCGCAACAGTTTTTTTCTGGTTTTTTTTTTTTTTTTTGTTTTTAGTTTTCATATTATATATATTATATTTTTACTCCATTACCTTTTCGGCAACGCGGAGCAAATAATGTAAAAAAAAAAAAAAAGAAAAAACCCCAATATATTATATCTTAATACGCGTTTGAAAAATAACGTAAGTGACCGTTTCTTTGTTTTTTTTTTTTTTTTTTTTTGACGTATACCTACACAGCTAAAAGCGACATTAAATTCGAATTGGATCACGAAATAGTAAACTTAAATTATATTTTCCACTTAACTGCGTTATCCGACCATTCGCTTTCGTTTGTGTGTAAGTGTGCACGAGTATATTGCACGCCTGTCCCTGAAATAAGAATAATGTGTATACGCGTCGATTACTACCTCCTGCGAGTCTTACACGGGTACGAGACTTAATGTTCATTATATTATAATAGAAAGATAGCATGCGTACGGAAAAATATATATCTTGATCGCTTTCATATACCTGCATAAATAATTTAAATTAAAAAAAAAAAAAAACCTTAAGGCAATGTAATAGAAAGAACAATACTTTTTTATTACACTTTTGCATGAACGTCGTGTTGTGCATTATTATTGCGCGCGTTAAGGACGAACGATCCGATCGAAATATAATGCAAATTAAGGGGAAAAAATTCTAACATGTTTTTCATTGTTTATTTTCCGGTTATTATTCATTGCATCTGATATTATTTCGGTGATTTCATAATTATTTCTTTGTTTTTTTTATCTTTGTCACTAAATTATAAAACGAAAAAACCTCCAAAAAAACTTAACTAATTTCGAATATCTAAATCGGAGTAATATTATTCGTAACGATTTTACACCGTAAAACCCGAATAGGTTAATTCAATCAGACGTGTATAAGTTATTTTTTTTAAGTGTTATGTGATTACAAAAATACGGTTATTATTTTTAAATGTATTTATAAGAATTACGTATTGGAGGGTACTTCAGTACAAAAATATCGGGATACAAAAACTACATACTTTTAAAAAGTATTTATAAATATTATTTGTTTTCCCGAATTCCCCATAGAGCTAGTCGTTAATATTCAAGGCAGTTTTTTTTTTATATAAGTTCTGGTTTTAATACGAGTTAAAATGTTGAATCTAATTTAACTTTCAAGGTGATGTAACACTATGCGTTTCAGTTTAAAATAAACAATTTTAAAAACTCGTAATACCTATTTATAAAGATTGATATAATGATAAATAGATATGTACAAGAGTGTGGGAATTATAGAGGAACAAAATTGACGAGCCCGTAGTACGAAGAAATTTTGGGAAAAAAATAATAGATAAACGAGTGAGACATCAATGTCTAGGAACCCGTTTGATTTTATACCAGGGAAATAGAACCGGTGTTTTGTGTGAGACTGGTTACAGAAAAGTACAGAAAGAAGAAGAAAAACCTATTGTATGGCTTTTTTAGACTTCCAGAAGGCTAGAAGACTGAGTACCGAGAGAGTTTGCGATGCGGGCGTTAATGAGAAAAGGAGTTCCGGGATTGTTTGTTAGTTTAATAAAGGATATGTATGAAGGCATTTGAATACAAGTGTAAGAAGTGTGCGGGGAACAATGGATGATTTTGCGGCTAGAGTAGGTGTGCACCAGAGGTCGGCCTTGAGCCCTTATTTATCTTCCGTTCTAATGAATGAAATCGAAAGTAAATACAAGGTGAGGTACTATGCAGCACGATGTTTGCCGATGATAGAGCTTTGATATGAGAAAATCTGGAAGGTATTTTCAATTGGCTTGAGGAGTAGAGAATAGAACTTGAAGAAAAGGGACCATGAATAAGTAGAAGTAAAATAAAGTACATACTAAGAAGAAGAATTTTAAAAACGTGGAAAGTAATTTCAAAGAAAAAAAAACTTTTGAATAATATTATTTTATAAAACACGATCTTACGTTATTTTAATTGGCGTATTAAAATACATGATCGAATACTGAAAAAGTATTAAAATATTTTGTACTTAAATAGTTTTACTCAAACGCTTTAAAAGTCTGATCTCAGTGGCCGCTTTTCCACCCGTTAAATATTACGATTGCAGTTTAGTTAGCTAATCTAAATAATATGTGTGTGTATCTATGTATAAATATCAACGATTTTGATTTGTCAGGCAATATTTCATTAGACTCCATGGGACACTCTGTATAATTACAGGTATCCCACGGTGATCTAATAAATGCAATAAATTTTATTCCGTTCAATATTTTTCAGATTTTTCTTTTCGTAATAACTACTAGAGGTTTTTGATATCATTTTTGTATTTTTTCAAAATTAAATACACAATTTTATTTCACAAAATCCAAAACGGCCGTTTTATAATTTTATTTTGAATCAAAATGTTTATGTTACAAGTGTTTACTAACGATGAGTCATTAACCATTAAAGTTTACACAAATTATTCACAATATTATTTTCCACGGACAAATTGGTGAATCGATTGATATCATATAGTACAGTGGCAATGAAAACAATTCGCTTTATCGTAAACTTCAAAAAATTGTTGAAGACCATCGACTCGTCATCAAGAAATTTAATATTCGTAAACCGAAATTTCGTTTCAAAATAAATGTATAAAATTGCGTATTTTTTTTATATACGTATATACGTATATAAAATATTAGTATCATAGCGCAATGCCCTATGCTAATTACAAAAAGAAAAAAAAAAATGTTAAAATATTATACAGAACAAATGTTATTGTGTTCGTCGGAGGTCCGCGGGACACGCATAATATCTGTCTGTATACGTATATGCAGGCACCTTTCTCGCACAATATTGAAAATAAATAATTAATGACAAGTTTGTGTTACCGTCACATGTTATTATAAAAACAAACAGGTGAATAATATTATGTTATGGAATACACATGTCAAAAGAGCAGCAACGAAGAGACAGGCCGTGCGTGGGCTTAGGACCGGGGAGGACTTAATGGAATGTACATTTTGAATACGTAAATCAGAGGAATAATTAATCATCTTTTCGGCTCTCTCGGAAAAAAAAAAAAAAATAAATACATAGTGTATATGCGGTACTGATTTGCAGACGGGTTAATTACAGGATTTGTAATTATAATAGAGGTGTCCAACATGTTTTACTTTATGTATAAATCACATAAGCCCGAATAATTAAATTCAAACGGTTTTTTTTTTGTTTTTTTCTAATTAAACGCACCCATGTTAATTATTAGTATTAAGTTAATCGATTTAGTCGTCAAATGCGTACGCGCCGAGATTTGTATTGCTATTATTTTTTTTTACGCTGTTTACAAACCTTACGTACTGCGCAGTGTGGTAGGTACATCGATTTCTCCGATAAAACGGCAAACGGTAAAAGCGGGCCGACGATCAATCGCGAGTTTATTCTGTTCGTGTGCGTAATAAATAATAATAATAATAATAATAACATTTCAATAATAAATCGTAAAACGTCGATGCGGACAGCAGTGTTGTCTATGACGGCGGTAACGGGTTGGCGGCCGTCCATCACGGATGGTAAATCAAACGGGAAACGGGGGCCGCGTTAAAAATGTTCAAAAGTCGCAAAATATACGAGACCCGGGCTTTGAATTAACGCCGGAGAGGAGAGGCGAGTTAATGGCGGAGGTGATAAAAAAAAAAAAAAAAAATAAATAAATGTACTCCCGGAAAATGTCGAAATACTTCCAATGACTTTAGATTTACAATACGATAATTCAATAGGACACGGTGCCCGTTACCCGTACATTCCGTTTCGGTCCGAATACCGGGCAGCAGCGAAACAATGCTTACGCAGACCGAGCAGAATACGATTTCGGAGTCAATGTGAAAATACCCTCGTTACGAAACGAGGAACTCATTCGTGCGGGCGGTGTCGAGAAACTGCGTTTGAAAAAAAAAAATAAATATTTTTCGCGACAGTTGCGGTAATTTTGAAACATCGAAATAACCGTCGTTTTTTTTTTTTTTTTTTTTCTCAATCGCCCACCGAACGTCACGTTCGGAACGGCGGACGAAACGGCGCGGCGCGACGCGCTCCCGACACACCGTTCGCTTTCGGCCCGGACGCTCACCGCTCCAAAAACCGAAAGTCGAGCGGGTACCGTGACAGCCGCGTGATACGACACGGCCGTCGCGTCCTCGCAATCGACCGGACCCGGTTTCCCGCCGTTCGGCCGTTCTCGCCTGCGCGTAAGCGAACCGAAACGGCAAATGCCGCCGGGAACGCCTGTGCCGGCCGTTCGTCCGTCGGACGTCGCCGTTCAAACGTTTGGTGATCGCGGGGTCCGTTGGTTTCGAAACGGGTTTTGTTTTCCGCGCACCGCGGACCGCGACTTTTTTTTTTAGCGGCGCGGGGCCGGCGACGCCGAATCGACGGTAGGAAAGAAATCGTTCGCGCCCCGCCCTGCGGATTTTAACGGATTTCCGCGCACTTATCGCCGTGCGAATTAGCCGCTACGCCGCCGCCGCCGCCCGCGGTACGCAACGGGTATAACATTATGCGCGGATAGTGTGGCGAATACGCGCGTATTTTCGAATGCGCTTATCCGCGGTCGTGTTTAAATATGCATTATTCCATTAATATTCGAGCGGATATTTCTCGTTAACTCTTACGCGTACGCGATGACGGTAACAACGGTAATAATAATAATAATAATAATAGGCCATTATAATAATACGCAATTGTCATCGTTTTTTTTTTTTTTTTTATTGGACGACTACACGGGCGGCGGGCGAGATGGAAACACGAACGCCTCGGACGGAGGAAGAAGAATTGTTTTCATTTTTAGATCAACTGCAATACAAATTAACCGTCGGCCGCACCTATTTCAAATTGTAAAAAGTTTTACGGTTCCGCGCGAACTACCACGCGGGCGACAGTCGCAATAATGTACATGTTAACTTCACTGAAGCATTTAAAACAGACGATTCCGATATTTTTTATAATTGTAGTCAGTGCCGGAACTAGAAATTTTCACACACGCCGGAGTAAAAATTCTATACGCCCTATATGCTATTTTCCCCTTCCCCTTCAGAACTTTGTATTCGTAAAACTAAATTAAAACGTATTCATCAGTACCCTACCTCCCCCCCTCCTCTCTTATTCCGGTCCTGATAATAATTTTAACTAATTATTTCTCAAATTGAATAGTATAGGTAGGTAATTTCGTACGTCGTCGTAAACGTAAGTAATTATAAATACTCGGTAATTGATTTTTGAAAAAAAACAAATCATGTAAGACGGACGAATAATAATTATTTTTTTTTTTCTGAGATAGTTTTTAAACACAAGTATTTTATACTATTAGGCGCAAGTCCGGATTAAGACATTTAGAGACCCTAGGGTTAAGCTTTTGGACGAAATCCTCATTAATCCTCATAAAACATAGTGATGTGGATTTTACGTAAAAAATATTGTTTGGTAATTTACCGAGTAATTTTATTAAATTTACGGTAAAATTAGTAAATTTTTATTAAAATTCAATTTATAGCGTACCTATTGAATTTTTTCACAATATTATGTAAACAAGGCAAGATAAATACAAATAAAGCATTAGCGTTTAATCCCTTTATTAAAAATAACAATTAATAATTATAGTTTTATTGAAATTTAGAATATGTTACGCGTCATAATATAAAATAAAAATAATTTTGACTCGTTTTAAATAGAAATTTATGTCAATGACATTGACACGCTTGAAGATATTTTTCTTAACTTGTTGTGGCTCCGTGGCTTATTAATGAGTAATTACAAAATACAATAAATCGACATACAAGAATTTTATATAAATACAATTATAACATTTACAATCACAAATATATTGTAAGTTATTATTGTTTATTACGGCCACGGTATTTATAAGTTTATAATAATATTGTATTCAAAATAAATGTGATGAGACAAAGATAAGATATAATGTATCGTATTCAACTACCGGTACCTAACCAGTAACCACGTAGGCCATATCGCAGCACAGAACAATCGCAGTGACGCATTAATTATGGAAATGTGGTATCGCAATAATTCATACCACGTACCGGTCATTATTATTTTCGAAATATCCCGATTCGTATTATATTCCTAATATCTTGATAAAAATCCAAAAACATACAAATAAAGTGGTCGCTCGACTTTTTAAAATGTAAAAAAAAAAAATGCAAATCGTACATTTTTTTTTTTGTAAATTTACCTTACCGGTAAAATTGTAAACGGTAAATTTACGAGATTCACATCACTAATAAAACAAATTGATTGAAAACGTTCACTCAATATGTTTTAATAAAATAAATGATTCATAAGAGATCTAGTTAGGTTTCCACTATCGAGGCCATCGACGAAAAAAATATTAAAAGCAATAAATAACAACGTAAACATAAATTTAATGAATGAATGCGTAGATAAAGAATTAATACCGCGGAAAGACCCGGGTTCCTGGAGTCGTGTGGCCTGAGGGCCGCGGTCCTCCCTGAAACCCCCGACCCACTTAATCTTGGGCTCGAGTAATGTGGTTTCCTTGGGCGATAAATAGAAAAGTACGACTTTGATGATGTTCCGTTCGAAATCGTTTTTCGTTACCAAAAGCGTATCGTTGCGTACAGACATGAACTACTCTACATACCCTTCTTTCCAACTCGCCACTTAAAACAGTAGCACATCCAGTCTTTTAAAAAAAAAAAAATGTTATCTAATTTCGTAAGTGTAAATAAACAATGTTTTCGTAAATGTATTATTTATGCGTACAGCTATTTATGAATACGTTTGGTGAGAAACGTGAACCAGGTGGCCTATTGTGATTTCGATAGCAAATATAATAATGACGTCTATAATACATTATGGTTTACCGATGATGTCATACGAAACTTAAAAAACCGTAATAATAATAATACCTACATTTGTCCAGTAATTTGTTTATGGGACACGTAGTTGCTGCAGAGACATAATAATTCTACACTAGGCATTAACCGGTTAATACGTTAAAAGTCGTGTTTATCGACTGAATTTAATTTTGTTTAGACTATGGCCGTAGCGAGGAATGTATGATACGTGCTGAATTTTTATTCTTGTAAACATTTTCTGTCAGAACTCTTGTGCCGAGTAAAAAATTACAATTTAGCTTTTTTGTGTATAATTTTATCTAGTCGGTATGACATAAAAAACAAAAAAACAGATTTTCATAAAACTATTATAATATAACTTTTTCGTTATATTTACTCAAAATTAAAAAATATCCAGAACCTAAAAAATTAACTTTATTTTTTTAACGGAATTTTGTAATTGACTTTAGCTAATCACCAAAAAAACTAACGTATATCATTAACTCGTTAAATTCGTTGTCGCGATTGACTCGACAAAAGCCGATTTAATATCGATATTAATTCGCCTGAACATCGTTAATTACTTAGTAAAAGGCCTTGTTTAATCAAACTTCTCAATTACGCGCCGTACTCTCCGGGTGTCGGTACGCAGTGAAACTTGGTCGTTTTCCCGTAATCTTCTTCTCCCGCGCCAAAATCTTTGTGCCTTATCAGATGTCCGACGAGTTTCACTTTCGTTTTCGTAATAACAGTAACGGTGTTTGTTTTTTCTCCGTCCGTTTCCCGCGAGTCGCCGTTCCTCTTCCTCACTGTCGAGCTCGTGCTCGTCACGCTCCTACCAAGTCCGTCGCTTCCGTCGCTTCCTTTCTCGTACTTATTTACGGTCCGCGTCTCACGTCCTGCTGCGCGCGGTAAAGTACTCCCCAGGCATATTCGACGCGACGTACACTCGCCCAGCTTGCGGCGTTGCGCGTAATTACGCGTTGAGCGATAAAAAAAAAAAAAGAGAAATACAAATTATCGCCGCGAATCGTATTGCCGATCGGAATGTCCGGCGGCGTTCAGTCGGCGGCCAGACGGCAGTCGCGATACGACTGCGGCTCGGATGTTGCTATAAGTTGCGTGGGTGTGTTTTCCCATTACGCACACGTTGCGCGCCACGCGGGAATTCGCCGGTCCGGTACGACCGCGGTCCGCGGCTGACCTACACGCGACGTTATTGACAATCGCGGTCACGCGTCGGTCAATAACGCGAAAAAATCGGACCTAATCGCGCGCCGAGATTCCGCGCGCCGAGATTCCGCGCGGCCGTGCGTAACGCTTTACGCGCCGTTTAATGACGTCGTAACGCCGACCGGCCGCGCACGTTGTCGTCGCACTCCGCAGTACGCCGCGCGTCACCTACGCCCGGCGGCGGCGGCGGCGGCGTACCGGTTTCTGTTTTGTACTGCGGAGCGGTCTCGGCAAAACGACAAGAAAAGAAAAAAAAAAAACAACAACCCACTTACTCAGACTCGACGTTCGCGTACCGCACTTGACTTTTCCGGTGACGTTTCGGAAGCGGTAAAGTGCAACAAGCACGCGCGCGCGCGCGTAGTACCCTCCCACGGGCCGCGCGGTGTATCCGATACGCGCATCTACGATACAATCGCGTCTCGCGTCGCGCCGTTCCGGACGGCACCTACGGGAGTACTCTCGTGGGAAGAGACTTATCGTCGCGATATCGACTGTACGCCGTTACTGTACCGAGGGTCTCGGTCAAACCGACGGCTGTAACACTGAAATAGTCTCTTCGCTTTACGCGCCCGGAATCTAAATTTTCAGATTTTTACGGTACGAATCTCACGCAGAGTGTCCGAAACACGACGCGAAACAATCACTAACCGATAAAACGCAAGCAGCTTCGGAATGTATGCGTAACAACGACGGCGATTATCACTCCCGTTTTCAGGGAGTTGCTGCCTACGTTCGGTTTTCGACCCGTATTAAAAAAAAAAACCCCATAAATAGACGGAGTGTTGGCTTAAGCGCATTTCGGCGGCGAACTTTTCGATATCCGCCGGTCCTCGAACCGCTTGTACGCGATTTCTAACGGACGGATTGCGAAAACAATACGTTGAAATTTACCGGGATAACGCGCGGCGTCCGCGCGATACGTCCAACACCGCGTATTGCCGCGTCGCGCCCCGCGGAAGACCCGCAGCGAACGAGCGGGCCGCCCGCCCCCGCCGACGTCCCGCGGGACTCACCGTCGGCGGCTGCGGCAATCCCCGGACACCGGTGTGTGTGTGTGTGTGGGGGGGNGGGGGGGGGGGGGGGGGGGGGGGAGGGGACCGAAAAGCAAACAACCGTAATTAGATCCCGTATAATACGCTGCGCGAGCCCGTCCTCCGGGCGGCCAATAACGTCTATTATAATAATGCGTGTTAAGTGCGCGCGCGAAAATCCTCTCTCTCTCACTGTGTCTCGCGCCCGCGGGCTCGGGGGGAGGGCGACGACGTCGGACGATCCGCGGCCCGTTCGTTTCGCGCGTGTACGCGGAGTATGCCCGTACGGTACACCGTGCGTGTAGGTTAGGTCGGGTCGGGTTATTGGTTTCGTCGACGGTGCGCGCGCGCCCGACGGCGGGTCGGCCCTTGAAATCGTCCGGCGCGTTTTATCGGACGCGCCGGAATATCAAGGGAATTACCGAACGCCGGTGTCGCGGAAACCGACAGTCGTCCGCGGACGCGTCCCTTTGTTCGCGTCGTCGTCTCGTTTACGCGGACGCGATAAAACGTTTCGCGTCGACCGTTGCGGTAACGGTAACGACACGCGGTACGTCAACGCGGTACGGTATTTCGACGGCGAAACGTTCGTTTAGTACGGACACACACTTCGCACGAAGTAGGCGGAGGTAGCGGGGAAGTTCAATGTACGCGACGATTAATCGTGATCGCGTTACGTGTTTCGAAAGGCCGTGAAATTTGCGATTTGAAAACAACGCGTTTGGTAAATTCGGCCGTTTTCTCAACGTTTTTTTTCTCGGTTTTTCCCGTTGACCGTGAAAACCTCTAGAAATCTAGAAAAATTAAAAAATTACCCGTCTAAAATTCGATCCAGATAAAATATTCTTTTAGAATAGGCGACGATCTGAAACCTGAAAATCGGACTGAAATTTTCGGTAGAAAAGTAAGTTGTTCGCAGAAAAAAAAAAAAAGATAACACGATCATCGTTGTAGAACCAATACGTTCGTCGTCGCTCCGCTCAGAATCTAAAGTTATCGCCGATAAATAATAATTTTCGACGGCGATAAAATGCAAATTGATAACGAACTCGAAACCTTTCGCCAGCAGAACATTAACGTATTGTTATAATCTGCGATACGAGTTCCACGCAAAATAATGCAGTGCTATTGAGACCTATGCAAAACAGATTATCGTTAAATGTTAAACGAATCGTTATATATTGAACCAAACTAATTATTGAGTGCGGGTGGCTGTTGGACTGATAGCCTGATTAGTAATATTACGTTTATTTCTAGACCGACCGATGACGAACCCGATGAGGTGCTAATGTATCGATTAACAGGCGTGTCGCACGTTTCGACAACTTGCATTTTTTTCTAGAATAGAAAATCTGGAAATGGGAAATGCATTCGTAACATTTCCTCCTGGCGTTTGCGGACTCGTATTGTTATTCATATCGTCGTTTTCGCGTTGTGGCGTGAATAATCCCGCTGTTTACATTAAACGTGTGGCCGTGATACAATAGTACAACGTTCGCCGATTTCAAGTACCTACTTAACCGAGTGGCCGCGAGAACGACAAAATCACTAATACTTAGAACCTATTAGAATTTCAATGATAACATTGATAGCGCGTCGAAAACCATACGACTAATGGTCGATAAAATTTTATCACTGTTATTGTACCGCGGAGAAATAACTAAAATCGATATAATTTGATCACTTCCCTAGAATACAAAAATATTATATCATCCTGCGACTAATTTATTTGATAAAATTTTATCACGTATCAAGAATTGACCCCTGTACGCGTTGTATTTCATCGTTTTCGATACCGTCAGTGATTGGAAAACACTAGGCCGTAGAACACTGTCGCTACGTGTACAAAAAAAAAAAAAAAAACCGGAGTTTTCTATAAATCATCGCAATTTTTTCTCATAATCGTAGGACGCTAGAGAATTCGCATTTAGATTTATGAGTGGAGCGAGGAATGTATTGGTGTTACAATGATGTTTTTTTTTCTTATCTGTGAACAAATTTTCCACCAGCAATATTTTGCTCATATTGTTGAGCTTTTTGAGCTATTTATAAACATTTTAATTTTGCAGATGTAATCTGTAGATAATCTATTATTGTTAGACCATTTAAAAAGCGTGGACGATTTAACGAATGTTCATTATGTTGTACTTTGTGATAAAATAAAAAAATCAGTTAATGTAGTTTTTTTTTTTTTTTTCTGACGAAATCCGTAAATATTCCAAAGCGACACAATCAACCGAACTCCGCTCAGAATCGTTTTTCGTCAGAAATGAAACGTTAATCGTCGCGTACATTAAATTTCCCCGCCGCACTCCCCAATTCTCATCTATAACCGCGACGGCCAGCCCGTTGCGCGATGTGCGTCTCCGCGTATCTTTTTTTTTTTTTTCACTCGACAACAGAATCGTTTCGGTTTCGTCAATCCGATCGACTGTCGGATACAACCCGTGCAACGTGTAACACGACCGTATCGAGTTGAGACGATATTCTCGACACGGCGGCGGGGCTCACCGAAAACGAACCCTTTGAGCGTTACGGCCAGCGCGACTACTTGCCGTTCTCGATTACAAGTCGAGTGTTGTTCGTGTCCCGGCCGGAGTAACCGCGACAATTGTATTTCAACGGAAACAATTTGCAGCGCCGCGTACGCGCACCGAAACAAAACCGTACGCCACGAAAGTACAAATAACGGCGCCGCTCTGCTATTCCGACCGCCGCGACCGTTGTCGCGCAATATAATTTGCGTTCGTCCGCGCGCAGCGACTTGACCGCGCGATCGTATTGTTCGCGCGCGAATCCGGGGGTACGGGCGTCCGGACACCGACCGTATTTTAAAACACCGAATTCCCGGCGTTCGACAATTTCGCGGTGTCCCGTCGTAATAGATACGCGGTACGGTTATTATTGTTCGAAACGTTTTCCGGGATTCCCGACAATCGCTCCGATTTTCGCAATACGCAATCGCTTTCGACTTTCAATTTATTTTCCGCAGGGAGATGGGACGGACCGGCTTGTCCCGCCATCTCCGGTCCTCTATCCGTTCTCTACTCTAGTTTAACGATTTCGTTGGTTTTAAATTTTTTTTTTTTTCAAATTCGCGTGTTCTACGAGCGATTTCGCTCAAAATGAACATATTTTGTCTGAACGGTGACCCGGAAATTCGTTTTTCGATATCTCGGTTTCTCCCGAATAATCTAGGAAAATCGGAAAAGTTTGTGTCGTCGTTTTCGATTTTGTTTTTTATTCGGTTAAAAACCGTCGTGTGACCCTGACATTTGGATATTCAATATTTGTAAACGATTTTCGGCGGACAAACTGTGTTAGACGTAATCACTGATGGTGCGGCATCGATGCCGGGCGAACACGTCGGTCCGGTACGGAGTGTTGAATCAGTAGATGCCCCAGTAGATGCATAATTGACGCTTTGTATTCGCTTCACAGAGTGGCGCTCGTGTCAGAAAAAAAGAAAAAATGATGTTAACCGAGTTAAATGAAGCTTTTAATGTAGCTCTGTTAAAAACATTAATTTTATCATATCTGGAGGATTAAACAGCAGATTGTATAGATTCTGCGAACATAACGCACGAAATGTCAAATCACTTTTGTTCCACTCCGCGGCGGGTTTCAGCGCGAAGACGACTCGGCAATTGGACATTAAACATCGCATTGCGTTTAAATTAAACGATTAAATCGCATACAACACTGAATGTATTCATAACGCTTTTATTATTAATATTCTTAATTATTATGTACTAACGGCCGTTGTGGCATATATTCGATTTTGTGCGTGTGTGGTTTTTATTGTGGGCCGCCTTAACAGAACGGCCGGGGGGACCACTGCTGTACACTATCAAATATTGAAATGACGCCCCTGCGCCGCTCGTCCACGCGTACGTACAAGTGATCGGCGCAATGTCACCGAAATTCAAAACGATCGATTCGGATTTTCGATTCGGATACGAACTCGGTGAACAGTGAAAACCGTGAAATTTCAATGACAACCGACGAGGCGATTGGAAAACGTTTCCCGAAAGAACGCGGAAACGTAATGGAATCG
Source organism: Cinara cedri (assembly GCA_902439185.1). NCBI lineage: Eukaryota > Metazoa > Arthropoda > Insecta > Hemiptera > Aphididae > Cinara > Cinara cedri. The sequence goes on from CABPRJ010000482.1 coordinate 339,301, forward strand.
ATCGTTTACGACTTGTATGGAAAACAGAAAAAAAAAAAAAACGTTCGGAACGGTTACAAGTTCAAGTACGGCGCCGTGCGCATCGCAGGCACCTACGCGTAACCGACTACCGTGCGGAGGGGAGGTGGGCGATCGTGCGCCCGAACGTCGCCCCGTTGTTCCCGTTCGCGGCCGTCCGTTCGGCGCGACCTTTGGGAACGAGTTTTTCCGCGCGTTGTCCGCGACCGTAACGACGCGCCGGGCGCGCGCGCGCGTGACACACGGCGACCAGCGCCGTCGCCGCCGCGCCCGCGTGCAAATGCGGCGCCGTCCCCGTCGGCCCGGAACAATTTCCGAAAGTATTCGGCACGGACCGCGGCCGAAATGCCTGGAAAACGCACGGGCGCGACGACCCGCCGGCCCGCGCTCACCGCCGCTCGACGGCCCAGGCCGCGGTTCGTCCCGGACTACACGACGGCGGGCGCGTTGTATTTGTTCGTATTCCGGTCGCGTACGCCCGCGGCGAATACTCGAAACGGCGACGACGACCGCGACAAAGACGAACCGCGCGCGCACATTTGTTATACTTTTCTTTAATACGCGCGGCGGCGGCGGCGGTTACGGTTTCGGCCCTTTGTGTGCTTTCGACTCCGCGGAATACTTCGTAATGCTTTCGAGGCGCGGGCCCGCAGAGACTCGCCGTTTCTCTGCGGATGTTACGCGCCGCAATCGCGTACGGTACGGCCGGCGCGCGCAAAAACGTGCCGTCGTCGAGCGCGCGTTATTACCGCGACAATAATAATCCCGCCGAAAAACAACGCGGTGATTTCCCGTCGGGCGCCGGGCTCCGGTAAACGGCTGAGGGGGTCGGGGCGGGGACTATTATATATTATGACAAGAGGCGACCCAGACGATAACGATTACCGTACTGTTCGCCGTGCACCGTGTGCGGTGTGATTTAAACGCCCCGAAAACCTTGTCGGGAAACGGCGGAAATCGGGTAACGTTGATGTTTCGCACGTAATATAATTCCGCCGCGTAACCCCCCCCCTCCCCCCGATAGACGAGTGCTCGATAAATTCGATTATTTTTTCGGTTTTCTATGCGTCCCGGCTCCTCCTGTGCGGCCCGCGATAACACGCCCATCGCCGCGTCCCGGAGAGTATTACGATTATTTTGTTGAACGCGTTGAGAATCGAGTATCTCTAAAGTGTCAATGACGCGTGACCGTTATTTGCCGGGCGCTGTTCAAACGCCGCGCGCGCGCCTTGTCGCCGCACAAAACGATGTTTGGCTACCCTATGCCGGTCTAGCCAAACGTAAAAATAGAATGTTCCGTCGACCCGTTGACGAGAAGGTCGATACAATACTTGCGTCCGCTCGTGTATCGTCCGATATAGGTCGCCGTCCGAAAAACACGAGTACATAAAAAAAAAAAACAGGAAATGTTAAGAGCTGCTTGTATTTTAAATTTCGAAAAAAAAAATCCGAAAACAAATCAATACTTTCCGAGACGTTACAGCGGGTACGCGGAAAGTCGGGGGCGCGTAAAACGTCGGAGAATGATTTGTCGGAATCGCGTTTTTTCGGAAAAATATTTTGTAGGAACCGTATTTCGTTGGAAGCGTACTTTGTCGGAACCGTATTTTGTCGGAAAAAGAATTTCGTCGGAGTGTATTTTTTTCGGAAGTATAATTAGTGTGATAATATTTTGTCGGAAAATAATTTTCACCTGACGACGATAACATACAGTCACGGTTCGCTTACGGTGAAATTATAACGATCAGTTCCGACAAAACGCTTTCTAACGATTTATTTTTCCGACAAAATACGGTTGCGAAAACACAATTTCCGACGGACGTTTTCCAACAAATAACAGCCCTTCGGAATGTTCGGGAGTTTATCGTTGATTTCTGGGGAGGAGTTTGACACGTAAACAGCGGCCGAGTACTCTGTGTTTTCTCATCAAATGCGAAAAACCGAAAAAAAAAACCGAAAAAAAAAAACGGGAACACGTATATTATTGAAACAATACGATTTTTCTTCCTGCGCAATGTTCTCTATCCAAATCTGCGGTCGAAAAGCGGGGTTGGTGGGAGGGGGGAGGCGGTCGGCTGGAGGGCTCATATTTGAATAGCCCCGTATATTAGTGTATACAAGTGTATAAAAACGGCGCGTAAACCCGAAATTCGAATTGCGGACCCGAATTCGTGGGTCGCGCCGCGGTAACAGGCCCGGCAAAGGGTTTACCACGGTATTGTACACATTGTTTGCGAAATCGCGTTAACGAAATGTTACGCGCTCCCCGTATCCGATAGGCCCGCGCGCGGATAAACAAAACTATTATCGGGTGGCGGCAGGCGCCTGTCGCGCAGATTAAATTTCTTACGTAATTCAATTCCGCGGCGTTACCCGCGACACAATGCGCCCGCTATATTATACGACGGGACCACAACAACGACAATAATATAATAACAATAACAACAACAACAACAACAACAACAATAATAGCAGCAATAACAGCCGCGTGTATTCGCACAATGTGGAATTCGCCGCGCGGCGGTTTTCGCGCGGTCCGGCGGGTGCGGTAATGATGTCGTTTTGTCGCGTTACCGCGTTACCGTGTTGTCGCGCCGCGAACGCGTCCGCCGGCCGGCGCGGTTCTCGCGGGGCACCGCGCGCGGTCGCCGACCGGCGATTCCGCGGATGGCAATCTCGGCGGTTTCGGCCCGCGGGATAATTGTACACTACACCGCGAGTAGACGACGGGCTTTCGGTAATTTATTGGAAAAAAAATAGTAAAAAAAAAAAATAATAACAATTCCGTTCTACGCGACAATGGCGGGACGGGCGAAAACAGTGTCGGTAAGGCGATCATTATAGATCGGAGCGAAATAACCGTCGGTGGAAGAACAGTTACGCGCGGAAAAAAAAAAGAAAAAAAAGTAGTAATATTTTAGTGTATTTCGTACGTTTCCCTCGGTTTGTTTTTTTCCGTTTTTTCACACTCGACGAGAAAACTTTTATGAAAATCGAAAAACGACCTCCTCGTAGGGCGCCTCCTGGCCAATCGGATTTCCTTTCGGGAAAAAAGTGCTTCACTTGTAAACGGGACGGAAACTGTTGGTAGAAAAACATCATTGTAAAACCAATACGCTCCACACGGAACCTAAAACAAACGTTAACAAAGACAGCCTTCTTTTCTCGTCGTCGTCTCGTTCGATAAGTTTGCCGCATTATAACACGTTTCTCTCTCGTAACCAACATTCCTTTGACTCCTAGCAGTTATCCATCCTTATCCACGTCTATGATTACGCGTATGATTCATATTCTCCCTATAATTCCTCTTCCGATACGACCTAAACGTCTCCGTCGATGACGCATTTCGTTGTTATACGGATATACGGTGTACAAATAGTATACGTAGTTCCGATATAGTGTAACAGTATTTTTAGATTTTGAGCGGAGTGAGGAATTTATTGGTTTTACAATGATTGTTATATTTATTTTTTTTTTTTTTGTAAATTACTTTTCCATCACAGATTTTGCTCCGATTTTCAATTGTATCATCTTTTTTTTTTTTTAAAAGAAACTCAACTGGAGTGGTATTTTAAAGAAATCAGTTTTTTAATTTCCCAGGGTTTTTCATAAGAAATAGGAAATCCGGGAAAAACGTGAAAATTTACGAAATGTAAATAACGTAATGTAAATATTACAATCTTTCAAAATATGTAAAACCGAATTCCACTCAGAATCACTTTTCGTTAGCAATGGTTAATCGTTGTGCACGGATATGCATTAAATTTCTCTACTCTTCTACCTTCCCAACTTTTCATCTACAACAGTGGCCCACCCATCGCGTGAAATATGTCCGTTTGTTTTTAATTCTCGATTTTTTTCAAAATATCTTAAAAATGTACGAAATCATTAAATGCAGTATAAAAATCCAAAAATAACAATTTAACATTTTTGTGTGTAGAATCGTTGGGTCGTGGAAAATATTGTGGTATTTTGTGTGGTAATATTTTTTTGGCTAATCAATAAAAATACGCAAAGCATATAAATAACTACCCTATTGATTTTATAACATAATGTAAGTCCAAGTATATAATCAGTTTGAAAAAAATACGTTCAACAAAATCGTTTTTTTTTTTTTTATTTATTTATTATTGTATTTTTCGTCAACATAATAATTTTATTAAAACGTAAAGAAATTAAAAAATAATAATAATACAAACTCGTTTTCAGGCCGTCGAATAAAAACGTAAATTTTAAATGTAAAAAAGTCGTATAAATTTAATTGGTATTTCATTTTTCGTATATTACCGTCATTATTATGGTTATAGTAGTGTACTCGTATATTATACAAATTAGGTATAATATTTTCAATAATGTTCGTTTTTATATTATAAATTATTTAATTTTCATTTAATATTTTATACGCATAATTATAACTGTACAACGAATTTTGTATTTATAATTACCAATAATATAATTGGAAACTATTACATGTTCCTGAAAGCTATAAACAGTGATCGAAAATCGTTAAAAAGTTGATGGGTAATATTATTTATTTTTTTTTTTTTATTTTGAATATTTTAATGAGCTACAAATAATTTGTTTGCCCACGAATATCTAATAATCAATACTATTAAATATTAATACTAAACTCGCTGGGCAGGGGTCCTAAAAAAATGATTGATTGCGACGTAGCTATGTTAATCACAGTGTTCTTTGAAATTCTGGTTTCTACCAGCAATTTTGCTCAGATACACAATGATAGCATTTTTTCTGTAAGGAGTTTTAAAGGAGCGTGAGTTACTGAGGGGAGGTACTTTAGGGAGGGTAATTTTTGATTTTCCTAAAACAATGGGAAAACCAGGAAAAAAACACGGGAAAACTAGAAAAAAACGTAAAAATTGGCGCAATGTTAAACTAAATATTATTAAAGAAAAACTATAATACATATGCAATTATTTTACCATAATACGACATATATATATATATTGTTGACAAAGCAAAACTATCGACCGATTTCTGCTCAGAATCGTTTTTTCGTTAACAGTGGTTAATCGTTGCTTACGGATATACATTGAATTATCTAAAACAGTGGCTGCGTCCTTTCTCATTATCTTAGGACAGTTTTTTTCAACCGTTTTTCTACTGGAAATCTCGTTCCTTCCAAGCAAAAATATTCTTAGGCACTTGAAGAACTTTTGATCATATTGGTCCTTTGAGGGAGTAATTTTTCGATTTTTCTTGTTGTTTAAGCGTAACACTGTCGGACAGCTAACGTTACGTCACATTATTTATTAAATAATATTTAATACGATTTATTATCAAATAACAAACAAATAGTATTTGTTCGTTCCTAATATTCGTTTAAACGTTAAAAGTCGTGCCTATATTAACGCGGATAGACTATAGGAACATTGAAAACGCATTAGCGATTTATTGGTAGGTAGGTAGGTAGGTAGGTAAATAGTTTTAAACGAGTAGGCAGTAGATATAGCTGCAGTTACCCGTACTAAAGATTTCGTTTTTAAATCTTCCCAAATATCGTATTAATGTACCTACATAATATTGTATCTCTAATATCTTATATTCTTTTATCATAATACATTACGCAAACAAAAACTTCAGTAAACACATATGTGTGACTATCTGAGTCTATAAATAACATACTTACGCGGAGTCGTGTGTGTGTGTGTATGTATATATAAATATACAGTCGGACAATTAAAAACGAATATTTTACATTACCGGCCATTATACCTATTATAGCGGAGAAACGGCTACGGATTTATACAGGGTGATTATTTTATCACGTACCGGCGATCGTACCATTAATACGTGCGCGGAGATATCGGGTAAATTCGCTGTTCAAACGTATAATGCGCGAACGCCAATCGCTGGCCGAACATTATTTTTTTATTTTCTACATTAAAATTCAGGTACGGCGGAGAGTGGTGGAACGTCATTTGCGCGGCAGCACGTTTCGCGGCGTTTAAATAGCGTTTCACTGTACACGCTCCCTCTGTCCAAACTTAAAAATCCAATGACTCGCCGTCGGGCGGACGGGAATCCAAACATTCAATACCGAAATTTATTGCAAATAATAATCCGTTTATGTACGGGGCTTTCAATATGGATTGTCATTTGAAAAGTACGCAGTCGTTTCCTCTCCAAAAATGAAAGCGACGACGAAAATGGTAACGGCGGTGGAACATTTCACAGGCGTTTGTTTTTTTAAACTGTCAAAACATTTCGTTTCGTCCACTTTTTGAAATTCATAAAACAGCCACATTGTAAAATGTATTAGTTTAAAAATTTTAATGCATCATACATTAATATCCGATTAATGGTTATTCTTAGCTATACTGGTTTTCATGTGTGAAAAACAGGCGTGAAAACAATTGATATTCAACGGAAAATTGAGAAATCACCGTGCCGGTCGTGCCGATGCCATATCGTGCGTAACGTGTTATTCTATCGGAAATTAATCGGTTTCACGCGTAGATTTTTTAGAAACTGAAACGGCAAAGAAAATGTCGATCGGGAATACGACGTGAACGCGTGTTGCGTTGAAGTTTTAAAATTTTTCTCTACACACTCGTCCCCGTCGTATAAAAACCCGATAGAAAATAGGCAAAAAAAAAAAAACACCCAATATCGACAGAATTATTAGCCCAAGGATAACACTGTACAAGGCGCCCTGTACACGGGCACCGCCGAGTCATATAATGTCATTGTAATATTTATTGCGCGACTCGTATTATACACTTCGACGGTTGTCGAGATATTGTTTGTTTAACGCTGCCCATACCGGTTATTATCGTGTGTTTGTGTACAATATATTTAAAAAAACCAAAAAAAAAAAAACAAACAACGTTTCTACGCCTTAATCGTACATCTAATGTGTACCGTAAATATTAAATATAATAGTTTCTGTTTCATTATTACCCGTAATTGTTGTTATTTGAATAACCGACAACACTTCCGAACGGCTGTTCCGTGAGTTATGGGCTGCGCGAGCAACAGCCCGCGCGTAGAAAGCACAACAATAATAATATTATAATTTTTTTGTTTTTTTTTTGTTTTTTTTTTTTTCTGTTTTCTACGTTCGCGTCAAATGTACCTCCCCCCTCCTAACCCATACGATAAGAATATAAGATTTCTCGTGGTGCAAATAAAATATTTCATTGTTGTACGAACGTACGTACTACTTTCGAAATGTTTTTTCGTCGCATACGGACGGCACACGCAATGCCCGTTTTTTAAGTATACGTTCAAATATTTATACAAATTAAATTATTTATGTGTATTTTTTTTCGATCGTCCGTTTGACTTGCGCTAAATTTATGTTTTATCGTTCTCGCGTCGCGCGCGATAACATATGTTAATAAGGGTATTCTTTATTTCGTAAATGCGCAGTGTTGTAAATGTTCTTTTTAAAAAGGAATTGGTTCCCGTTCCTCGTTCCTTTAAAAAAAAAAAAAACAAATGAAACTTATTTTTATCTTTATTTAAGCGTTAGTTTATGAATACTCAATGCGGTCAAAAATAATGTTTTTTTTTTTATTCTTAATTTGAGAATATCACTAATTAATTTGCTTTGGAACACCAAGTCGTATTTTAACGAAAAATTGGTCGGAAGAGTCTCATCTATCTATAAGATTCAAAACTTGATAAGCGAAATTGTTCTACAATTGGAACACATTTCAGAGAAGAACAAAATAATGGCAATATTTACGTTCCCATTCTTAAAAATAAGGAATTTATTCGCGTTTCTGTTCCTTTAAAAATAACGGAATTAATTCCTTCATTTGTTCCTTTAAAAATAAATCAATTCCAGGAATCACTCCTTTAGGAACGCGTTCCTTAACAACACTGCCTATACGTACAACTATAGCAGTCTTATCTATACGTATTTTCTGTTCTACCCGTCTACCGATAGTAACGCATATTCCACAGAAACATATTATACATCATAGGCATTTTTTTCATTTTCAGAAAATATCATGTTTTCTTTGTTTTTTAATTCTGTCAACGCAGTAATGAATGTATTGGTTTTACTGCGACGCGCGGTTTTATTTTTTGTGCCCGTAAATAACTTTTTTTTGCTGCAATCGAAACAATTATAGGAACTTTTTTTATAGAATTATTTGTCGGTGCATTGGGGCGATCATTTTCGATTATACTTAAAGTTTCCTTGACATTTTGAAAAATTGAAAAAAATTAATTTGCATGGAGTGATGGTGCTGAGGCAAAAAAGTGGAAAATCGATATCCTCGGGTAAATTTCGGAATGAAAATTCTAAAATTGTAGATATTAATTAATGGCAAAATTCCTTCGGAAATTCGTAAGCAATGATATCAAGGAAACTTACTTCTACACGCTCATATGATCCGTAAAACAATTATTCAACCGATAATGAAGTATTGAAAAAAAAAAAAAAAACAGTGAAACTAATACCTAAAAGGATATAATCTTTAAGATACGGATACGGTATATTTTATCGATAAAAAAGTCATCGCGTAAAGTCAGTACTCGTATTTTACGGATTAATTAAAATAAGAATTTCTATTTTGAATACGCCGACATTTTTTTTTTTTTTTTTATGTATCAGATGTGTAAATAATATCTGGCTATGAGTCAGAATCCCGTGCACAACTAAAAGGAATAATTGATGTTTCGTTAAAAAGAATTTAGACGTTTTTTAAGATCAAATGTGTTAACGTAATTATTATAGCCGCCCGGATTTGGATAACGACATACGTATCTGTGCCAAACTAACATCACACATATTTCAGCGTTCTTGACGGTTTAAACAACTATTACGGATTATAATTAAATAATTAATGTAGTTGAATATAAATTAATAGGTGTAAATTTCGTTTTAAACGCACGTATAATAATTTTAATACTACGAATTTGACGTATCGCTAAATGAAAAATTATATTTTCGAGTAGAGGAACCGGATAAATTCACACCGCGGGTATGCCACCGGCGTAGCAGAGAAGTCGGGAAGGTTCAGGTCACGGGTGTGTTTTTACGTTAACCAGCGATGTATAATTTGTGATAAAAGACGGTTATTGACACGTAGCTCGAATTGATAAGGCAATACTGCAGTTATGGTATGAGTTGTGGTTTTTTTTTTTTTTTTGCATTTTTACTAAAATAACCGAGAAATCGCGAAAACAAAACGGACGTATAGATCGTCGTTTGCTGCGGGTTTTTAAAAATTTGTTTTAGAAAAACCGTCGGGAATCCGGGAAAAATGCAGTGCCGTCGGGCGCGGCACGCGCGCGCCGTAGTTCAAGACGAATCGCCGATCGGTTTTACTAGCCGAAATGTTGTTTTCCGGAGAATGAATGAAAACACGCGTCTCTGCGAAACTTTAACGGCTTTTTTTACACTCTGAATCGGTCCGAGCCCCCGGAACGACGGCGTACGGGCAAACCAAAACGCACCGTTACCGGTATCGTTGTACCGACGCGCGTTTTATCGCACGCATTGCGATTCGCGGGGTTTTCGGATGCGCGCGCACGTGCCGCGCGGTTTATTTGACGAGAATTCCGCCGGCGTAACGGATACGCGCGCGAATGACAAACGCGTAAAACAGATTGCGAAACGCGTGTTGCCGCGTTCGAGGCGATATTAGATAAAAAAAAAAAAACGTTATCGGATTTATCGTTTTCGCCGCTGGTGCGCCGCGACGGCGACAATGTTAACGGGACCGATACGACAGTGTCGCGTTAGCATTATTATCGTTATCATAGTTCGGAATACATGTTATCCGCGCCGAAAGTCACCGAATCTCCTTGCCCCGCGGGACGGCCACGGTGATGGCCGGCGGCTGTTTGTTTGTTTAATTCATTTTAACGACGGACGTTTTCAATAATAATAATAATAATATTCAATCGAAACGTATACATACGTATATATACGTGTACAGCATACGTAGACGGGTTGGGGGGGGCCGAACGATATTCCGTAATAATATATCGGGGGTGTTTATTGAAATTGCTATTTCCGGGCCCGACCCCGTCACAACACAGCCCAGTTGATCACGAATTATTATATTACGTAATTTTCTACTTATATATATATACACACATACTATTAACGCCACTGGCACACTATACGTTTATACGCACGCACACACACACACACACATATATAAATATACGCATACATTTACGAAATCACATACGTCATTGTCACTTTATACTGCAGCTCTTTTGTAGACCCCGGTATTCATATAAAATATTATAATATATTATATTATGTAAGTTTACCCTCGCCACTGATACACACACACACACACACACACACCCTTCAACTCTTTGATATTTATGATTTTAACCCTTTGTATATTACCGCCGCCGCCGCCGTTGTCGTCGTAATAACACTCTCCTAATGGGATTTTCTCCAAATCCGCAGCTCGAGTTTTTTATTTTTTAATATTATTTTTCGTAATATAATCTATCTACAACTCGTCTTTGCATAATAACATTCGGAAGTCTGCAGACCGTGAGCGCCCGAAACGCGAGGGCAAAGCGAGCGGTGTTTCAACATAATATTATTATAACACGTTCGGTTTCGGCACACAATTGTATAGTTTTTCGATAGGCAATAATTGATAATAGTATCTTCGCGCAGACTCATATTAATCGGATAAATTCAAACTGTGTTTTAACATAACATCAGGTAGCTGTGTATACATTACAATAGGGTAGGTTCAAAGCCCGGTAAGATCGCAGATTAATAACAACCGAGTGTATTATAAAAAATTTCGATATTTTACTTGAAACCCATAGAACAGTTGTTAGGAACAAATATTTTACCGATTAAAACGGTTTCTGATGTAGAAAATATGATTTTCTTTACGAGTTTCTGTTATCGCCGTACGCGAGTTAAATGTCGTTCTTTATCAATTAAGAATTTACTAAAAAAAACGGCTATAAAAAAGAAACCTATTTTAACAATTTATTTTAATAAATTGACCTATATTTTTATCTTTTAGCGCAATACGTTTAACATAAGAATAATCAACTTACCCAGAATTCTCCTATATTTGAAGTGTTTTGAGTAATATAATCAATTAAATTCAGTAGTTTTGGAGCTTTGAATAGCTGCAGCTTCAAAATTACTTCCACTCTGTAATAATTAACAAGGTTGACGAGATACCTTGCACTGTAGGTCCCTCCTCCTTTTGGGTTTTTGATTTTGGGTTTTCCAAAATCACCACTGTATTTTTAGATTCTGAGCGAAGTGAGGGATCTTTCGGTTTTATTATGATATTTATTATTTTTTTTTTTTAATTAGTTGTGTCTAAAACAACTATTCCACCAGAAATCTTGCTCCAATCGAAAAATGATAAGAGACCTTTATTGTTATATCTCGGATCCAGCCGGCGCAAAAATGACCTATCATTTTTTGATTTTTCAAGCAGTTATCATAATAGTAAAGGAAAATTAACGGTTATTATAATGGTTTAATTTTTTCTAACTTCGGTTTTTTGTTGTAGTCGGTTAAAAATTATCGTAGAGAGCTGAGATTATCACAGAATAATAATGAATAGCCTTGAATTAGACTTTTCTAGACGTGGTAAAAGTTTGGTGACTTTTTTATAATCCTTTTAAGATAAAATTCGTACAAAAATTATAAAAATTATGGCCTTTCAAAGCATGTATAACCAAATTTCACTCAGAATCGTTTTTCAGAATCCTTTTTAACAATGGTTTATAGTAGCAAACAGATATCAACTAAATAACTTGATGTAACATACTTTTACAACTCCCCACATACAACAATGGCGCATTCATCAGCAGTATCTGCTCTCTCTTTTTTTTCTTTTTTGATTGACATATTTCTGAATATTTTGGACGACCATTATATTAATCGAAATACTGAGGGTCCGCTTTGGAAACAGTTTTTCAGACCCCCGCCCCAATATATTGACGAATATACAACAATATTAATAATATTTGAATAAGAAATTCTTATTAAATATAGGTACCTTCGTTCTTTGATAATTAGAAAAAAAACCGGTACGGTACGGTATTTTACCTCGGTCGTTTTCCTATTCATTATTTGAAAAAAAAAAATTCTGTCTTTTAGCTTACCGATATTCTCTTATGTCGCCTTTTTTTTTTATATTACAAAAGAAATATACGAAAATATAAGCTCGTCACGTCTTATGCCTACGCATGTACAGAAATAATAATAACCGGTTTCTTGATGACTATTCCGTTTTATTAGAAGTTTCGAGACACGCACTGAGTGGAATATAAATTATATTATCGTAGTGTTTTCATGTTTTTAAATACGGTATAGTGTACAATGCGTTTGTCTGGCCACAGCGTAATAATATATTAAAATATAGGGAAAGGCGTTTGAAACATTCAACGAATTTTGCATGGGTATCGTGACTATACGAACAAAACATAGTTTTCAACTCCCAGGTTTCCCAAATCCTCTTCTACGGCCTCAATCCGTCATTGTCCGCGTGTTCATCCAGACGGTCTCTGAGGTTTCAATTCCACAGTTGCTTTAACCGTCTCGTTCACACCTGTTATCGTTATGTGGCCTGACCATTAAATCTCCGGTCCTTAACGCAATAGCTTGTTATTAGTGCCGATTTCACCATATCGCTTAGCTCTCGATCGCGTATCTTTTTTACGGGTCCTCCGATGTTCACGTGTACCGTATACTATCTACTATCTTATTTTCGTTTTTCTTGATAACGTTTTGGACATTACGCATTCGCGTTGTGTGCATGGAGTTCAACAATTTATGAGTGGAGTGCGTCTTTTCATCGTCTTTTCAGGGCGGTTTTCAATTAAATGAGCGCCATAATCAAATCCTACAATTTAGCTCTAATAAAATAAGACATCTAAGATGTTAAGCATTACTACATGGTGTGGAATCCCGGACGCTCACAGAACCACCACTAAAAAAAATAGAGCTGCGACAACCGAAATCCTAATTGCCCGTATGGTTACCGACAGGGTCCCCGCATCGAATTCTGGGCCCTTGTACCAAATGTTTGTCGGAGCCCTTTTCAAAACTTCCAATTATAAAATTTACCATAAATTAATTATTATTCAAGAGATATTCAGCTGTTTAGTTTTGACAGGGGTCGAGTAGTGGAACACTATTCAAACGCCGCGAGCCGTGCTGTACCGCTACACAAGCGGTGCGCGTAGGCGCTCTGTTTATCCGCGAACGCTAATTTGCCGTACGGAATCGCGGGCTGTCGTTTCGATAATCGGACGCGCTTAAGAGGGCGTCGTTACAACACACGTAAACAACACTAACGCGGAATAAGTAAAACCAGTTTAATTTTGATTTTAGCGTGAAAGTACACACTGCGAGACGCACCGAGAACAGTGTTTTGGAGGGTACGCCGCACGGTTTCTGTACTGTTCAAAATATTGTACAGCTCGGTATAAAACACACAAGCACCTCTATTTGTTCACTATTTTTTTTTTTTTTTCAAACAACCGTGACCGTTTTTATAACAGTTCGCAATTCAAAAGGCACCAAAGGGACATTCCCTCCAAAAGTATGTTCCCCCCGTAAACTCCACAACAGGCGGGTGCACTTTCACTCTAAAACCGAAACCGAGCCGGTCCCGTTTATTCCGCGCGAACGCGGTCCTGTTTGCGCGGTGCCCGGCACCCGGTTGGACCGGGCCGGTCGCAGACGCGGCCGTTGCGTGCCGTTAAACGCCGTCCGTTCCGCGCTCGAACGGCGCCTCGGGCCCGGGGCGAGTGGGCGCTGCGGAGTAACCCGGCCGGCCGATTCGCGTACGGACCGCGCGCGCGTGTCGCGTTTCGCGCGTCGAACCGCAGATAATACGGGCGCGCGCGGCAGCACCCGCCCAATAATGGAAAACGGCGCCGTCACAACAGCGCTATGGGGACGCGCGCAGCTGGACGCGGACGCCAATCACACGCGGATCGCGCGCGTGAAATCGTGCCGAACACACGCGCGGGGCGATCGACAACAAAAGATCAACGGCGGCGGCGGCCGCCTGCCGCACCGCCGTTTCCAGTCGAAACTCCTACCGCGGTCGCGACGATAATACGACGGAGACCGGCGTCGCGCGGGTGGGCGTTTAATTTCGAGAACGGCCGGACAATCGACGTGACCGTATACCGCGGTACGACTGCGTGCCGCACGTTGAACACCGGCACCGAACCGGGCGCGTGGCCCGGTTAACACGGCGTTAATGCGACGCGTTTAGTTTACGCCGCCAAATACCGACGCGCGTAATATTATAGTGACGCAAATTGATTAATGACAAGTGACTGCTATACCAATATGGTACCCCTACCGCCGTTACCGGCAGACAAATGTCCCCGACAAGACATCCCAAGACCGAAATGTCCCGCGTGAATATTAATTCGAAAATTTTAACCTAAAATGATCGGCTTTTGTGATAAAAGTTACGGTTAGAAGCAATTACAGCGCAACAATAATCGCACTTTATCCAAAGCGATCGTGTGCTACTCGCTATTTCGATATTGGTGTAGTGTGTCGTTTTCGTTACCTACAACGCGTGTCGTGAGCCAACAGTCCTGAATTGAGTTATTTAATTATGGGGCCTGCACGTAGCTATTAGTTAAGGAGCGAAATTTGGGCAATCTCTATTCACGTCGACGGTGGCCGGGACCTTTGTGTCGGTCGTAAACGATTATTAGTGTGCGTAAGCTTTTATGCGTGTACCGCCACAGCGACTTTACCAACATTTTATAATTTTAAATAATAAAATGTTAGAATTTATCTGAAGCCGAAAAGACAAATTACTAATATTCGAAGGCTATTTATTCAGTTTATTACACCGAAAGAGTTAAAAAATAACAAATTGGCGTTGCACCGATTACAAAAGTAAAAATTGTTTGACAAGATGTTACACAACCACAGACGACTCGCTTCTAAATTTTGACAACAAATATTTTTCAATATTTATTTAAACATTTTTTAATTAATTTGTCGGTGTTCTATAAATATTAACAATAATCGTATTCTACTATTAGATATATTTAACTTTTATAATAAAGGTGAACATTTTGAATTAATATTTGCGCGGGATATTTTGTCATGGAATATTTTTATTGAGATATTTTGGCCAGTTTATTTTGTCGTGGAACCGCTGTTATCAGCTTGTCATACCAGCAGTATTCTGTTGCGTATATTATCCGCGGTAGATGCCGTAATCGTCAACTAATTAATCTGTCAACAAGATACAAAGTTATTATTAGGTTATTAGTTCGTAGTTATTCTACCATTTTTTCAATAAAAAAAAATGTCGAGGGGACCTTCCAAATATTGACCAACCTAGGGAAAGATTTTTCGGGCTACGTGCCTGCGCCGAACAGCCGAACCCGCGAGATTTCAGCGTCCCGATCAGTCTCAACTCCGTCCGACTACAATGCGTTCGATATCGGATTGAAAAGTTCAATATCCGACGGGTTTTCCGTATTATAATATTATTATATTTTCCGCCCTCGATTCATACGACGGGAAGCCAACGTGACTCCGTGTTTGAAGAGCTCGCGGAATAATGACGAGAAAAAAATCCACTAAACATCCGTTAAATCAAGTGTCACGAAAACAAACACAAATCTTTGAAATTAAATTTTGATTCGTCGTCTTGTATACTGGGGGATTCATTTATTACAAATTGTCGTGATAGCTTGATTCATTTTTTAAAAATATATTTAAAAGAATACATAGAATGCATTTTCCAGTTTTAATTTATTGTAGCAAATAAGATAAATAAACATTTTAAAATTGAATTAAGTAAATTGCATCAATTCCATTTTTACATATTTTAAATTAACTAATTTCATTAATGTTGAATAGAAGACTTTTTATTTATGTAACTTAACAATAGTTAATTATATTCATTAAATTGTCCACCTTTTCCAGAATGTCACCATACAAGTACTGAATGAATTAAAGCTGAAAATCGATACTAATTTGCGGTACAGAAAACTTTCAAGTTTAAGTCACTATAAAAGAAAAAAAAATCAAAAAAGTGATTGTACAATATTTTCGTAAGAGCGGTAATTTTATACTTTCGCTTTTTCAACAATATATATATATATGCCATATTCATTATTAGCATTACATATTTTCTTTAATAATATTTGTTTAATTTTGTACCTATTTTCCCGTTTTGTCCCTACGTTTTTTCCCATTTACTATAAAAACAGCCGAGAAAATCAAAAAAATGACTCCCCTAAGTACCACCAAGTATCACCCCAGTCAGATTTCCTTTCAGAAAAAGTACCACACTTGAAAATCGGAGCAAAATTGCTGGTAGTAGAGTTGTTCACAAAAAAAAAAAAATAAATAAATAAAAGTAAATAAATAAACATCGAAAATTATTTATAGGATTATGGTTAATTTAATTGTTGCTTGGCTACTTGGCTATCTTTGTTGTCTCGTCTTTAATATACACTGGAAAACACTATTCGCAACGAATAAAGATAGCTCGTGTAAATGCACTGTATTATATTTATATGAAAATACTTTGGAAGCAATCCGGATACTTATTTAGATTTAATACTTACTGAAAACAGTATTTCCTACCTACGTTGCACGGGCTGCCGTTGGGATATGAAAAATGAAAAAGTTCACTTTGGATCGCAATCAGGTGACGCCCCCTCTCCGGGTTAAAAAGGTAGGGAATAATTAATTATGCCTTTTGCCGTGGTCGAAATTTTACTTCCAAGGTTAAATTTCGAAGGAGGTAAAATTTGGCTGTTACAGTTAATTTTTCGTGTGCGGTTATTATTATGTTTTTCGTTAGAACCACTAAAGGCGAATCAAACGAATACTCGTTTAATCTTATTATTACTGAAAAAACAATATAATATAAATTTGTTCATCATAAATTAAATAAAAAATTGTATTTTTAAACCTTTACCTCATTTTATATTTATTAATTAATTATTTAGACTACGTCACATAAAATATTATTTCCGTACCCGTTGTGAGCACTGCAATATTAATAAATAATGTTTTTCGCCGTCTCTCTCGTTTGCTATATTTCTCTGTTCTTTAATTAACCATTTGAAATTACTATACTCTCGTAATATTATATTTTATTTCGTCCGCATAAATTTCGCGAATTTTAATTATTATTATTCGTAACTTACAAAATTTAATTTCATCGAATTTCCCCGTGTTCGTTCGTAAGTCATACGATTTACGAAACAAAAAACAAAAATCTCCTCGAAACAATGAATTTAGTTCAGTAAAAACTTAGATCTTTTTTGTATAATATACAGAGTGATTTTTTTAATTTTTCTCACGATTCAGTAATTATTTACGAATATTTCGAGTAGAATTATTTTCGTTTTTTTTATTCGCTTTCAAAATTTCACCTATATTCCGTAAACCGTAAATACATATTAAGTTTTAATTTTCAAAAAGCAACCCTATTTTTCAAACCATATATTCGAAAAAGAGAATATTTTTCTAAAAATGTCAATATGCACGAAACACTAAAATATTGGATTTATCGTTTCGGAGTTAAAAATAGTTTAATTTTTAGACCGGAGTAGTAGAGAAAGTTTTGTCATCTAAAAATGGATATAAAAATATTTGATTATCCCTACCTGTTCATCCGGTCTAAATTTAAAACTGTTTCAGTTCAAAAACGATAAACGGTACGTATATATCCGATGCTACAGTGTGATTCATATAACGTAGAACACTCATTGTTCCGCAAAATTCTTTTTCAAAACAAATTTCTTTAACAACTTAAAATACAAGCAGTTCTAGAGCGTTGCGTTGTTAGAACTCCACGCGCTGTGCTACACAGAAAACGCTGTAGAAATCGATCGAAATAAAAAAAAAACCACCCCGTAACAAGCGGTACGCATACGCAATAATGACTTAAATGTAGTCGAATCGTTTTCGGAGAAATCGAATAGAATGCCGTGTCCTCGGGCCTCCGGGGGATGATCGCGGTGGATGAACGACTTATAAGGTGTACACAATAATCTGGTGCGGGATACGAGCGACGCGTTTTTACGATGTCACCCGGTGCTAAGTAACGATCAAAGGAAATATAATGGTAACGAAAAAGGGAAAAAAAAATACGTCTGAAGGTCACTACCATGCAGGCCATTTAATGTCGTTTATAAGGGGGTGGTCTTTTTTTTTTATTATTATTATTATTATTGTACACCCGAATTATTTTCCTCCGATAACCGTGTTTTTACATTACATAATACTTACAATAATAACAATAACAACAATTCGCGTAAATTATTTACGGATTTAAAAAAAAAAAAAAAATATATTTTTTTTTTAAGAATGAGTCCGGCATTTATTACACGCGGATCACCCGCGGGCGGTTTTTTTTTTTTGGTTTTTATTTTTTTTTTAGTTTTTTCGTCACAGTAAATCCTATCGGGAATTTTATTTTTTTGTTCACCGCTGCACACGTGGGGCGAGCCGCCGCGCGTCGGATTTGGCTTCTGTGTGTATAATACGCCGTCACGGTTGTGCCATATATATATATACGGTAGGAAAGGGTCAGGGGAGGAGTGGAAAGTGGTGGCACGGATGGCAGGACGGAAGACTCGTACAATTTATAATATTATATTATTATAATAACAGAAGGTCCTCGCAAGCACGCACGCACGCACACACACACACACACACACACACACACACACGCGCGCAATTCAATCGATTCTCTGGAAGTCGCGTAGCGATGGCGGTGCCCGATATTACAATATATTTTAATACTCGTATATCATATACAGGGTGACTTTTTTCTTTTCTTTTTTTTTTTTTTTTTTTCATAGGAATCTAAATGAATTTCGACTTCTGGTGATTCGTTCCATCGGTACAGAAAACATTGTATGAATTTTGTTTTAAAACGCTATTGTCGAATTTTCACCCTTATTATAATTTTCTTACACCGATCTTAAACGAACAGGTATAAATAAACTTTTGATTTCCAAACGGCAACTTATCCTTTGCAACGCATAATTGAAAAAATTCGAAATTTTAAAAGTTCCGATATCGTACCTGTTGTATAATATAATATCGAATGTACCTACCGTTTTTGAGTTATACAGCTAAAATTTGTGAGTATGATAGTTAAAACATTAGACTTGAGGCACGGATGTGACCACAGAGTAATACATTTTATACCTATCTACACACGATAATCCTTAAATGCTGTAGAGAATCTAAGTTTTTTCCGTACACAACGGTGCAAATAGGACTACTTTACAACTCGAGAGCTTATTGTTTTCTTTATTGCAGATGGACTCGTATTTGACTGGTACAATCGATAAATCTATACCTAAATGGAAGTATTAATTTTTTTTTTCTTTTAGGAGGTAATCTGATCAAATATTTACGAAAAGTTCACTTCAAACTGCAAAACAATTTAGCGAAAATTGATCGAAAGTGTGACCAGACTTATATCATTTGCATTAATTAATTTTGATGATTTTGGCTTGTTTTATGTTAGCAGTTTATACCTACAAAGTAAATATCATTATGTCGCATCCATATAGTGTAAACGTACATTTCACGAAATGGATATCCATTTTATGCACCTTGATCGGGCGAAACCGTTTTCGGCCAAAATGAACCTTTTTTTTTTTTCGGCCAGTGTTACTTTTCGGTCATTCCATAATAACCGTTTTTGGCCAATACACTATTATGGTCACCAATGTAAGATTACAAAAGAAAAGTATAGGAAATAAAATATAATAAACAATATTGGATCCATATGGGATAAGTCACCAATGTTAGATTGTATTATTAATTTGCTATTAAAATGATATCACCCGTTCTAAATTTGAACGTTTGCTGCTTGATAAATTTATTTAGCCTTTCTAAAATATTATACGTGTTATTTAATATACGGAATTTTCTGTTATTTATGAATTACTTTTCCTAACCTACTGCATCAGGATTTTCTGATTTAACAAGAACAAATGCGTGCGAGTCTTTCCATTCTTATTTTAATCAAAGTTTCTCTAAAGACTCCCTTTTAATAATGTATTGGTTAAATATTATGAATGGAGAACAAACAGAAACATATACACAATTTCGATGTGTTGACATTCCAAAGTTTCTGAAAGATTCAAAAATTCGGAACCGTCAGAAAAAAAACTTTAACAATATTACAAAATACTAAAGAGGCAAAAGTGTCATAATTATGAAAAAAATTAAATGTTTTTTAACATTCTTATTAGAAAAAAAATATGCTTAGAAATTTTCTACTATTTTATGTACAAATATTCGTAAATAATGAATTAATTTACTATTAAAAAAAATTGACTGTTTACGATTTGACTTATATACTGGGCGGTCGGGAATTGGGCCATAAATAAAAGGTATATTTTTAAAGGGTACCTGGAGATTGGGTCGTAACACAAAAATATATAAATTTAAATATATTAAAATACAATAAAAATAACAATATAGTTTCAAATGGTTTAAAACAGTGGTGTTGAATAGTGGTTTGCCTTTTATCAAATCGCATGAAGCAATTTTGCCAAAGGTTTATTGTGGCCCATATTACTGATTTGTGTTTTGAATGTTTATTTTATTTTAAATTTAATTCGTATATTATTTTTTTTTTTTGTAAACATCATGCATATCAAAAAGAAAAAAAAACAGTTGAATTGTATATACATCGTAGATTTTGGTTTCTTTTAATCTAAAAATCTTACATCGGTGACCAAAATAGTGTACTGGCCGAAAAGTAAACTAACCGAAAAGGGAAAGGTTCACATTGACCGAAAAAGGTCATTATTATATGTTTAATATTAATATATCCATCCCTTATGTAATAGCGTACGCTTTTTTAATAAAAAGCCATAGGAGAACTAAAAATAAAAGACAACAAAAAAAAAAAAAAAATGGGCGGACATCCTTTGCACGCGGGTGCAGCCACTAAGGTGAATAGTAGGTGGCTGTAGATGGATAGTTGAAAAGGTGGGGATATAGACATACATTTAATGTATATCTGTAAGCAACAATAAACTATTGCTAACGAAAAAACGATTCTGAGCTAAATTCAGAAGATAGTGTTGCTTTGTCAACAATACAATATATATCATATTATAGTAAAATGATTACCACAATGTTCGTTTAAAATGATTAAAATAATAAAAACTTAATAATAACAAAAAAATAAATAAAACCGGTTACCAATGACAACCTTATCGTTCAATCTTTTTTAACCTAAAGACCGAGGTTTTCTTCATTATCTTAAATATTAATGAGAATTTCAAAAAATGACCTCATTAAAGTACCACCCAGAGAAAATTTCCTTTCAAAAAAGGTACTATACTTGATAATCGGAGTATGCTTTCTGGTAGAAAAAGTGTCCACATAAAAAATAAAATTAAAAAAATACACATCATTGTAAACCAATACATTCCTTGTTCCACTCAGAATCTAAAACACAAACACGTCATTGTCGCGATTTAGTTTTAGGTATAAAATATAATACAAATGTGTGTGCGGGATTCTCGGTTAAAACCGTGAAATCGATTATATCATTGCGACATGGACTATCAGAAAAAGGACTCTGCGGGATACCATATAAGAGAAGAAGAAAATAAACCCGAATAAATAAAAGATCTCGCGAAAGGACACGTCCGTAAACTATACAATGTATATACATATTATATACGAGTATACACTGCAGGACCGGACGACAATGAGGGAGAAAAAATACAAAAAAATCACCGGGGTTCCTTTTTTAGATACCTTCTTGCAACCCTTTTCGTCTACCACGGGGGCGTGAACCCTCTGCGCTGCCACACATACGTCGTCCAGCTTAAATAACTCAAAATTGACACTCTAGGACAGCCGCATATATTGGTCGATATAACAAATGCGTTTCCTCGTGTAATGATATATATGTATAATACTACATGATTACGGTCCCCTGGTCCATGTTCCTTGCTACATGATAATAATAAGATCGTTTGTTCGAGGATCCAAGTGTTCTTCACACAAGATTATCGCATACGCGCCGGTGATTTATGTGTACGACCGACACATGCACACACACATCGCAGGAGTCGGTTACCATTGTACGTATATACTTCTTACACATTTGAAATCGGAGCACGCGAGGGGATATAATATTGTAGGCATTATATTATAGTGGGTTTCATTAAAATGGTAATAACACGAAATATTTGAGCCGGACGGACGTGGATCGAAATGACGGTTTTTTTATGAAGAAATTGGTAACGAAATGTACACATTGCGATCCGATTTTAAAAATATTAACCCTCGTGTATGCGTGCCTTGAATTTTACATTTTCCGTTGGAAACGGTTTTGAAAATTACTGTTTTAATTCGCAAGAAGAATTATTGTCCGCTAATCTACTGCCCGACACACATTTAAGGGAAAATGGTTTTACAGACAAATATGACTGATATATAGTTAAAACATTATTTGTCGTATTTATACAATAGAATATCTTATCACAATCGTGATGCTGTAAAATTGAATATTATGTAACGGTTGACAAAAAAAAAAAATACTGATACTGAGGACGAATGTGCCATTGCTGCAGTTGGGAAGTTGGGAAAGTGAAAAACATAGAATTATAAAATTTATATAATATATATGTACGCATTCGTAATAATAGATCATTGGAGGAACCGATATAAATTTATCAAAACCTACGTACAAGTAATTCAATGGGACACGTTTTTGAAATTCGGTCCATCGGTTACAAATTTTATCTGTTTATAATACTGTTTAGTACTTATATGTACTTTTAATTTTAGTTTGGCGATGTTGACGGGCAGGGAAGATATTTAAGTTTATTTGTGGACTCTGACCGCTGGTAAGGTTAGGTCTTCCCCAAAATTCTGTAGGATAATTTTGGGTAATTTCCCATGTGTAGTGGGGCGTTTGTAAAACATTAAATGTGAAACCCAATGGTTGTAAGCCCCTAATTTGCATAGTATCAACTAATGCGTTATAATTTTCACCTGAGAGCTCCCCTTGGGTCATTTGAAATCCTCTGGATATCACGGGTACACCGGCGAGTTTATTTACTTTAATTTGTACTGATATTATATAATATACTACCACAATGAGGGTGGTTATTATTATTACCGGTAAATTTAGTGTTGAATAAATCAATTTCGAATATGGTAGCGTCGTTTCTCTTGTCACGTGGCTGAGATAGACCAGCGTTAGGTATTTGAGATATTCAGGGAACACAACTAAGTCCTATAAGTACGTTTACTGTAGCCAGAGGCAGATAGATTATCGGATCTTAAAGAATCTTCAACTATTGTACGTAATACGTACAATTTAATATTGTATCAACAAAGCAACACGGTCAATAACACGGCCGCATCTTGGTGGGTGTCCAACAGATAATGGCCGTGCAGTACAGTTTATTATACGTGATGGTTCTCCCGATATCGTACAGTCATTTACTGTTGCCAGCACTATTCGACTCCTATATTTGATATAACATAATCCTCTTTTTCTTTAAAATTAAAATTGTTTTTTCTACATGATATTTATCTCATACTAAACTTGATAACATTAAAATTAACAATAAATTGTTTTTCTTTTTACACGTTGAAATTAAAACTGTACGTCTTAATATTATCTGCTTAAATTATATTGCGTTAATTATTACCACTCGAAGAGTTATGATTAGTCGAGTACATAATAGTTTACAGTATCGTATTATTATTTTTGTATAGGAATCTGATTGGCAATATGTAGGTACCGATACAAATTTTTCTGTTGATGAAAGTCTGAGACTGCGACTGGACGTCGTATCTGAAATACGATCCAGGATGGACGATTGTTGTACTGATCGAATTGTATCGATTCTGTGGCGCAAGCATCTGCGAAACGGTGGTAGAACTACAGAAACGATCGTCGACACGTACTTTAACCCAGCGGCGTCTATAGAACGTTTACATTGGAGGGGGGGAGGAGAGAGGTCTTGGCGAATTCAAAATAAAAAATAAGTATTACAGAATGGTTTTAAAAAATGAATAGTAATTACCAATATACAATTTGTTTATATTTAAATTATGGTTTTTTTTTTTTTAAATGTAACTCATTTTTTTTGTTTGTAATTCTAAGGTATTAGTTTAATACCTATACTTATGTTATACATTATGCGTGTCCGGTGTGTGTGTGCATGTGTGCGAGTCTAGACGCTACCGAAATCATAATAATATATTACGAACCTATGTACGGGACCAATGCATATTTTTCAGTTTTTGATAAAAATGATATATACAAATCCGGTACATTTTTTCTAGAAACTTGCAGATTAGTAGACTAGTAACAAAAAAAAAAAAAAAGAACAACCACATAATATAATCGCCAAACGACTGCGTTAATTAAAAAAATATATATACATATGTAAATAATTTTAAATCATGAGTATAGCGAAAAATTACATTATCGTTTTACTAATAGTTTAAAAAAATATATATTCAGATTTTTTCATATTCAAAGTCGGACGGAAGAGGAAGATTTACAAATCGCTATAGCCGCTGCAACCCAGCGATCGAATACCGGGTAGCAATAAATGTAGTAAATGTGTTGAATGTTAATCGGTTGATGGTTAAAAACATGGTGCAAATGTCTTTCACTGCGCTGTATTTTCGATAATCTTTAGTAGTATTAGAATAACAAATTTTTAGGATTTAATAGTGAATTTCGGACGCAAATGTCGGTATAATAGCCTTGATGTGTTATATATTCCAAAAACCACAAAAACGAGGAGGGGAGGAAGGAAACTAAAAGACTTTTTGAGCATTTTCGGGATTCAAACCTGAATCAATTTATTTCCTATCTATTCGAAATCCTCTATCCTATCTATGCGCCACTGTATCTGCAGATATAAAAAATGTGTACTCGTGTCATAATAGACACGGATTTGTGTAAAATATAGTGCAAACACCCACTATTTTCGGGGAAAATTCGACAAAAATGTGTATAATATAATATGACATACGAGTTTACATAGAATACTATCATAGGCATACGTGGACCTCTTTTTCAGGGTATGTAGAAGGCCGTCACTAGGGCCCTTGAAAGTTATTTTTAAGCTCGTAAAACTCTGATAAAAATATATACGTAAATATTGAAATGTCTTACGAACTATTTAATTAAAAATTTAATTTTTAGTTGAAATTAAAATTGCATTACAACATACAATGCACATATTTATTTCAACTCATAATATAGTTTTTTTGGACCACGGGGACGTAGCCCTCTATTCTCCCCCTTAATCCGGGCCTGGTGTTTAGGGTATGCAGCTGCATGTCCTACCTACGCACGCCTATGAATACTGTATATGATATTATTGTATTATATATTTTACGAGAGAAAGAAAATTTAATAATTCAATTGCCAACGAGTTTCCGATACCGAATGAAAAATTATTGAAATTATATGTAAACGATAATTCGATCGTTTATAACATAGATGGGCAATTCAATGTGATAAGAGGGCAATTTTTTTAGAATTTTTAAAATCTAGCGGGCCGGAGAACATTAGAAAGCGAAAAAGGTCGATAAAATTTAAAATTTACAATTGACATTTTTTTTTTTTTTTTATTTTATTATTTATTCAAGTGACATTTATTAATCGATTTGAAAACGTAGTACGGGCCAATGAAAAACGGTACGTGGCCCATCACTGATTGATAATATATAGGAGAAAATTCGACGGGACGTAATTAAATGTAATAGAAACGTTCGTTTTCTCGAAGACGTGAGTTTAAGACATTCGATATAATAATATTAAGACGTATACGTTTGCACAAGATCGTGGAGTGTTATTTTAAGCTCCGAGGCGCGCGCCACAAATCCGCAAGTTTTAAAACAAACAAAATTGTCCAAGATTTTTTTGTTTCTTATTTTGTTTATATTTACTCGCCCTTGCGGACAACGACGACGATGATATATTATTGGCGCGGCTTGCAATAATTTAAGAGTCATAATAATACTTTAACGTCCGGCCCCGTTCGAAACAACAATATTATTAAGCGTTAGTTTTATAATTTATTCGTTTAATCGACGGCGCTTGTCAACCGGAGATACCGTTATAAATTCGAATTACACGCGCGCGGAGCGGTGCCGCCGCGTAGTAAAGTCGGTTATTTATTCGTTCGAAACGGTTATTATTAATTTAGAACAGTATATAATTCCGGAAACCCGGAACGGTATAAATCGTCGGTATTACGTTAATATATTTTAATTACAATAACCAAAAATAATATCCATTTGGCTTGCTCTACGCAGTGGCCGCAACCTGTTGAACAGATATTTTACGCGTCTGAAACGAATTATCACATCACGTTTTCTATAATTTTCGCCCGTAATGCGCGCGTACGTGTGCACCAATAGGTCCGGTGTTGTGAACGTTCCTTTTAAAAAGGAATTCGTTCCCGCCCCTCGGTCCTTAAGAAAAAAAAAAAAAAAAGAACTCGTTCCGTTAAGCGTTCCTTTTCGTTATCAATTTCGATATCTTTCGTGATGCACGCGTATTATCACGAACTATATCCTAGTTCGTAGTACAATGCAGTGTCTGATGTCGTGGTTAAATGATTTTATGAGGTACTATCGTAATCACTAATCAGAACCGACAGCAGAATACCAAGTTATGTGTCGAAACAAAGTTGGTTGGAAGAAACTCGTCTATTAGATGAAAAACTTGATAAACGAAATTTATCTCCTCCAAAAGTATTGTACAACACTTTTCAGAGAAGAACGAAATAATTATGCAAAGTTCTTATTCCTTTAAAAAATAATGGAATTCATTTCAGGAATCGTTCCTTTATAGGAACACTGAATAGGACGACGTACACGCATTGAAATAATTATTATCGTTTACTGTTTATACAATAAAGACCAAAATTATATTTTATTATGATGTTAAACAATACACATGTATACGTATACGTTAACCCCAATTTCCCGCCTTAATGAATTTCACATTTTTCGACCCCGAAATTATTGCGAGCAATTGTCGAGAATTCACACGACACCGAGCTCAGAGAGTAATACGAAAAAATCGGTCGGGGGCTAGAATAATGTTATTTCAACTCTTATTGGGGTTTTTTTTTTTTTTTTTACACCAAAATTTCGCGTGGCCATTATTACCATGCATTTGCACATCAGGGTAATATGCTTTCCGGGAACCGACGTCATTCTTTTTACAAAATGACGACCAAAGATCATTTTTTTTTTTTAAATAATTTAATCGTTATTCCAGGCGAAAAGAACTTGTTCGCACATACAGGCAATATCAAATTATTTAACTCGGTGTCGTGTAAATTCCGAAATTAATCGCTTAAATTCATTCTTATTGTGCGCTAAATGTCGGTGCCAATACAATTGAAATCCGTTAAGGGGGGCTTGGGGGTAACGTATTATTTTATTTTAAAGATTACGACGATAGAACTGAAACGATTAACTGAACCGCGGTCCTGAAAATACACGATTTAATCGACATGATTAAAAATGCAAACGAAACAACATCAAAGAATACAAAACTATAACTAGGCAGGCAAGTGTAACGTTTCTTTAGGCTTTTAGAGATGAATTATTGCATGCATATACTAATATTGTTAATATTTATATATATATATTAATCCGTCCAAAATGTTCGTAATTAAAATCGGACAAACATCTGTAGTCGTAATATATAAATAATAAGGCAAAGCAACTCCAATAACAAACCTGAAAATTGTTTATATTTTCGGGTTAAGTTTCGAGAAAGCTGAAGTGCCTACATTGGTTGGTTCTCCCCTCAAATCACTCAAGCCGCTACGTTATATAATTTAAATAAAAAAAAAACAAAAAAAAAAACACATCCATTGTGTTTAATGTACTTTTGTTATGTATAGAATCTATAAGTTCTAGTTTATAAATAAAAAAAAAAAAAGTTTCAAGAACGACACACTCAATAGGTACCTACTACACGAACGTCTCTTGCATTTAGAGTCCATGTTTATATTATTTAAAATAATTAAATTCTTTGTTCAAAGTTTCTCGATCCACACGATGCATAATTAGTCACTACTACCGTGAATCGCGTGAACCGGGCGATTTACCGAACTATCATGAAACGAACTACTACAATATCGTGATAGTCGATATTCACTATCGCGGGACTGAGTGAGTGATATTGAAATTAACACAATGTGAACACGTCGTATTATATAATATACTATATCGTTCTAAATTTTACCGCCGTGTCGCACAGTCGTCGCTATCGAAATTCACACTACTATCATGTTTTATCTAATACTATTATTCTATACAATATACCGATTGTATCGTTGTTCGGACGCTGCGTCGTTGATAGTTACTACCGCGACAGTCGCAACACCGACTGCCGCGACAGTGGCTATCGCCGTAAACGATAACGGACGGAGACTTTACTATTTCACTGTGTGACCGAAATATCGAAGACTATTAAAAAAATATTCTTTGTATAATGTTTCGGTTCTATCGACGACCGTATACAGAATAATATGACACAATAAAATTAACGTAATTATTCGTCGCAAAACGGTCGTACCGACCGAACCGTCGAAACTATTGTTCTAGGTCGTTTCGTCTCTCTCTCTCTCTCTCTCAGTCTTTCTTTCTCTAATTTGCTCTTCTCGATTCGTCCGACTATAATATTATACTTATACAATTATACAGCTCTCTCTCTCTCTGTCTGTCTGTTTTTCACCCGTTCTACTCGCCCACCAGTCGTTTATATATGTATATATATATAGTGTTATTGTGTCGGAAGTGGTCGTCTTTTACAATTTTCGAAATCGAATTATACAATTAATAACCTCCACTACCTCTCGCTCTCTATCTATCTATCTCTGTTAGTCTCATCCTCTGCCCGTCCGTCTTTCTGTTTATATATATATATACATGTATATATTTTACGAGACCGCTCCTTTGTCGCAATCAATCCCAATTGATATTCCTCGGGCAGCGCCGGGCCGTGCGCGTAAAATAAATTCGTTACCTACCGCGGCGGACCGACTTAAAAGCACGCGCACCGCCACCGCCGTAGTCGCCGACGCACGCACGTACCGCCGCGGCAGCGGCAGAGTGTTAATCGGAGTAATTGCGAACCCTTTGCCGCCGCGGGAACCGGTGAACCGGAGCCCCCGTATTGTGCGATTTCGTTCACGGGGCGCCGAGTCCTTTAACGCGAGTTTGACGTATCCCCTCGCGACCGCCGGTGCCGCCGCAAAGGATCGCCTCGTCCCGCGCGAACGGTGAAAGAAACGTTCCGCCGCAAAAGCGTAGCGCGCTCGCCCGACGGCGCGCGTACTTTGTCGGGGTACTTTCGCCGTCCGCGCGGCCGTAAGTTTCGGTTTTGGGACCGCAAAGGTTAACTGCGGCACGAAAAGCACCGCGATGCAGATAATCCGGTACGCCGCAGTCGCGAACAATGCTGTATAATATTATATTTTCAATCCGGACGGGCGACTCGACGCTATGCTGAGATCGCGTCGATAGGGCGTTTTGTTAAAAGCGCGTATACCACTATAAAAATCGAAAAATATGTTTGCGGTAACACAAAAAAAAAAAAAAAAATCAGAAAAATGAGGTGCGTTACCCGGTAAAAGCCGGGCGTGTTGAAGTACGGAAAATTAAGCGGGTAATGTCGACTAAAAGATAACCAGGCGCCCTTTTAAAATGTAATTAAATCAACAATGAATTGTTAAAAGGGGCGTATGTCGCATTCAATGCATGTACACTTTGTGTACAAGGTATTATGCGTACGAGTAATTTTATTGTTTTCCGCGATAAACATTATTAAAACCGTTTTGCTGTTTCCTTTGCAAAACGGTTTTATTTTGCTTCCTGAAAAAAATGTGAAATTTGACGGACACCCTATTAACAAAACACCGCAGATATGACAATTGATAGCACGTGATGAAATGAGAAAAAACATGAATATGCATGTTTTGGCGAATTGGTTTTTAGTAAACTGCAGTTTACTATTATCATGCGTTTGAAGCAATGGTTCGTTATTGTTTACGACTCGGATGACAATGCGCCAAATCCAACGAAAACGTAAAATATGTACCACACTGTCGTAGCGCTGATAATATTATATTTTGATTTTTAGACTAAACGATCAGTCACGAGCATAAAATAATGTGTGGAATAATGTGTTTTACTTTTGGTAGAATGTTTTAATGTTGACAAACCAACCGTACAAAATATTACTAAAATAGTAATTATTGTACCCACAACCAAGTAAGTATGCTGTTTAATTCCAAAATTAATTATTATTTGCTCTAAGATTCAAGAAGCAACGGTGATAGCTGAACAACTTTAAATGAGAACCGGATTTCCTGGTTAATTTTTAAAAGGCAAGGTCTTAAGTAATAAAATAAAACAACAAAAATGTTGATATTGCTGATGGGTGTGCCGCTATTGTAGGTGGGTAGTTGGGTTAGTAGGATGCGTACAGAGTAATTTGAATTTATATCTGTACGCAAGGATAAATCATTGCTAACAAAAAACGATTCTAGACGAAGCTAAACACGTTTTTATACATTTAAATCGGAAAATATATTATTTAGTAACTACGAAAACAATTAAAAATATATTATTTGTGTTTTGAACGAACTTCAACAAAAAATTAAACTTAAAGCTCTAATAGATGTAAATGTCCTTTCCCGGTAACAAATAATATATTATATAACAATGTGTATTACATACGCACAGTTGCATATTGTGGAAGGGTAAGAAACAAGGTATCGTTTCTCTTCCCCCAGATAATCTAACAGTACAAATCTTTTAATCTTCTTAAGTTAAGAAAGAATACAATGTACTCACCAGTCACCAAATATAAAATATGTGTAAATAATATATTTTATACTATAGTTACTACTTTAAACTACTTATAGCACCTTTTTATTAACGAACTCTTATGTAGGAACTTAATATTATTTAAAAATATTTAAAAATATAACCTTGTACCAGTTACTTAAATTTGTTTCTGAACCATACAATGAGTTTTAAGACTTGTGTAAAAACAAACAATTAGGTATACCGTGTAAAATGCATACAATACAAATATATTTAAACCGGAGGGGGGTGGCTCAAGGTTTTGACTATGGTGGATAAATTATTTTACCCCCTAGATTTTTATCCAGTTGCGCCACTGTATACACATACCAGCTACACTCGTTTTACTCGGAGTGAGGAGAAATCTGTTTTCCGCTGTGTTGATAGTCTTGCAGTCTTCGTAAACAAAATTTTTATTACTAAACGGATACTTTTTTTTCGATAAGAGCTACGCAGATTCGACGTCCGAGTTATGATCCGTAGCGTGGTGAAAAACGAGAGGGTACATGCACATTGATCGTAGATGGTTTTTTAAGTCAATCGTTTTCCTCTTAAACGACCAGATAAGATACTACGGCAATAATATCCGTGTATACGCATATATTAACTCCCTTATATTTTATACGCTTAACAGTACTGCCGCGTTTTTATACGATCTTTTGTAACGTTTTCGAAGTGTTTACACTGAAACATCTTATAGACACAGTTTAGCGACATATTATCTGAAATGGCGACGCGGTCATATGCATACAAGTTATTCGGGGGGGGGGGAAGGGTTTCAGACTAAATGGTTCTCTCCTCTACTCGTACATTATAGAACTCGGACTCAAAATTATTATATAGGGAAAGATAGTCAATCGGTTTAACCGGTTTAAATATTAGCATGTTAAATACAATGTATCAATTAAATCGAGCGTACATAAAAACCCGAAAATTATTAATGTTGTTTCCTAATCAATTACGTATACAGTAAACCGTTAAAGTTTAATCAGTTTTGGATTTGAACATAGCGCATAATAGCTTCATACAACATACCAGGGTAATATATAATACTTTGATGTTTCGGTAATGTAATAGAAATAATTGCACTTATATTTTCAAGGCCAAATAAGATGTGATACACTATTATTAGGTACTTGTGGCAGATTACCAGGATGCCAGTTAAGACACTGATTTACAATACGATCGAAGAAGAAATACTAGAACACTAATTATGTGGCACTTGCTTAACCCCATTATTGTATGAATGTCAGCCATTACACAGCAAATTGTGTTGTTTGCAACCATGTGCCTATTGGTATTATAGGTTGTTATAACGAAAAAAATAATTTTAAACTATTACGAAGTAAGTAGTTTAATTTTAAAATAATAGTGCACATTTTTATATGCCAAGTCGAAAAAAAAAAACCAAGACAAATATTGTTTGAAATTCGAATAGACATAATATTAAATTTATCGTTTGTGATTAGAGTTATGAGGTATTGTAAACTTGTAATAGTTTAAAATTTAAACCCGAGAAGAGGGGGAAAGTATAATATACATTGTATCCATTTATAAATGTTAAATTGATAACCCTTCTTTAGTTCTTTTGTCTGAAATTTTAAACTGTTATTAAAATATAATTCGTAAACGGTAAAATCGTTTATAAGTGTTATGGATATGAGCGTCGTTAGACAAATATTCTCTATTCGAATTTTTGTTTAAAGGGGGTAGATTTTGCTGTATATACTTATTTAAGTTATAAGGAGTAATGATAATTGTTTAAAATATGTTTACAATAAATCTTACACGAGTCGATAATGATTGAAAAAAAAAAAAACAAAAATCAAATTCAATTAAAAGACACTAGGAAAATCGTTGGACCACGATAAATGGTTCACCCTGTATTACGCACAGCAGTCCGTATCTCGCTCAGTGTTCATTATTTAAATAAATTGCGCAACGATTATTATTATTTTTCTCTTTTAAATTGTTTAGTTTAAACGAAGATTTCAATTTGATAAATATTTTCGAAATAACGAGCGCGTCCTACACGCTCGGCGGTTCGTTCTGTAAAATTATTATCGTCCCCGAATTATAATTTGTTCACTGGCGCAGTTTTTTCCCGGGCCGTGATTAGTATTATTATTTCGTCTCTCGTCGTTTGTTCGCGGGTTAAAAAAAACCCCGTGGTTTTTAAACAACAAATACGCGTATTATTATAATATTCAACGGAAAATTAAAACTCGCCGCGGCGATTACCCACAGTACACTGCGACGGTCGCATTGTTTAGCGTTTATTGTCGGTAGTTAATTAAAATAAAAGAAAATAAAAAAAAAAAATAAAAAAAATATACGTTACCGTACAATTCGAATACGATTCGAGGAGGACTCGTCGGCGTCCTCACAATAATAATTTTTCTGTCATAACATAAACGTGTAGTTTTTTACGGTAAAGCGTAATCGACCCGCAGTATAATATATTGTACACGACGGTTATATAACTATAACGACACGCACACGCACGCACGCGCACACGCACACACACGCGCATACGCGAGGTTTGCGCGGTTTTATTTTCCCATTCCGTTTTTCAATCCCGTCCGATTTAAACGTTTTAACGAGGTCGCATAGTTATAATTATATAATATACATACGCATATACATATATGTGTGTATAATAACACGGTCGTTTGTCGCCGCCGTAACGGCCCGTTGTACGGCCCGCAGACGAGAACGTCAAACGCAGTGCGCGGTTCGGAGCCGGGCGCTGCTGTAATCACACCAGCGGAGGCGAGCCCGGCGATCGAGTGCGGGCGCACCGCGAGAAAACCGATCCGCGCGAAAAATCTACACGGAATAAAGCCCGCGCAGTTCGCGTTGCACGATAGATAATCCGCGGTGTTTCCGTACGCCGCGAAACCGCTGCGAAAATAGCAGTGTACGTATTTGCTGTGGACAGGGCCGGCTCTCACGCACGGTCTCGAGGTGTCCGGGACCGAGAGAAGCTTGGGAACGTTCGAGAGCGAAACCGCGGCGCCCGTGGTCGGCGAAACAACGGGAAACCGGCCAAGAAGATAAAATTTATACAGCCGAGAGCGTTGCGATGTAATTGAATTACTGCCGATAACAATGAGCTGAGGCGAGGGTTTAAGTATTCAATGGCTAGGGGTCATACAGTGAGAACAGATGAAAACGTGTCAATTAGGGAATTTTTCTCATCGAACTTTTTACTATCCCGTGTCCCGTATATATATATATATATATACGGGAGAGAACTGAACCCATCCTGTTTTCATCGTATATTTTGAAAACGGAAACATATAGGAAATACAAATTAACCACATTATTATATGTATGCATAAAAAAAAAAGTGCGATGGATATATTTTATGGTCTAACTCCTCTAATGACTTCTGTTTTTAAAATCATTATAACGGAATCGTTTTGAACTTTATTTTAACGCCGGATCAAGATAAATGGATCACCCTGTATACCATTGTACTTATATTATGCAAATCATATTTTTTTTTTCCACGACGACGGCGCAAGAATGTCAATCCAATTAGTCGAGAATAAAATGATAATAATATAATATTATACGGTCCATATTGGTGTTCCGACGTCGCGGCTTCATAATTTGTCTCTCGTATACTTATATTTTCAGAGATAGTAATCGCGGCCCGGACAAGAGAAACTTATGTTATAAATTACCCACGCTTTTTGTACAGCTGCGTGTGAGTTACCGAGCAACGCCGGTTCATTATTTGATCCGAAACAACCGGAATTACAAAAAAATAATAACAAACGTATCTTGGCCTTATACAATATATAAACGTATTTCGAGTGCCGCTGATGTCAATCGGTTTTTTTTTTTTTTAATTGATATTTTACGATCACGTTCCCGTCATGATTTTTTTCAATTCCCTTGTAAACCGCTGACTGCTGGAACTACCGGTATAAAGAATATTGTTTCGTTATTATTATTATTTTTGAAGACATTCCGAATTATAATACAGAATCGATCGTGTTACCCGGAATTTGTTTACCATATATCGCAGTTTAAAATTGTTTTCGATTTAAAAAAAAAAAAAAAAAATCCATTTAAAATTATTCGTGTCGTGTTTTTTTTATTACATTGCTCGTGAAATATAGGTACATTATAATATATTACCTATACTATCTCCCCAATATCTCCCTCACCCTAGGAAACGAATTAACCTCGAATATTTCGAATCATAATACTTGAAATAGAATAAAACTGGAAAGAAATTGTACTGGAGAGGTACTTAAGAGAGGTAATTTTTTAATTTTCTCGAGAGTTTTCTTATCGAATGTGATAACCCGAGAAAAAGACGAGGAAAATATAGGAAAAACGGGATTCATTTTAATTTTAGAATTGGATTAATTGAAATGTTACCATAACACATTTTTTGTTGACAAAGCAGCACTATCACCTGAACTCCGCTCAGAATCGTTTTTCGTTAGCAATAGTTTATCGTTGCTTATAAGTGTACATTAAATTACTTATAACATTAGCTGCACCCGATCCCATTATCTTAGAGCATCTTTTTTTTGTTTTAAATTAACAAATACCAATATTCTACCGTTCACATTGAACGTCGATTTTTCATTTTAATTTAAATAATGTTGATAAAAGACACACAT
Source organism: Cinara cedri (assembly GCA_902439185.1). NCBI lineage: Eukaryota > Metazoa > Arthropoda > Insecta > Hemiptera > Aphididae > Cinara > Cinara cedri. Next base: position 374,824 of record CABPRJ010000482.1, read on the forward strand.
ACTTCGCACATGGGTGCAATAACTGGTAGAAAAAATTACCTCCTAAAAGTACATCCCCAGTCAGATTTACTTTCAGAAAAAACGCTGTCATTATAAATCGGAGCAAAATATTGCTAGTAGAAAAGTTGTCCACAGAAAAAAGAAAGCTGTAATATTTTATTTTATTTCGTACATTTTCCCGTTTTTTTTTTCGGTTTTTAGCATTTAATGAGAAAACTTCCGAGAAAATCGAAAAATGACTACTTTAAAACACCTCCTCAATGCTATTTCCTCTCAGAAAAAGGGTCTATCATTGTAAATCGGAGCGAGCTTTCTAGGAAAAAAGTTGTTCACAGATAAAAAAAAAGAGAATAAAATAAACATCTTTTTAAAAATAAAGTTTATTCGGTCCACTCAGAATCTAAAAAAATTAGGAAAAAGAAGTCAATTTTTTTTCTAAGAGAATCTTTTTTTTTTTTAAGACTTATTATTGAGCGTGTAGCATAACATTGAAAACCCGGATTTGATTCCAGCCGTACGACGTCTTCATCTTCCCAACAAAGAAATAATCATCGAAATCGGACCACTCTATGAGGCCTGAGAATTTTTCGCGTAAACTATGTTTTTGAGCCAAAAGCTGCGCTATCGCCGGGCTCCTAAGTACTATATTGCTTTTAACTGATATCCATCGACTTCGTTTATAGTTTTTTTTTTCATATTAATACTGTAATAACTTTATTAGTAGATATGTTTAATGCTGTGTTAATGTTTAAGTGTTTACTGTACATTTATTTCAGTTTAACCAGAAAATACCCCGATAAAAAAAGGAAATAAATAAAAACATTTCATCGTAAAAACAACACCAGCCTTAGATATGCATAAAAACTAAAACGTTACTTAAATAAATAAATGACTACAACAAACCCACATTTATCGTGGTGAATTTATTTATATTTTAAATAAATAATGCTGTACATTTTAATGCAAATGAACGTACAAGTGAATATAACCAATATTATTGTATTTGATATAGCTGCTGTTCAGTGTAGCTAATAATCATATGAAAAAAAAAAATTATAAACACTTGTATACACTATAAAACCAGCGGTTTTTTACTGCAGGTTTTGTACTTACGCACAATACGTGTTTTATACTTTACTGTATTTCACGTGTTCACCCTGGAACATACCTAGTAATTGTTTAGGTCACGAGCGATATATTATGATAATATGCGCGCTATCATTGAACGAATAGCCGCGTCTGTTTTTTATCCGTGAATTCGAGGGAGACAAAATATTATTATTTCGAAGGTATTAGTCTGCCGCCCACTCGTACCCCATTCGCATATTGGGGTGTAACCGTTTTCGGTCGTACTGAACCTTTATCCCTTTTCGGGTCAAAACGCTATTTCGGTTACCGATATAATATAAATTTAAGAAACAAAGCAAAAAAAAAAAAGATTTTCATTATTAAATATATCGCCGTTATTGTTTTTGTATTTTAAATTACAAAATCATAAATATTATTGGATAAACCGACGTTGTTTTACACGAGGCGGTGGCGGCGGCCGAATTACGGGTGTCCAACGGAAAACGGACATTTCACCGCAAAACGACGGCCGGGAGGGAAATAAAAATATGAAAAAGTTTGTCTCGGCCAAAAATTGTGCAAAGCCCCGCGTGTAATAACAATATTATCTCCGTTACGCGGTCAGTCCATTAGTCCGATGCGGCCGCGGTCGTACTCGCCGGAAACGGCTGTCGGGATTTCGGTACATAAATACTGTACGACTATAGTACGGCATTATTCGTTTTGTTTTTGTTTTTTTTATTTTCCCCTGTTATCTCGGAACCGGATCGAAATCGACGAAATATGCTGCCGCCCCGCGCACCGCGGCAGCGGATCGAGGACGTGACGCGCGCGCCATTATCGTGCGAGTGTGTACCTTTTATACGCACAACGCCAATGCGAAAACGGCGATAATTCAACGTCCGCGGGCCGAAACGAATTTCCGCGTGTGCGCGCGACAATGACTCCCGGCATCGCGCACGTCCGTTCGTAGCGAGTGTTACGAATAAACATAAAACCGAATTTACCGCCGGGGCGTCTATAACTCGCGCGAGATGACGGGACGACCGGGAAAAGCCGTTTCCCCCCCGGGACATCCGTACGCGCGTGGACGGAAATTGGCAAAGGCCGGGTCCAAAAGCGGTCGGATCGGAAAAAAAAACCGTACATTACGATATATATATATAAATAAATAAATACTATTATAAAACGCATTCTGTTAATATTATCGCGGGTGCAACACCCTGCAATAGCGCCGCCGTCGGTCGTGCGCGAGCCGGTGCCGCCGCCGGATGCGGACGCCGAAACGAGCGTTACAAACAACGGCAATGATAATGCGGTAAACACCGACAATGACAACGGTCGTACTGTGACGGCTTCAGATACGCGCAGTGTACGCTGCCGGGGTACACCCGCGGACACGTAAAACGCGACACTGCACGTCACTAACGTTATGTGTGCGGCCGCGAATGCGCGGCTCGGAATAAGTGGAGGGACGGGTTCAAAATTAAAAAAAAAAAAAAAACTAACGAGCAACGAAATTCATGGCCCGTCTTTTGCGCGCCGTACGATTTCGCGTTTATTCAAACCCTGCCGGAGTACTGATAAACAGAAACAAACGTTGGACGACTATTATAATAGTACCCTATTAAACCGGATACAGCGTTCAACGTCATATGATTAATAATAGATAAAGTCGAAACACAATAAACGTGTACAATCCAACAGATCGCCGGCCTTTCAAGGGTAAAGGGTCGTAAACGCATTATTTTTTTAGTCAATGAATTTGTGTATAATTATAACGGGGAATATTATTTCAGACGAAGTAAGTGAACGGACGGAAAATGTTAATTATAACAAGTGGAAGGAAGACGTCGCCGTCCCCGTATCCCTACCTCTTCGGCCATCGGCTGACAGTATAAATTCAGTAGCCATATTTGTATGGTTCTATAAGAGGGCTGCAAATCGTATTCTGTTGATTAATCCATGAAGAATTCGTTTACGCCATGAATTATTACGCTATGCTTACGGGAGATAACATTGAGTTGGACAAATATGCATTGCGAACGCTATAATATACCTATATTTGAATTGTTCAATGAAAACAAAAGAAGATATTGAAAAAACAAAAACGTATACGTATAAACTGCAATTGCGTCTGTCTACAAAAGCAGATAGTATAGTTACATTTCGATTCGTTGTCGTCTCAATCGCATTTACGAAACGCGCTGACGCGACGACGGCCGCGGAGAAATCGACGGGATACGGTGGGCCACGGTGTCGATCAGAAGACGCGGGCGGGTTAAGGAGCGAACTTACCGGACTTGCGAACAAAACATAATAACACTAATCGAAAGTCACCAAAACGCCCGGGCATCGACATCGCGCGTACAGAGGATATATTATCAGTATTTTCGAATACTCGTCGTAGTTTCGGGCGCGTTATAATGGGGTAGGTAACCTATACTTGGTGCAGGTCGTATATTATATTATACTATAACATGACACGGCCGAAGACGGCCGTAAGTGTTGGGTTTTCGGATATAAATTATTAATAAACGCGGCCTAACCTACTATGACAGCAAACGGCGGTAAAGATCGACGGTTATAATTTCCGTAGATGAAATATGTGAACGGTGCCCTATAGGCGGGTATACTGCATTATAATATCGTATAAATATTATATTCCGTAAACGACTGTTTGGCGGCGGCGTCCTTACAAGCATGCAAGGATTACGGTGATTAAATTACAAAATATATACCGTCTTCTATAATATAATCGGCTTGACTCACGCATATCGTGTCCCGGTCATAACAATAATAATAATAATAATAATAACAATATATAGTATTTCGGATTTTTACCGATTTTCACTGTTATAATACACCGGATAAGCACCCTGTGGTACCTGGATATGGTACTCGAATTTATTTTTACGGTAAATAAAAAATAAAATATACCCGGTTGAGACGGTGCAGTATTTAGAACATGCATATCGTGGGCGGGACGCACGTATGGGACAATTCGGATTTATTGGTTGTACAATAAGTTGGTACCTTTGCACGACGATGTGTATTGTATACGCCTGCATTGTCCAACACCTATACTTATAATAACATCGATAAATCATTGCTAACGAAAAACTCTTCGAGGAAACCCGGTATGACCCAGTGAAACTCTCGTTGTCAGTTCCCCCTTGTATTATGACAACAAATTACTATTACAGCTTTACATTATATTTTTAAAAAAAAATTAACCACCGATTAACTACCGAATACACGACGTGTCATACTATATCGAAAATGTCAACGGAAACTTGTGTTGGTGATTTTTGGATTAGAAAAAGACGTGGTCAATGCAATAGGGCTGTCCGTCAAAAATATAAATAACTGATTTTGCATTTATTTGAATATAACCTTTTGACCTCTTTGAATTTTAATTTTTGATTTATGAATAATTGATTTGAACATAAATAATTTGTTTAAAATTATGTATATATGTTTATATGCAAAAAAAAAAAAACTAAAATTAAATTTAAAATAGTGACCATGTGTTTTTTATGAATACATATGAAATAATTTTTTAGCTGAAGTCAAACCTGTATTCAGAATCCGTATTGTTTTACAACACCGAATCGACTGATTGCGAGAAAATTGTTGCTATGCTAAATGTATTGGTCAAAAAACCAAAATATCGTACCATGCTGATATATAGTTCTCTTTAGATTTTTTTTTTTTTTTATGTAAATTTAAGAAACCAAACAACTCTAAAATTTTTGTCACCCATTTTTTTAAGGGGCAGGGGAGAGGTAAAACGACCACCCAATTTTGGTTTTAAAATGACATCCTATGTTAAAAATCCTATAAATATATGGACTAAGTAGAATGAAAAGGGGGCCGACGGTCTATCTGATAAGTCGGTGCTATACTTTAACACGGCCGCCCGTCCGGGATGTATACTTTTGCATAATGGCCGCCCAAACCGGTGCTTATACTTCAACGCGGTCGCCGTAACCATTCTACTATTAAAGTTACTTCTTTAAGATCCTATTATAGAGGCAAATACGTCTTTGGCTACGACCTAGTATTATGCTGCCTGAATATCTTATATTATAATAACACGGTTATCTGTGTTCTATGATAATATGTAGCGAACGTATACGATGTGTAAACACATACAACGCTTACCGACTGGAATTTCCGCAACTTTGACGGTACTACGTGAAAAAAATCGGCGTACTTTTTTCTTTTTTTTTCAAAAAAAATTACATCTTAAGTAGGTAATCAGTATCTCGGTAATTTACTTGTCAATAAAACGATAATGTAACTTCTTCGCTACACTCAGAATCTACAAATGTGTACCTATATACGTATATACTTGTGTATTATATAAATAGTTTTTTTTTTTTTTTTTTTTAACTAACGCAGTCGTTTGGTGATCTAATAGAATATATTACTCGTTTTATGCACTAGCCTGCAAGTTTCTAGAAAACGTTTTATAGTACTGGATTTGTATGTTATTTCATAAAGGAAAACTTGCGTTGGTCACGTACATAAGTGCGTATACCATTATGACTTCGGTTATACGTCTAGACTCGCACATACACACACATACACGTATACACGAATATAACATAATATATTCTTATCAATGTGAAAACTCATTCGTCAAGACATAATACATAATTTTACCGCAGCAGCAGCTGTACGCACGCGTATAATATACAAACCTGTTTTTTTTTATTTTTTTTATTTTTTTTTAAACGTCTCATAGCATAGTAAGCTGTAACGAGGAGAAAAAAACCACCGTTAATATTTATATACGCGTGGTTATTGAAAAATGTAATGTACAACGTTTCAATGAAACTAATTAAACACACTCACAAAAAAGAAAAAAAAAACCTTTGATATTATTATTAGAAAAACAATGCTCGTCGTATATTTTATTATTTTTTCTCGCAGTTATTTGCAACGAGTTATTTCATTTATTTTTTTAACTATAATTAACACTTTTTGAAAAGTGCATACAATTATTGTTCGTACAATCTTTAAGTTCGTCGAACGTGTTAAATTTACATAATAAGTCCAGTCTTGTAAAGTATTCGAATAAAAGTTTTTTAATATTCGTTTTGGACTTTATTAATGCTATTTTAAATACTCTAGACAAAAATATATAAATACATAATATATTTGTTAAGTTTTTCGTTGTATTTTTAATCATATAATTGGATACTTTTTCGGAAAAAAAAAACCCCCCGATTATAACTGGCTTTTTGTTATATTTTATCGTTAACTAAAAGGAGTGAAATAGGCAACTATTAAAACAATACCGTTGCCTGTGGCCTGCGGACCACTGATAAGAAATCATTTATTGTTGTTCGCCGCAGGACATTTCTGGAAAATGTTAGCTATTTGATAATATTGGCAACATCACAATGCTATTATGGCCAGCGTTTGAACAAAATTGTTATTTTTAAAACCTACGTAAAATATCTGTGTTTATCATGAACACTTATTTAGTCTTATCTAAAAAAAAAAAAAATCTATAATCGCACATAGCGCCCAGTACCTATACCAGTCAGTGAGTTGTGTATTAATAATAATTGTTCTACGTGTTTTCTCTGTTTTTAGGGCCTGTATATTATACAAAATGAAATCGAAATAAATACAACACAGTTTCGTAGATGTATTGAAGGGAAATAGAGCATTTAGAGGGGAGGATATACACCTCTCACCCCCCCCCCCCCCCCCCCGTGACCAGTTTGACCGCCTCTGTATTATTGCGTAGATATATAGGTACGGAATAATATCAGGCTATACGAATATAACAATAATAATAATAATATACGAGACGGCCGCCAAAGTGCACGCGCTGCCGTAAATAAATCAAAACGTTCGGAAATGTTTTGTAAACCCCGTTGGTGTATTAAGGGGTTTCGCCAAGTTCAACTAGTCCGATAAATTGTCGGTCGGGTCAGTGTAATAGTTCGAAACAGACACCGGCGCCTGTCGTTGTTTAAATTTTCGTTTTGTTTTTGGTTTTTTTTTTTTTACTCGTGTATTGTGTCGGTGCGCTGTTGGCGAAACAACACCGAACGTCGTTTAGTCCCCATAACGGAGTGTCGCGTACATAATGTATTCGAAAACGATTCGGCCAAAATTCCATTTCATATTGGATTCGCGGTAAAATGTTATTTTAAAATATTCAATTTCGATTCATCTTTGGTGCCAAGGAAAAAGTGCTCGAAAATTCGATTTCGTACAGTATATATTATATATATTATTGTCAATACGATAGCGAATTGCATATCGAACATTGTTAAACGGCATAGCGGCACGATTATGGCTAAACGGCTAAAACTTAAATACGACGCCCTTTTTTGACCATCTTATATATAAAATTATCGTGTCACAATGTTCGTTCCCATACTCCTCCGAGACGGCTTGATCGATTCTCATGAAATTGTATATGCATATTCAGTAGGTCTGAGAATCGGCTACTATCTAAGTTTGTATGCTCTGCGATAAGTGGTTCCGGAGNTAAGTCAAAGTATACTAGCACGCACGATATTCAACAATTATTATTTTGCCATGGAGAGATAATATACACTCTATGTGGTTATTTTTTATTATTGGTTTCCGTGGCACCCACGTGCCAATAACAATTGAGAACGGCTGGGCCGATTTGGCTAATTTTGCTAATCTAACCTAACCTATGTACGTGTGTTTTGCACATATTTCAATGCCAACAAAACGAAAAACATCATAATAAGAATCAGCGTAATCAGAATAAGAATAACCATCGCTTAAATATTAATATTAGTAATCTCCAAAAAAAAACATCATAATAATAATCAGCACAATCTGTATAAGAATGATCATCGCTTAAATTATAATAATAACAATCATCAAAAAAACAACATGAGAGTAAGATTCGGCGTTATCAAAATAAGAATAATCATCACTTAAATAATCATAATAAAAATCAGCACAATAATAATAATAATCATTAAAAAATTAAACATGACATTAAGAAT
>CABPRJ010000482.1:385738-752893 GCA_902439185.1 Cinara cedri
CGACCGTAAGAAAAACACAATAAAATTACACGGTTTTTTTTTATTTTTTTTTTTTTTTTTTTTTTTATCCTACTCGTTTATGTTTTTTTCTATTCTTTCTTTCATTTCCCCGTCGTCATTTTCAATAGCACTCGATACCACGACGACGATGATGAAGACGGCGATGATGATAATATCTCTTTACCCCATCAAACAACGTTTTTTTTATTAGTTTGTTTTCGACGTAGACTACGACGCAGTAAACTTTTATCGTCTATCCTCGAATTATAATAATAACAATATAATAATTTATCGTGTGTATACGTATGTAGGTAATAATATATAGGACCGGCGACGTACCCGGTTCGGTATTTACGTCGTCCCGATGTCTTTTGTTTTTCGGTCGACGATTGCATATTCATAAGTTTATAGACGGCCGAAAAAATCCGAGTATAGGTACACATTTCTATAAACGAATATAATATTTACGACTTCCACCCGATGCGCGTATAAGTGAGTATTATAATAATGTATACATATAGGTAGGTACACTGTGTAGTGTAGCCCGATTGTTTTTTTTTTTTTATTTATTTATTTCGGTTATTTTTCGGTTATTTCGAACAAACCCTATTCAAGGGGGAAAAAAATAATATTATTAATAATATGTAAAATACGCTCATTTATACGCACGCTGCAACCACCGATGATGCGTGTAATTATTTTTAATATCGTGAATTTATGTGGCGAAGAAGTAGTTTTTTTTTTTTTGTACTTTAATTAGAGGTACTTTTTTCGGTTAGAAATTTACAAATGAATGCTTTAAACAATGCTGATTGTTTGCTCGGCGGTATTTTATCCGCAACGGTTTACTAGATCCTTAATAGGATTTTCATATAAACAAACCACAGAGACAGTCCAACACACGGACAGACCTAACCACGGACAACAAATAATAGATTACGATACACGTGGGTTTTATTTCCGTCGATTTCTGGGTCACGAGGGGACAAAACACTACTGTATAATATTATAACACTAGCTGTAACCTTATTAACAGTTTACCGAGCTCTTCTCATAATCGGTTTTTGATTACGATGATTTACCGTCTAAACAATCCGAACGCACCGCTCACAACCGTGGCCATACACACGGCCCGAAGTATATGTTCGGCTTTTTTTAACCTTTACGTTTACCGGAACTTTTAACACGAATACGCCATTACGGCTAGACTGTTTAATAATTTTTTTTTTTTGTCGAAACATGACATTGCGGCGCCGCCGTTAGTCAACATTAAATTGTTAATAACAATATAATTAGGTATTGTTATACGCATCATACGGAAAGTTTCGTAATGACCCGGCCGCGCCGCGTAAATAAATCCTAATAAAAACCACGACGCGCATACCTACTTAAATCATATATTATATACGAAATTACCCGATGTTTGTCGTCACACCGCCGCCGGTATAAAATAATATACAAACGTTACATACACACACGTATACACTATATGTACTCGCGAGAAACAAAAGTTTGCGGAAACACTAGCCGCGAATTTTCAGCTCTTATCTCACGTTAAATGCAGTAGGCAGTTACGGCCGTGTAATACAGTATACCTAGGTACACCCGCGGACGGAAACAATGGCCCGAGTATGGGATTAGTTCGCCTGGCACGTGTGTTTCCGGAATAGGTCAAACCTTATACCATATACAGTACACGGTGTACGTAAGAAGAAAACTCTGTCCGCCGTCCGCTGATCCGACGACGTTGGGCATAGTAAATCATTGCTGTTTTACTCCGTAAAATCTAAAAAAGAAAATACAAATAATGAAATTCAATACCGATGAAACGTGTTCGCGTATTTTCCGTAATAGAATTGCCGATGTCATTCTCGGTGCCGCAATAATAAAACCAGTCGAGTTGCGTACAATTGAAATAGTTTTATTATCACAAAAATCAAAATTGAATTCAAATTCAACCCGTCGATTCACTTGCCACGATTTTCTATTATAAAAATCATTTTCGATTACGTATCAAAACTTCTAAATACAATATGAAATACAACAATAACGAAGCCAATACAATCAAGTTGTAGACGATTTGTAACACTCTCTTTGCCTTTTGACGGGTAGTAATTATACTAAAGTGCAAATGAAATTAGTATTCGAATCCGGTGAAATCCGATCATATACATATCGGGTCTACCGCAATATGTGTGTTTCTACAAAATTATCTGTGATGACACGAGTTTAGGAAAAAAAAATGCAAGTGGTAAAAAATCAATATACTTATTCTACATACGAGGGCTAATCAAAAAGTATCGAGACTGATAATATTACTCGGAAACCGAGCGTTGAAGAGCAAAACGATTTGTAAACATAGCTTCTATGACTTATACTGAGCACATCTATTCGTATAAAATCTCTATAAACTTCTTCGTTTTGATTTGACGATATTTTTCTAAAATTTGTTTTTCACGTTTGGCGATTTCGTAATGAATCCAAAAGAAGCGGAACTTGCTGCCACTCGAGGGCACATTTTCAGTTTTTCAATTGACATTTAATGGTCAAAAACCATGAAATGTTGCATCCCTCTGAAACTGGAAAAAAATGCAGACAAATTTTCTAAAATCTCCAAATCTGTCAAGTTACTCTTCTTTTGGGTTTATTAAAAAAATCGCCAAACTCGAAAAATATATTTTACAAAAATATCAGTGAAGTCAAACCGAAGAATTTTGTAGAGAAGCAATAAAAACGAATGTACTCAGAAAAAGTCATAGAAGCAAGTGATACCAATCCTACTGCTCTTCGATGCTCCTTTTCCGAATGATACTACCAGTCTTGATACTTTTTGATTAGCCCTCGTATTATAATATAAAAAGTAACATTATTGGTTAGTAGTCAGTACTACACGTTATACAGTACCATATAACAGGTGCCTACACCATATTGACTACCACCACCGTTGACTATATTATATATTCAACGATAATATTTTAAACATTTTTATAAAAATAATATTAAACTTTTGAATTCTAAACTGTTTTACAGTCGGATTCAGGTGACGACATTTTGGTTTAATTTCAATGCGAGTTTTTTTTAGCTTTGTATACACCTAAGGATCCTGTGAATTAAGCCAGGTAAATAACATTTTATATATGTGTGGTGTAAGTCTCGATGATATATCATTTGGGGTTTTAACATTAAACTCCCTCTCCAATCGATTGTATGCCAGAATTTCATGGTTTTACATAAAATGTCGAGTTTTCAATACCGCTATAGACCAAAATATAATTAAACTCTAGATCTCTACTATTTTACTATTTTGAATCAATTATTTTATAAAAATCCTTGCTGCTTGCGGGCGTTTTTTTTACTACCGGGGTACCTGTCACAGTTGCTTTATGTTTGATAACATCTGTGAAAGCTCGGCCAAGACATAGAAGTTCCATAGGTCGTTTTATAATGCATTCAACACAAAACGATTTCCCCTAGAACGCGTTAACACGTTATATAGCGGCGACACGAGTCTTCGGACACGTGGATTACCACCGCTCCAGGCCTTGTCGATTTTCGGCACGTCCGGCTAACCGGATCTATTCGTTCACATTGCTCTCGGCGAGGACTCGTCGGGTATTAACGCCGGTCAGCCGTGATCCGTCCGGTGCTCCGGACGTTATAAGTGCTTACGCTACGTCACCTCCCCCTACACGAAAATGCACTGACCGTCGGTTGTTTCGCCATCGGGCGATCGTCGCGTTTAGCGCTTAAATCCGACGTCCGTCCGAAAACCGGCGCCCTCCCCGTCCCAACTCGAGTGCACCGCGGCCGTCCGCGTCGACCGCGAGACCGGTCCCGCGACCGGCGGCGCCGCAGACCCCGGACGAGCCGAGCCGCGCCGGATAGCCGGTGCGGGCGTTCCGGCGCGCGGCCATTTGTCTCAATTCCGAATGATATCCGCAAAACATATTTCCCGTGCCGGTTAACCGCCGCCGCCGCCGCCGCCGCTACGGGGACGGGACGGGCGCGGCGTGTATAGACGCGGAAGGAGGGTGTAGGAGGAGGGGGGTAGGGTCGATCAATCATCCCCGAGCCTTTTGTGCCGGATGTATAATATTTTACACGCACACCACGCGACCGCTCGCGCGCATTATATTGTATTTTGCGCGGGCAACGTTATTAAGAAATTGCCGCCGCCGCCGTCCTTACCGTACCGCGAAATGTAATCGCACGCGCGCGCGATATTCAGCCACCCGGTCGGCTGCCGCCCGCCCGCCCGTCGTCCCGCGCGCAACACGAACGCACGCGTCTTCGGGAGGCCGCGCCGCCGTCTCGGGGCAGTGTGCCGAAAGACAACATTATTGAAACCGAACGAAAAGAGGCCTACGGAATCGAGAACGCGGCGCGGTACGGCGCATCGCTGTACCCCGTAGCGGCAAGCGCGGCCGCCGCGAAAAAGACGGATTCTCGAAAAGCCGACGTTTCGCGATTTCGATTCTGAGCGGAGCGAGGAACGTATTGGTTTTGCGTTCGACCACAGTTAGGTCTAGTGATAAACTACGAGTAACCAAAAGTTTACGCGGCCGGAGGACTCGAAGGGTTTTACAATTATGTTTATTTATTTATTTGTTTTTTTTTCTTCCGAGCATAGCCGTTTTTTCTGAATGGATATCCGTATTTTTTTTTATCTCCCAGCTGTTTTCGTAATAAATTGGAAAAAAACACGGAAAAATTTATCGGGAAAAAAAACGTTTTGGTTTTGAATCAGTTACAAGTATTCGTAGAGAAATTCGGACAGAAAACTCATATTTGCCACTTTTGGACGTGGTAAATTTTCAAAAAATTTTAACCATTTTCGAACTGTATCTATAGACATTTTAATTTTGCTACTTTTTTTTACGTAATTTTTATTCGGAAGCGGTACTCTGTGGATGCAATTTTTAGACCCCAAACAGAAACGCTTGAAAATTTATCAGGCGATTCGGTTTTAACGAAAATATTACGACCTTTCCAATCATGTGCAACCGAAATCCGCTCAGAATAGTTTTTCGTTTTGGCGAAGATTAATCGTTGCGTACAAATATACATTAAATCCCCTCTACATCCCATCTTCTCAACTTCTCACCTCCAAATGCAGTGACCCACCCACCGTGCAAAGTATGTCCGTATCTTTTTTCGTTACTATTATTATACCATCCAATAACAAGATCAACCGGTATTATTACGTAGTACGAGCCGTAACATACAAAAACAATTCACATCGCTCCGTAAAAAAAAAAACGATTAGTTTTCCATTAATTATTTTTAATGATTCGCTGCGTTTTTTACCTAGTTATTATTATACATCCGCGCGCGGAAAAGGCTATAATTTCAACTGCAGTAACACGAACGTAGCAGATACTATATTGTCGGCATACGCTATACAGTGACATCAACTGTATTCAATTTCGATTTACTAGCTATAATATTATATTATGCAGTGTAAAATCCGTTACCAGCGACAAACACAGTATAGTATCAACTTACTGCGTTTCAGTGTAATTTTCGCTATTTACTGCGATTCGTTTTATTAATGTTTAAAGACGTGTCATAAAAACATTAAAACACTAACGTATACTTTAAAATCGATTTTTGTAGTATTAAATAACTTTTTACTGTTTATAGTGAAAAAAGACACATTTGAAAAGAAATTTTATTGATAGGTGTTGCAAAATTTTTTGTTGAAAAATATAATCTATTATTATAATGGCCAACTAATAAAAAACATGCAAAATCACAGAAATATCCGGCCCCGTAATGACGTCAATATTCTCTTAGCATATTCGGTTTTCAATAAATTCGTGGTCCGAGGTCGCTGACCCTTTCCGAAAATGTTAACAACGAATGAATATAATTGTATCTATACATTAAGAAACCCAATAGTATCACGGTGATAATATTTCTAAATGAGAATTCGACGCAGCCGAACAATAATAGTATGCTACGGAAATTGTTTAAATTAAACCGCCAGTTTGAATGGCCTCGTTTCAATTACTGTACGTATAATGACGGTGTATTTCTTTTTTTTTTCTCATATACGTATATCAATTTTAATTTATAACTCAATAAATCAAGTTACGCGATAGAATCGTTTTTTCAAAACTTTTCTCTAGAATTTCAAACGGCTGTTACTAAGAAACTATATTGATCGGATATAATTGTATAATATGTATACAAACATGTTTCGAATAATATCGTTTACGTTTAAAAAAAAAAGGAGTAAATAAAATTAAAATATAACTTTATTATTATTATTTTTTTTTTTTTTGTGATTTGGGGACGGAAGTAAAAATTGAATTTTTTCTTTAAATAATATTTATTTTCTCCCTTAAAGAAAAGTAGATTAAAAATTGAATATTAACAGCTCTAGAAATGTCCATCGAATATGGTGGTACTTGTAAGCAATGGCGTGCTGAACATTTTCCATACTTGAGGCGAACAAAAAAATTATGACCAACCCAATCAAAACATATCCATATTATGGATGTCCTACAATTAATTAGATCAACAACTTTATTTAGCTATATATTTACTACATAATACAGGCCATCTCATATTCGTAAGTAGGTATATTAATAATTGAATTTACAAAACTAAAGACATCTCTGATCACTGAACTAGTCATTCTCAATCAACATTCAACGTATTTAATATATTCCACCCGTCCATTTTAGTCCTGGGACAATTGTCTCAAAAGACCGACTTCGGGTACCGCTGTTCGTACCTACTTTATATATAATATATGTATTACCTATACTTGTATTAAACTCGTGGTTTTACATAACAAATCTAGGTATATTTTTCAATTGATGTTCCGCCAAACCATATCGAAATTGAATGAATCGTGTGTTGTTATCAAACTTTATTATTCTAATATTGTGTACATTAATGTGTACCGTAGATCCTATAAAATTATACTTATTTTTCATTTTTAGGTTCGTATAGATGTTACCTACGTCGCTTATCTTTGTAAATTTAGAAGTGAGCCTACTCTTATATTATTAATAGAATTGTGTCGTTTAGCCCATGTGGTCACCTTAAAAACGTTTAAAAAGTTAAATACTAAAATAGAACTGAAAAAAAAAACAAACAAAGTATTATAGTGATCCCGTTGTCTATTTTGGCAAAAGTATAAAATTGAAATCGTACTTTTATCGTTTAGAGACATTTCTTACTAGCTGATCTTACATATTGCTAGATCTCAACGTAAACAACGATAAGCAACTGAGTTTATCAGTGATACGATTAAAATAATAAGACACAAATGTAAAAATCATGATAAAAATTAAAAATGTGGTAAATTCTGTATTTAAAAAGAATAAAACATTTTTTTTTTTTAAAATTAGCAACACCGCTGAGAGTCAAATTCCGGCATCAACTTAGAAACTTAATGACGCGGCCGCCTCTACATTACTCTATTATTCGGCTACATTAAGCAGCGTCTCGTGAACGGATACCTACTTATATGAAGTTGAGTAAACAACGAATTGAATTGAATAGGTACCTACCTACCTAACTTTATTAATTTATATTAGTTTATTCATTATAAGTTAATAATTAATTAAATCAATGCGTAATACAATTATACTATACTGACCGCATCTTGTACACAAATCATTATCTAGTTATAGTTCCGTTGTCAAAAATCAAAAAATGGTCTTTTTAAAGTACAATCTAGACAACTTGAACTTTCAGAAAAGTTGTGGTTCGTAAAGATCAGAGCTAGTTTACTAGGGAAAAAATCTATCCATAGACTAGAACAAAGAAAGAAAAATGAAATAAAAAGCATTTTAAAACCAATAGCTCCTTCGCTAATATAAAGTAATATCAGCGTTATTCACTGTTTATCTGTACTTTGTATTAAATTTAACGAGTAATAAGGTCAAATGTGTATATATATATAAGTATTATATTTAATGAATATTCATAAAAAATAAAAAACAAATTTATATTACCTTCAGGAGAACCGTTGGAAAATGTAATTGGTTTATTTTGGATTTTCAAATGATTAACTTGTCAAATCAAATAATGAATATTCATTTAATTATACAGGTGCCTATAGTGAATTCTATATATTTTGATGAAATATTAAATATATTATTTTTTAAGAGCAGAATCATGTTTTGGGGGGAGAGGGTAAAAGAGGCAATTGCCTCCGGGCGCCGTAGTTTTGTAAAAGTAAGGGGGTGCCTTTACTTGCGCTTAATATGCTACCTGTGACTTCGAAAACCAAATATCTTATAATTGTATAAATAATAAACAAAGGACACCGTGGTGAACGATGACAAAATAAATCTATTTAGCCTTTCTCATTGAAAATCCCTACAAATTCCGTTACAATTTGGACGATGCCCGGGTACAAAAACACTATTTTGATAAAACTAAAAAAAAACTATTTACAATGTTCAAAAGTTACGAATATTTATCAATATTTTTAACGTTTGTTTTTCAATTGGTTATTCAAACATAGGTTTTTTTAAACTTAAAATATTTGATTAACTTTGGACTAGTTCCCTTAAGCACACAATTTATTATTTTTGGGTAGTTTTAATTTGTCTTGTTCATTGTCACACATGACGAATTTATTCTTGTGAGCAACATTTTGTTGTAGTAGGCACAATACCTTTTACTCAATATATTAATAATGATTAGAATTATATTATATTAGGATCTGTTTATTTTAAAACCATGACATGGCCGTTATAACTTTTATCGAATTTGTAAACAAAATTATATTAATTTTTATATATCTAAGATAGTGAAATACAACTACTTTATTATTTACTAATTAAATATTAATTACTATACTAAAATTAATATTATTGAAAAACCGATTCATCCCTCGCTTCACTCGGAATCTAAATTAAAAGAAATATTGAAACAAGAATATTAACTAAAAATACAAATAAAAATTTCAATAAAAAATTAAAACTATCAATCAATCTTCTTCCTCAGAATTCAGTATAGGGTCCTACTTGGTTTTCTACTTGGATAAACTGAAGGTATATGTTTTAACAAAGACAGTAAATCTTTCTTTTTTTTTATACTGAAATGTTTAGTGTTTTCATTATAAATAGGAATTGTTAAGTTTTTAATTGTTATTGTATTCACTCTTACTGTGAACCTAACATAATCCT
The DNA here is from genome assembly GCA_902439185.1 of Cinara cedri. NCBI lineage: Eukaryota > Metazoa > Arthropoda > Insecta > Hemiptera > Aphididae > Cinara > Cinara cedri. Next base: position 394,894 of record CABPRJ010000482.1, read on the forward strand.
TGCTTGACGGGAAACAGGTTTTACCATATTTATCACGTGGTAGTTTCTATTAACAGCTAAAGTGTTTTTGCAGTATACTTAAAATGAGCCTATTTCTCAAATTTAAACTATTAAATTGATCTCTACACAATTTTATCTCAATTTCCATTTTGTTTTTTCGTCATTAATGTATTCGATTTGTACATATTTCCATTCTTTGAAATTTTCTCTTTCCATTTGTGTTACTTTAAATGGCGTTTTGTTTCCTGTCATTCATATGAATTGACAATGTGAGCTCGACTACGTAGTCCATAAAGCTCTCTTTTTGGAAATACTGTAGTCTCTTCGTCAATACAGATTGTAAATCGTTCTGTTTTATTGTTTCAATAACATCATTAACTTATCATTATTGATGGCTGTGGTGCGTCGTCCGGGGTTAAATAGATAAAAATAACAAAATTGAAACGTTTATTTTCCCATTTTAAATGCATTTTTGGCTAGTTTTCTAATGTGTTAATTCGCTAAAAGGCATTATATATTTTTTTTATTATTTATGTAGATCATTTTTCGATCGTTTTTTAGGGAATTTAAACCCGAGCATTAGTCATGACAATGCCGTGTGACTTTTTTGGTAGTGTACTTTTTTTTTTTTTTTTAACGTGATAATAATGTACTTATAAAAAAACGATTAACGACTCGGGCCGCACGAAAAGCCGATGATATACGGACCGGATCGTACTATGGTTAGTTGGCTTCTATTTTATGATATAAAATAATATAATATACACACGAGTTTTCCAGAGTAAAATTAAAACACAATTTCAAATCCGTCATAACTGCAATATTATACGTAGATATCCGTGCGACAATAAAAACATCGCGGCGCCACGTCTGCTGTTGCAGCGGTTGGCGATGACATCAAACAGACGGCGGCGGCGGCGGCGATCCAGCAGAAACTCGGTTTATCTTTATACACGTTATAATAGTAATGATTATAGAATTATAATATGCGCACACTTTTGGCTTACCGACACGTACTATAATACATATATACGTCTAGGAGAGAGACTTCGGCGATTTTCCAATTTTAAAAGAGCGTGCTATACCGCCCGTAATTCAACTATGCGAGAAGCTGTCCTAGGATAATAGGGACAAGTGCATCCACTGTTATAGGTAATTTAATGTACATCTGCAAGCAACGATTAACCATTGCTAACGAGAAAACGACTCTGAGCGGAGTTCAGTTGGTAGTGTTTTTTTGTCAAAAATATTTATGTTATATTATGGTAAAATAATTACATATTGCGCATCATAAATTTTCTTTAAAAACTATATTTGTTTAATATTTTACCCATTTTCCTGTTTTTTCTCCGGTTTTTTTCTTGGTTTTACCCATTTGTTGAGAAAACTCATGGGAAATCAATAAATGACCTCTTTAAAGTACCTTTCCAGTCCGATTTACTTTCAGAAACGGTGCTACACTTAAAAATCAGAGCAAAATTTCCGGTAAAAAAGTTGTTTACAGAAAAAATAAAAATAAAAATAAACATCGACGTGAATCCATAAGCTTCTCCGCTCCACTCACAATCTAAAAACTGTTTTGCGCGGGGGAAAACTACTCGGGCTATTAACGGTTAATGTTGAAAATTGAAATTTTCATCGTGGAGAAACGGGAGGATCTGCACTCTGCACGAAGCTGGTTATATTCTGTCGATATTACAAATAATAATTATATATTACGTCATTAAAACAAAATATAGATTAAACAATCAAATATTAACTATGTCTTTTACAACATATTCTAATATGCCTCCCTCCATAAAGTAAGCAATGTGCTTGGGATGACCGAGTTCAAAAAATCAACAGTTTTAAGTATAATATTAAAAATTAAGTAAACTATAAATGGGTACTAATTAAATTAAACAAAAAACAATAAATACAATACATGAAAACAGGACGAATATACTACTATACATTTAAATCATTTAGATATAAGGTACACAAACAATTAACTAACATTAATTTATTTTTAAATCTAGTGATATCAATATTTAACTTTCTACATAAATCGATTGCTGTATTAATCGTATTTAAGTTTCCAATTTTTTCACTAAATTGTATACAATTTAAATGACTTAATGTTTTTAATTGGGGATTGTTAAAACGTGGTGGTTTAAATATCGTAACGTCACTTTTAAATAGATTTAAGATTCATTTTTTTAAAGGGCTTTTAAATTAAATATTCCAAAACCAGAAAACAAATTGATCGTAGGATATAACCAAGACTTGTGCAAAATCAATTTTATTAACCTACCCGTTGTAGACTCTAAGCTCACGGGATGATGAGTATTGTATGTTCCGCCCCAGACTTCTTACCATACCTAACAATTGATCGTGTAAGTGAAAAACAAACTGTTTTCCATAACGAAGGACTCAGAGTATGCCTTAGATTTTTAAAATATACAAAATGTTGCAAATTTAATGATTATGTACTGCATATAATTAGAATATTGTTTTATTGAATATTGAATACTGTTCATAAACTATAATTCCCAAATATTTAATTAAATAAATATTTTGAATGCCTAAACATGTACAATGTACATTTTATAATTATCCGACTCTAAGCAATCAAAGTTTCTATATTTTTTCAATTTAGAAGTTCTGTAAAATTAAGAGTTATATTTGAAAAATTATACAACGAAAATGCAAATCAAATAGTCTTAAGTTTTTCACTAATTTAATGACATTGAAAAACTAAAATTAACGTTATTTGTTATTTGTTTCTTGGTAAAAATTTGGTTTCGTCATTAAGTCCATATTTGGTTATAGCCTTGGCTAAACGGTCTTTCGTAAACATTTTTGTTAGTTTTATAATAAATTACACACTAAATAATATAATTATGATGATTATTCGGAACATAGGTAAACAGTCACGAGCCCACGAATTATATTCATATTACTTGGTTACTACCTATCTGTTGTTAAAATTTAATGGATGTTTTGAATAAAAGTTTATATCTAATAGGTAGTCTTGTTGTACTCTTCGTTTAAGTTATTTATTTTGTAAATTAATAAATTATTAATATTAAATAATACAATAGCGGGTAATCATTTTTACATTCAAATTTAAATTTAAGTGATCCCTGAATATGAATTATGATTAAAATTCTATAAATGCAACAACTCCACAGGTTTTAAAAAACATACATAGATAATAGTTCATGTTTGCATTAATTTTTATTAGGTATTGTAATTTTGAATGCCTAATCAATATTTTAAACATTTTTTTTTTAACTAATTTAAATTATTTACTGAAGTTAAGTTAATGATATATTTTAACTAAATCTTAATTTAATTAAAAAAAAAAAAATAATTATTTAACCAAACCGAATTAATAAATATTTATATTAACTGTCTACAATTTCATGTGTCCACAATTACGAAAAAATTGCCTATACGAAACCCCTTAAATTCAGAGGGAAACAGAATTTATTGTTGACAGCAAAAATGCAACGTATTTTAAACGTAATCATTAATTCGTTTAGATGCACGCGTTATAAAATATAATATCATTTAAATAACTAATATCGAACAGCGATTAACGTGTACTTATCAACGAATATCAACAGAATACAGTAGTGGTGTGCCTCCTATACCTAATGATACGATAAAAAAAAAAAAAAAAATTCCCTACCGTCATATTAATCTTTATACCGATACAGTCATTATTTAACAATGTTATTATAATATAATCGGACGGTTTTTTTTTTTTTTTCAGTCTTTTGTTCAAGCCAAACGCTGCCGGTTTCAATGACGACGTTATCGCACGATAATGTTTCATTAACAATTATAAAACAATCATTATTTTTTCGTTTCGCGTTAAAACGACTTACTCGTGCGACAACACTTAAAATAAAACACTATGTACGGCACGACGTCAACACGGAACCGCTGTGGCGACCGGTGGTCCGCGGCCGCTGTGAACTCGTGCGATCTGGACGTACCTCCGCCGCCGCCGAAGACGTCGCGGGTCCTGGGCGAAATTTGGCGGTACTTTCGCGAATATTATTATATTTGGCCGTACGGGCCGCTGTCCCACGGCGTTCGCGGACCCGATTCGTCCGAATTCCGCGACGGTATCCCGTTGTGCCCAATCGCTGCGGACGACTGCGCGGAACCTCCCAAACGGTCGCGTTGGGACCGATTCAAAGTGACCATGAAAAACGTTACCAGCCGTCGCGCCTTTTCGACGGTTTCCGTCCGTCCGAACACCGTGCGTATATTTCAATAGTCCCGGATAGTTTTATAATTTCGTTTAGCTCTCCGTCCTTCGCTCATTGTGATAATATTACGAATTTATTGTTTCCTCTCCCCCCCCCACCCTCCGCAAATTAGTGCCACGTCTAACGCGATATTGTCGGCCACCGGTGACGTCCTGTCCGTCGTCTTCGATCAACGCGCACAGTTATATAGCCGTACCCGATACGTTTTTTCTCGGATAACGTTTGCCGATTGATTTCGAAGAGCTTGTTATTAGTTAATAAGCTCGTTGAATTCGACTCGTTATAATGTTATCGAATCGTGCACCGAGTGTTTTGGTTACCGCTATACGTCGCTACATCGTGAAGTCGAAGACCACCGCAGCCGTCATTCAGATACGCCGACGATCAAATCTTCCAATTGAACTCGTAAGTGATCGCGAGTGACCGAGGTCTACTATTTTTCTATTTTTTTTTTTTTATTTTGGGGGGAGGAGTTCCGACCTTGAAGACCATCCCGCACAACAAATTTTCCTTTATCTCTCTCCGTATTTTGCTACTTCCCTCCAGTTAGCTCTTGGATCTACTGCTTAAACGTCTCTCTCCACACAATCTTTCCATATAAAGTGATGTCTGCCTAGCGGTATTTTACCTACCGCATCCTCCTCAATCACTGCTTTTATCATTTCGTCTTTTTTTCTCCAGACGTGTCCGACCCACATTATCCTTCTTTTCGTTGCTTCTCTTGATGTGTACAGTTTTTGGAACGTGTTCTGAAGCCCGTCATTGTTTCGTATTCTCCATTCTCCCGGCTCGTAGGTCAAGACATGAACTATAGATTCGTTTTAGAACTTTTCTTTCAAAAGTGGCTAATCTTTTTTCCTCTTTCTTTCTAAGTGCCCATATTTATGAGCCATGTATGATAATGCGATCATCCTTTTTATGTATCGGGTACACTAATGCGATTCTCCAATCCCGAATTCGTTCTTCCTCCCAGATCATTTCTATTAGCTTTTGTAAATCTTATATGGTTTTTCATCCAGAATCTTTAAAATTTTACCCTGAATCCCATTTAACACCCGGAGTTTTATGATTTTTTTAACCTTTTAATTTGTTGTGCTATTTCAACTATAGATGGGTATTCGTTTTCATTAAGTTCTACGTCAAACTAAACAAATGAATCTATGGTATTTTCACAATTAAGGAGGTTTCCAAAGAAGTCTCTCCATTTATCCAATATATCATATTGATCTGTAATCAGCGTGTGTATTACGACTATTTTTAAGAAATTTAACTTGTTACTTAAATCCCTTCCTAATGCAATAATATTTTGGAATAATTGACGTGGCCTATTAATTTTATGGTTCTTTTTTGTTTTCTCTAGCATGTTCTTGGTATAATTTTTTTTCCCTATCTGATTACGTTGTTTATTTCTTTTTTTCATACTCTATAGTTTCAAAGCCTTCATACACGTATCGTAAAACCATGTTTTTTTTTTTGTTTTTCTTTGTTTTCCCATTACATCAGATTAACTATTTATGATACCCTTTACTATTTTCCACCTTTCGTCTAATGGAGTACGTTCTATTAGCATTGTTGTTATCAACAAGTTGATGTACCGAACACCGGGGTATCCAAATACACATTGCCCATAGTAGGCATTATTTATTATTACAATTATAACTGTACAGCGTACACAAATATCACCGTCTATCGAGTTTCAACTACATTGTATTCACTATTCATTCGGGACCGACTTGTTAAGATCTTTGTTAGGTATACGTTTTAATTCTTAAATATTTTTATATTTATACAATTTAAAACTTCTAATTCGTTAATTTATTTAGATAAAAATAGGTTGTTAAATAGAGGACACGCGGAATGGGTATAGATGACGAAACATTGACGAATAGAGAGACGTGGAAAGCGAGCTGACCCCACTCGCTTGGGACTTGTGACGGAGAGGAATAAAAAGTGCAGATAGGTCGAGCGTACTCCGTATACGAGTTTTAATTATTATCAAATAATCTAATGGTGCACCGTGTACCAATAAGTCTATTTTCGTATTATTTATAAGTACTATTAAAATGTACTTTGTTTAATCTAACACTCGTATCTATATACCTAGGTATACAACGGCATCGTCGTGAGCACGTTGAAAATCGAGTAACTGGGTACCTATACAGCGGGTTTGTCGTTAGATCATATAACTCGATAACGTTACCTACATTTGATAAAAAAAACATGTATATAATATTATATACATACATTACGATATAAATGCTCACGTTTTATCACAAACGCGTTTTACCACCGACCGAGCTGACAATTCTCTGCACAACTGATAATACATATACCTACCTACATGATGTGATATTTTAAGGACAATAAATCTTTGACACACATTATTCAATAAAATTGTAAAATACTCAAGGGGAACACTCGAATACACGAGGGGGAATATGATGGTTTGATCCCCAATCACTTTTTTTTTTTTTTTTTATATATATTAGGTATTGTACAAAATATAAAATATATTATTCGATGGTAAATCTGATCATAACAAAATTATTCGGTCTTAATGATTTCGTAATAATAAAAACGGCGTGTTTTGACGATGACGAAAACGGTTTGCTGCATTGTTTGCTACTTGATTGCGATGTCATCCGAACGGTTTGTTTAACTACTTTACTTAATTTCAACAATGGATACCCAATAACCGAAGACAGTAAATATAAATGTAAGTTTGTAATTGTTTGATGTTTCCGACAACCTGGTGGTCGAAAACTGCCTGTAGTTATCAAACAATTGATGTAAACGATATCGCCAAAACGAATTTTTCGTTAAACTATATAGTAACCAGGTTGTTCAAAACTGCACCGCCAACACACGCCTATGGTTTGTGTAATTATTGCGCTTTTGATTTTGATTGCCTCCTTTAAAAAAAATCACGCCACGGAGAACACTCGTATATCGTAGCCGTCGTGAAAAAAGACATTAAATGCAATTGTACGGTCAAATAGTCTTTACTCGAGTGTAGAATAAACGGTCAAATGAAAATTCAAACTATATAATTCCGGAGTGGTGACTTGACTAACGTTGAAACATTTTTTTTTTTTTTTTTATCAAACTACCTAGTTTTTTTTAAACGTAAAATCGGACAATTTAGAATATTGAATTTATTTACTTTTTCGTAGACTAAAATCTAGAAAATCGAATACAGTTTGTGATTTTTTATACCATCATCGTTGTGGTAATTTGCCTGACGGCGGCGATATACGCACCTGTACACTGAAAACGACGGCGTATAGGTGATAATTTAAATGCAAATTTATTTTAATCTTTTGGAAAATTTACGATCGTTTCGCGGCTGTTTGAACACGAAACGTGCGACAGTAAAAAATCCGCGAAGACAACTGAAATTATATTTGATTCCTTCCGTTTTGGCCGTTGAGGACGCACGAACCGCACAGCCCAGATCTTTGCGCGTATATTTTTGGGGTTCTCGTCGTGATTTACGACGATCGGATTTCAGATGTACGCTATTTTAAAATTATATTACCATGACGCCATACTATAGTGACGGCATATGCATCACGAGTAATTTTATTCGTTGCACATTTTGATCATTTTCGTACATGGCACGCCCGCGTCATCGTATTAATAATGTATTGTACTCGGACCACGTAATATTTTTCGCTAAAATTAAATGCAAATAAAATGTGTTAAAACAGTCATGGTAAATACATGTTACCACACTATATATATATTAGTTATTATCAAATTAAATTAACTCAATGATGGTTCACGTTTTCGAATTTAAAAAAATAAATATATCCAACTGTTATAAAATATATTTTATTTTACTAATGAACAATTATTAATCGAACAAATGATTAATCGATAACCAATCGAAAAAGCGATTAATTGATTTATAATATAAAATATAATGTTGTTTAATTATGATAATCATTTTTTAATTTTTTTTTTTAATAGAATTATTTTGATGTTTTGTATATAATGCGACATCAACGTTTGAAAACTGCAATCAAGAAGTGTTATAATTATAACATTAACATTAACATTATGTAATTACATTAACCATGATATGATGTCAACATGCAAGGTGTCGACGAATTAAAAACTAAAGAAAACAAACAATGTGCAATAATAAATTGAAATTAAAAACTGATTTTTTGTTCCTTTTGCTTTTACCTTTTACTCAACGCAAGTGGGATTATAAGTCACTCTTAATAACAATTTTGAACTTTTGTGGCCTTTCAAATTTGGGTTTTCGAGGATAACATTGTATTGGCCCAGCAAAAATACTCAGAAAAGAGTACACTAGTTTCATCATAATTTTGGAATAAAATCGAGCGTAATGAATTAAGCAGTTTTTTTTTTTCAAGTTTTGACAAAAATTACGGCAATTCAAAACAGATACGGCGGTAGGTATACAGCTGATACAAATTAAATAACTGTGTGTCGCATCCTGTATACCTTCCCGATTTCTCGCCCATATAAGTATATAACGGCCCACGCCCGCCCGTCAGTAGTATCAGCTCGTTTTCGTATCAGATTAAATCGAATTAAATATTTGTCGGCGGCGGAGGGGGGGGGGAGGATAGTAGATGTGACATTTCCCTAGGAAAATACGGATCGATTTTTTTCTGGCAAAAACGACGCCGCCAGTTTATTCGGCCTTTACGGCACGTTTATGAGCCGTTCTCGGTAAGTGTTTTGGGACAATATTCGGTAAAAAAAAAATAGTAGGTATACCGACGACGATTCGGGCTCAAAAACGACAAAAGGCGCACGCGCCGAACACGAGCGAGAAATCATTATAATTATTGTTAGTATTAAACGCCATGGCGCACACGTCGTCTATTTATCATCCCGTTTTGGACGCGCGCTAAAGTTCAAAAGTTAATTTTTCATTAAACCCGTCGAGCGTCGCCCGCACCGTCTGGCGCATTGTTCCCGCGGACTAATGGCGACAGGCAGCGCCGCGGCCGTTGTTAAACGCATACTATTATTATTATTATTATTATTATTCACAAACCGTCGTCGGATGAATGAAAAACAGATTTCCCGGGGACTTTATAACGCTACCGCGGTTATCGCGCGCGCATAATTGATAATAACAATCATATTCGTATTACGGGGGATAGGAGTGGGGTGGCGCCGCCGCGTTAACCGCCGTTTTGTTTCGTTTTCCGCGCGGGTTCTATTGTTGTTAATTATTATTATTATTATTTTTTTTTCTGAATTTCCCCCCCATAATACGTGCTGTTGCACGGCGGGGGTTAAAACGGATTCGCTTGGCTAAACGCATTGAAATTTCTCATTAATAATATTTAGGTATCAAAACGCGCGGTGGCTGTATTATGGTGGAAATAGTAGAATCGCTACACGCGGCATGGCCGCGGACGGATGCGACGTTCTCATTGGTTTATCGTTCTAACCGCGAACAAATCGCGCTCTGCACGTTGTCTCGTCATCGCGATAACACATTCATGTCACAATGGAATAAATTTACCCGTACGCGGTACGTCATTGTAATGACGCGTGTGACTAATAACACAAAACAACATTAAAGATATCAATGTAAGTGTTTGAGGTAACTTCACTTAAACTCTACGTAAATTTATTAATATGGCACCCAGGTAATTATGTACCGATGAAAAAAAAAAAAAACAAAACCATAAATTTTAGGATTAAGTATTCTAAGTCATACATTTTATTAAAATGTTTTTTGTTTCAAATTGATATGTAGCTAACATAGGAACGCAGTTAAATTTTTGAAAGCAAAACTTGGAATTTATAATTATACACTTTGACGTCACACGTCATCAACTTTAATTACTTGAAAGTGTATATTTTACAATTACGGGTATCCATAGAAATTTACCACTGACAAATTTCATTTAAAGATACACAAGCCAAATTCTTTTACACAAATAAATCGTTTACGAATTACAAATTCTGAGGGAGCCTTGTCTGTTTTTTCACTGATTGGTGATCAAACATAATGAATATTTATTTATCAATTAAGTATATGGTTTTTGATTTTAGAATCGAAACAAGTGCATTTATTATATCCTAATGAATGTTTAAAAGTCATGGACTGTAACTATAATGATTTCTGCAAAGAAGAGAATGGAAATTTACCTTATGGCACACTTACTTTATTTTTTGAGGTATATTTACTTAATTTTTGAATCTATATAGTTGAATAATTTACATACCACATTTTTTTTTTAACTTCGTTTTATTTTTAAATTATAAGCATAGAGTGTGCTTAGAATCTCTAAGCAAGATGTGCGTTCTGGTTTTATTCTATGATTTGACTTGAGCTTTTTTATTTTTTTTTCATTTCCACGAACAAGAGAACTTAATGTAGATAACATTTTTATTTATCCAAATATTTAATATAATATCCATCATGTTGTACTAATTGGATATAACGAAAAGTTAAGCATAATATAGTTATTTTATGTAATTATCTTATAAAGTTCAAAATTGTTGTAAAAATTGTAGACATCTCAGCATTTTAAATCAAACTTAATTGAACTTCGTTGAACTGGTAAGGTTAGCATATTTTTAAAATATTATAATACCATTGAGTATATTATAGACTTTATTCTGTAGAGAGATCATCTTACCTATATGAGGTCTAATTCGTTTTGTTCGTTTTGACCAATAATGTACACCAAAGCATTTGTTTTGAAAAAGTGTCGCGGTACACGTTGTTTGTTTAAAAAAAGTGTTGATTTGGCGTGTACACTATTCACACTAGCAAATTAGTAGGTATGGAATCGGACTTTTGGTGTGGAGCCAGCTTATAATCGTGATCGTATATTTCCTTATCACTATACGGCTATTGACCACCGACATAACGATTTTAAGATTAAATTACTAATTGGTAATTACATTATGCGATTTGCAAACATAAGTATACACTATTCATCTACTAAAAAAAAAAAAAAACAATTTAATCTAATATTTGCGATTCTAACATTACAATAAAAACGAACGCATTTAACAGTAAACCGTAAAAACAATGGTGATGTTGTTTTAGACGAGGAAAATTTGCTGAATTTTCCACTTTCCACACCTAAAACGTTTGTTTAGAATTGGCACACTATACACCACACCGAACACTTGTACACTATAGTGTTCACACTAAATTTTTAAAATAAACAAAGCTATTAAAAAGTATTGAGACTGAACTTGGCACATAACGGTTTTATGCTAGTTATGATTTATTGTTGTATAGAGACATAAATAAAATATTTTTATGTATTCTACCTTCCCATCGGCATTCTCAGCTATTTTAAAATTGAAACTATAAATATGATATTGGTCGATGGTGCTTGTTAAAATATTTTAATATCATTGAGTATGGTATTAGCTTTTTTACTCTATAGTGAGACCATCTTCCCTATATGAGGTCTAATTAGTAAAAAGTATCGAGACTGACAGTATTACTTGTAAACCTGATTAAGTATGAACGCACACTTGCTGTACTTATCGAACTTTATATATTAGAAAAACATATTTGTGATAGATACGATTAAACTTAATTTAGTCGGCTGTTAGAAGCAATCAAATAAATTGTGTTTTACGTCTTGTTGGATTCTATTATGAGCGAAAATTTAGAACAATGTGTGTGTGCGTACAATTTTGCCATACACTTGGGAAAACAGCCACTGAAACACTGGTTGAGTGTTATAATTAGTTTATGATGATGAGACTATGTCACGTTCTTGCATTTTTGGTTTGAAGAGGGTAGAACAATTTTTGAAAGTGATGCAAGTGAAGGATGGCCTTAAACAAACCACAATGAAAAAATGATCCAAGATCATCTATCTAGTATAATTATATATCTATAAATAATAACTTAATAAAATGCTTGTTTGCAGATAACTGTTGTGGATATTGTTAAAAAGCGTGATCAGTTCTGCTCAGTCAAAGTGCCAGAATTCTGTTTAAACAAAGATCGAGAAAATGTATTTGAAAGACGAAAATTCTGTGACATTACATTATTGGTTGGTGGGCGGGATTTCCAAATATATAAAAATATCCTTTCTGGTAATTATTTTAATCACATTATTTTTCTTATATACAGCAATATTTTTTCAAATAGTGTATTAGTTAATGTGTTTATTTAGAAAGAAGTAATGTATTTGCTGCAATATTCGATAATGAGTATGCAAAAAGTAAACGAAATCGGTCCCCCATTATTAATGTAGACCATGACGTTTTTGAAGAAATATTGATATTTATGTACACTGGTCGAACAAAAAAAATATAAAGCATGGCAGACAAATAATAATTTGATAGCATCAGACAAGATATACAAAAATATTGTTCATACATTTTCTGATATTCACATTCACACACGTAAAAAAAATACATTGTCCAAAATGTACAATTATGGTGTTATAGTATGCTTTAGAGAGACTGAATGTCCTTTGTGAAGAAGTTTTAAGTTACAAAATATCAATTGATAATGTTTGTGATTTCTTAGTTCTGGCCGATAAACATAGTGTTAAACAATTAAAACTTCAAACCATGGAGTTCAATAAAAAGTGTGTATTATAAATTATAATAATATATTATTGGCATTAAGAATGAGATGTATAGCAACTTATTTATTGATCAGGTTTTGGGGAAAAATGGTTACTTAATCAATAGTTATTACGACTTATTCAATGTGCAATATGCACAATATTAATTAAAACATGAAATACAATTTTAAAATGTAAATATTATTTCTCAAATAAATATTGTCATCAAACTTAATATACACCTATTTGTCATAACATATTTTGTTGTTTTTCCTATTTGTTACTAATAATTTTCATATATTATTTTTGTTTTATATAGTAATTTTGATAATGTAAAGAGTACCGTTGGATGGAAAAATGCTAAAGTTTCAGATCTACTCCTATTAATAGATACGTTTGAAAGTTTCAAGAAGATACCACGGAGTTAACCAACCACAGTGATGATGCACACTTATAACCTCAGTAACCTATTATTCTTATTCATACGTTTTTTTTTTTCAATATTCATGATTTTTATTTACATTACAATTATTAAACAAATTTTTAATAAAAGTGTCTAATATTTGATTTGATTTTTTGAGCTAACCAATATAATTACTGTGCTTATAATAACAATTACTTGAGTACTGTATATTTTAAAGGAATCACTGTTTTATCAGGTGCCATAATTCAAAATTATCGAATATGGTTTAATTTATTCTAACAATTTAAAATTTAAAATTTTTTTTATGCAACACTGTTACAAAACCATTTAAATTTTACAGTAGTCTGTAATGTATAATTTACATAAATATACTCATATACATAAATATTTATTAATAATCTAAAACATTAGAAAGAAAAATTATTATATAATGAGCCTAGAAATGTTCAACTTGAATAATCTTACCAATTTATTCACTGTGTTTTAGAGAGATAAAGATTTAAAAAGATGGCCACATACTTCTCACGTCGGCGGGCCACTGTTGTAGGTGAGAAGTTGGAAAGGTAGGGGGGAAATTTAATATTAACCAAGCAACCATAAATCACTGCAAACGAAAAAGTGAGTTAAGTTAACGGAGTTCAGTTGATAGTGTAGTTGCTTGTCAACAATATATATGCCACAGTATGGTAAAATAATTGTATTATTATTAAGGCATTATGTATTTTCTTTAATAATATCTGTTTAATATTGTACCATTTTCTAACGTTTTCCCTTGGTTTTTTTTCCGGATTTCCCCATTTATTAGGAAAACTAGTGAGAAAATCAAAATATGACCTCTGAAGTACGATAGAAAAGTTGTCCGCAGAAAGAAAAATCATAATATTTATGCGAAAACTTGAGCAAATCGAAAAATGTCGTCCCTAATGTACCTCTCTCCCAGTCCTATTTCCTATGAGAAAAGATGCTGCACTTCAAAATCGGAGTAAGATTTCAGGTAGAAGAGTTGCGCATAAATAAAAAAAATAAAAAAATAAACATCTTTGCAAAATCATAGGCTTCTTCGCTTCATTCAGAATCTAAAATGTCTTTCAAGGGTAATGTTGGGGTGATGACGGTGATCGATATTTTGTAAATGGTAAATGTGTTTGTTTCGCGACTAATAACTGTCAATATTGATTTTCTCTAAATAATCGATTACGGGATCTTATTTGTTCCTCGTTGCGCATTTCGATTATGATTTGACTTAGTGCCGTTTTGTGGTCGGCGATAATTCAAACTGTACCAAAAAAACAAAAAAAAAACAAAAAACCAATTACATATTATACAAATCGCGTTATTCGTTTAAAACCGATGATAGCGAACTGGAATTTTTTTTCTCGCCGCGAAACAACGTTCGATATGTTATTGTTAACACAAACAAAAGACGCGAGCGCGGAGAAATATAATTGATTTTTTTTTGATTTTTTCGGTAACCCTACCGTAAATAATATGATAATATTGTTTATTATATTTCGTCGCGACCGAAACACTATTAGAACAATAATACGATACGCTTTTTTGCCGCGAGAGCGTTATATTGTTGCGCCTCGTATACGCATATTATATTATTATTATCATTACAATGTAATAACAGTCTTTATCTCCTCCCCCTCCGGCCTCAAAGTGATATTAATTGCCGTCGAGACACTAATAAAAACGTGTTAACTGCCGTTTTCGTGATGAAAAAAAAAACCACGAGAAAGTTAAGAAAAAAAACAAAAAACAAAACAACACCGCGAGGGGTCGCACGCGGCCGAGCGCCGGGAAAAAAAAAAGAAGAACTTATTGAAAAGAACCGCCGACGTTCTCTCGGCGACCGCGGCTGCGTAATTTGAATCGTATAATTTATCGTTTGATGAGAAAAAAAAAAAAAAAAACGCGCGTGAAAAGAAAACGAGAAGTAACGTAGGTATTTTCGGCGGGCGACGGGGTCGTGGGGTATTTTTTTTATTACTTTACGCGTTATTTTCGGGAGACGGGGCAACCGCACACGGTATATTTTTCATTTTTATTCCAACGATACAACGGCGCAGTACGCACGTTTATTTTTTTAATAGGAAAAATATACAATGTACATTATAGGTATTTTATTATTGTACCGTTTTTAACCACCGTGAGACTTGTCGCCGCCGTCGGCCGTTCAAAGGTGAAAATTATTTATTATTGTCGGCGCGGCGTACCTAACCTGAACGGTCGGCGACGTTAATGCACGCGGCACTCGCGCGCGCAATCCATTAAGTCCCATTGCAATATTACAGGAGTAGCTGGCGCGTGTGTCCGTGCGTCCGACCGCCGCGCGGCTGTCGGTCACATCAAAGACACCGGCGGGAAAATCAATTTGTAATTTACAATCTCGCCGGCCACCGCGGTCTGCACCGCCGGGGGGAAAATCACCGGGCCCCGGGTACTGCCGATTATCATCGTCGCCGTCGTCAAAAGCGCTGCGGGTCTCCACGCGTCCAGCGCAAGCTCCGTAACAAACGCAAAAAACAGAAACAGAAAAAAAAAAAATGAAAATACGTCCTGGGGTAACGGGGACGGGTGCGGCCACCGTTGCGGGCGGGAAGTCGGGAGGCAGGCGGGTTGGCCGCCACGTCGCGGAATGGCGCGCACACGAATTACTGCGAAACCAATTATTTATTGGTTTAAATATCAATTTCGCTTGGCCCGTCGAATATAAACACCGCGGTGTAGTTCACGAGTAGATTTCGGAAGTCGTTATTATACAGCGTTACACGTATACCGATCGATTTCAACGACTTTTTAGTTCGCATACGTAATGTTTAATTTTGATGTACTAAATTTGCAGCGGTAAGATGAATGTTCATACAATTAAATTCATATATTCATAAAATTAAAAAACAAATTTTTAAATTTTATTTTATAAAAAAGACTGACATGTTTCGCACGTGGATGGGCCACTGTTGTAGGCGGGAAGTTGGGAAGGTAGAGGGGAAATTTAATGTACATCTGTACGCAACGATTGCTACACCATTTGTAACCCATTGCTAACGAATAAACGATTATGAGCCGAGTTCGGTTGTTGGTGTGTTGTTTTGTCAACGATCTATGGTAAAATAGTCATATATGATTACACATTTTTCTTTAATAATATTTGTTTAATATTGTATCAATTTTTCCATTCTCCTGGTTTTCCGATTTATTGCTGGTAGAAAAAATGTCTATTGAAAAAAAATTAATTAAATAAACATCATTGTAAAACCAATACGTTCCTCGCTCAATTCAGTATCTAAAAAACTTAAGATATAGTGACGCGTGCCTATACTGGGGAGGTATGAAGTTTGTTTAAGAGGAGGGCGGCGAATAATTTTTGAATGACAGGTTATACGTATAGAAACGAAGGACTTGACCGTAATTTAAGCGATTTTTATGAATCAGTACAATGCGCATAGTTAAAAAACCGTCTTCAATTTATTTTAAAAAATCAGTTTTAATAATAGATTTATTTTAGATTTTGAGCGGAGCGAGGAATGTATTGGTTTTATAATGATGTTTATTTTTTTTTATCTGTCAACAAGTTTTCCACCGGAAATCTCGCCCCGATTTTCAAATGTACCTAGTACCTTTTCTGAAAGAAAATTTTATATTGGTAGTAATTAAAAATGTTATTTTTTGATTTACCAAGCGAATAATTGGAAAAAATCGGTAAAAAAATGTAGGAAAAGTGTTTTTAATATTTATAATATACATTTAATTTAATTTTTTATAAGAATTTTAATATCAAATTTTGACGAAAATCGTAAACATTACGGCCGAACTCCGTTCAGAATTGTTTTTAATTAGGAAAAATTAATTGTTGCGTACAGATATATATTAAATTATTATCTATATCCTACCTTCTCAACATCTCACCTACAACAGTGGCCCACCCATTGTGCGAAGTATGTCCGTCTGTTTTCTCTTTGTATCAATATTGTTATAACAAAATTGTTTTAACCATAAACAATTGTTTTTGCGAAATTAATTCAAATAAGTATTTTATTGAAAAATACTCCATAAGTGTTCCTTGGATTCCTATTTTGTTAAAATATCAATACAAAAAATTGTTCGAAAAAACTAGACTTAGAGTTTATATTTTCGTCAATAGTCAGTTGCGGTAGGTATGTTAAATTATCTTTTAAACTGATTCTTGGTTGGTTGTCATTTCAGCTGAACGATCAGCTTTCCGGTCACAACTTTACGTATATTTCTGGCCTGGACACTTCAATAGGTGTTCCATTAGATTTAATAAACATTAAATCGCGGGATACGTTTGAAATTAAAAGTGATGATCTCGAATTTGTATTAATAGTATTCATAAGACTAAGTCCACTTTCGCATTCAGCTGTCAAATATGGTAATGATGATGCGATGGTATTTAAAATGGGTTTACAGTTGTTTGGTATCGATTTGTTATTTCCGATTTAAGGCCCTTAATCCTCGCACAGCTTGCATTTCATCGACATCAAAACGCTTACAACTTCTTCGCGGTTCTAATTCCCCGTACCGATTATTCACACTGCTTTAAGTTTTTATTTAGATCCGGTACAGAGATGTGATTAAGCAATAATATTGACAGTTCTCATCGTCTGAACGCGAACGTAACCGTGTGTCCGTGTCGTCATCTTATCAACTAAACTCTGAATAGATTGATTTTTTTTAATTCGCGATCGTGAGTTCGGTCAATTTATCGGGTAAATTATACGGGTAAACGTATAAATTTATGTAAATTTTACCTGTGTCGTTTAACCGATCTTAAGTTTGTGTTGTCTCGTTTTAAACGGTCTAAACAGTCCTATGAGTCGAATAACATTTATTTATGGTACTATTTTTAGTCTGTACCTACATTTAGTGCATTTCACGAAAATGAGAGTTCTGCCATTATTTCGTGTATATAGTAAAACAGATTTAAGCGACCTAAAGTTTTTCGATTACATTAATCTTATTTAGTTGTAATTATGTTTCTAACCTTAAATTTTAAAATTTTAAACTTTATTACTATTATTGGACTACGGAAATTGCCTAGTTTATTAAGCAATTTGCATTTATATTTTTGTTTTTTCCTAGTCTAGAACACAAAAAAAAATTATTTAAATAAAAACAAAAATAAGTCAATAATAGACATATCTATCTACTGCTGTTCATTCTTTATTAATCGTATTTCATATTTATTTTATACTCACATTGATATGTCAATTGTGTATTTCTATGGAAAATTTACCGATATACCTACCCGAAATTTATGTGAATTTTTCGATAAACTTTATTCCCCATCTTTAGTCCGCCCGCGCCGTTTTACTTGTACGTACGAGCGACCGTTGTTTTGTACGGAAAGTAAATTTGTTTCGGTGTATTTGAAAATAGGGTCCGTAAAAATTTGAGCTCAATCGGATCGAATTAAGAGGGTGCTTCAAGTTCAATAATATCGGGTGTTATCGCAATACACATATTATCATAGATTAGAATTATAGGAAAATTATGGTAATCGAATGCTTTTATCAAAAAGAACCAGGGATACCCAGACTAATTTTTTAGAATTTTTTTATAATTATTTTAATAGGTTGCTTTTATATTTATTACATTGTTATTATTTAGGTACATTTTTTTTTTTTTTTTTTTTAACCTCCATTATACTTACGTAATATAATATAATATATTATTATACATATTAAAGGGAGCTGATAAGTTACGGGGGAGATTTTCCCCCTAATTCTCCCTCCGTTTGATCGTCCTTGATGGTGAAACTGTATCTATACAACAATATTATGGTTTGAATCGAATCAATTTTCCATCGAATCAAAACCGATTTACTCACGTTGTCAGATTAAAATTCGCAATCAAAACGCTTGGGTTATAAATAGAAATTATAATACTGTTTATAAAAATACTAGCCAATATAATTTAAGTTATACGTTATACCTATCAATATAATACGCTTTGACGTTATTGATAATTTTGTATTTCATTTTTGTTTTTTGACGTGGGTGTACGCTATACGTGTCTCGTCTTTAAAACTCAAAGTCCCGGAAATTGAAAACGCTCATTCTGTTTTTGACAAATTCTTTACGTTCTCAGTTCCGGAAGTATTATATATATATATATATATATATAAGAAAAAAACAATTTATGTTCAGACCTTGATGTTTTTTTCCCCGAGTAATCCATTTAAGTCACTTCAATCAATATTTCTAAAAATATTGACTTTTTTTCCATAATTTTTTTTTTTTTGATTTACGAATAAAACATAAATAGATGGTGTAGGTATTAGTTGACATACATTTTGGTTTTGAAATTTATTTAAACTAACACTCTATTTTATACATATGGCATGTTTAATACAGTCTGCCATTTGAAAATTAAATTTAGGTAGTCGTTTCACTCTTAAAAATAGAGACGACAAAAAAAATAATGTTAGTATAACATTTTAGAGATGCTTATTGTTTCTGTAATTATCAAAAAAAAAAAAATAAATAAATAAATAAATTTTGAAATAAGTAATAATAAATGCTTTGGAAATATCGAATCGTTATGTAGGTGTAGATATGAATTTCCTTTCATCACAACTGTCCACATAATTCTAATAATTAACTGAGTACCTATGCTTTTACTCGGATAGTTGGTTTAATACCAAATATTCCGTTTACACGACTTTTTTTTTTTTTTCCAGTGGCGTTTAAGTCCTAAACATGTAGCCGATCGAAATGCATTTCAAATGGTCCCAATAACTAAACACAGTCCATTTTATGTGTCCGAAATTAAGGTTAGCGTGCGTTTTTATTTCTGTAATGAAGTATTCATTCGGTTTGGCAACCAAACTTTCGCCCAAAATGAAGCGGTAATATGTTTAATTTTTAATAGATGTCGGGCCAAGACCCGAACATAACATATAGGATTCGGACTTTTATTAGGTAGGTACCTGCCTAATAAAATTCGCTCATAAAACCCGATAAAAATAATGGTTAATTATTTTGAGTGCACTATTTTATATATATTGTTGTGAACGAGTATTAGTATTTCCGATTTATGAACGTCACGCCGCGCCGGACGGTCGCTCTAATCTAGTAATGAAATAGTATTCGTGGTGTAGGTACTCCCGCATTATTTCTGAACGATCGTAATTAATCAAATGCGGGAAAATAATATTATGCGCGAGCAGATCATTTGAACTTTCCGGGTATTAACAGGTAACATCGAGAAAACCCTATACTATGACGGCGTTGCACATATTCTAACGTTCTTGCCGTTAAAAGGTTTTGATACCATAGGTCCAAATCGCTCTTAATATTAAAAACCGACGTCTGCGCAATAAGTGGGCCCGGCTAAACGGACAATTGTTATGCCGAAGACAGCTGGTGTATTAAAACGACGTTCATTTTAATATTAGAAACGAATTCGGGCCGAAGTTACAGGCTCGACGTTTTTCACGAGAAGCAGTTGTACAAATGAGTACCCTGCATTCTAAACGTTAAAACGAACCCGGGCGGAGCTTTACTTCGACGATTAGAAAAAAAAAAAAAAAAATCCGACTGTCATAAAACCGATACACAATATGGGATACAACTAGTTCAATGATATTATAAACCCGAATAATATTTGCCGTTCGAATCGATTCCGTACTGTACGATACACGGCGGGTAAGTACTCGCGCGTCCTCGTTCAGATCGGTCCGTCTGGTCGTCATCGTGTAACGCGTTGAATCGAACGTTCGATAATTATATAGGCGCCAACCGCAGTGACGTCGTGGTTTTCGCGTTGTTAGGTGGTACTATTATTTATATTGTAATGCGAGGTTTTTTTTTTTAGTAGACACACTAACTAACTGCCTACATGATGTCATAGAGATTTAGTTGTGGCGCTATACGCGTCCACTTGACCGACTGCCCGCGGACGAGGTTTGAAAATTCCGACCCGTAGAACAATGAAGCGATAATATTATTATCCCATAGGTAGACCGCACACGTCGAAGCCGATAAATGATCGAAATCGGTTTAGAAAAAAAAAAAAAACACGCAAACACACACACATGATGTTGTAAGACGTGCACAGAAGTAGACGAGAAACGGACGACGCGAGACACAATAGTTACGAGTTGACGGTTATTTTTGTATATTATTTTAAATAAATAAAAAAACGGACGTCCTAGGTTAATGGAGATGGGTGCAGCCACTGTTATAGGAAATTTAATGTACACCTGTAAACAACGGTACATCGCTGCTAACGAAAAAACGATTCTGAGCACAATTCAGTTGATAGTGATGCTTTGTCAACAATATATATGTCACGTTACGGTAAAATACCTAATCGGATAGGTATTATGCATTTTCTTTAATGACATTTGTTTAATATTGTACCGATTTTCCCAGTTTTCTCATGTTTTTTCCCGGTTTTTCATATTTTCTGGGAAAACTCTCGGGAAAATTGAAAAATGACCTCCTAAAACACCTTCCCAGTCAGATTTTCATTCAGAAAAAGTGCTATCATTGTAAATCGGAGAATCCCCTCTCCCCCACAGAATTTTTTTATTGTGTACGTGCTTGCAAGCGATTATCTTTTTGCTCCACAAAACGATAACCCAACAAAATTGGGTTAACCCTAATTCAATCTAACCTATCACGGTGGTTTTTAATCAAGAATATGTACACCACTTTTGATGTAACGCAAGTCGCGTTTTACATTTTTATGTATACACTTTTTGTTCGCATATTGATTTACGAGTATTAACCGTGTTAACAATTTTGTTTTTACTTTATTGTTTCATAATTTTTATTTTCGACGTGCGCTTTTTTCGGGATCCGAATTCCACTGTATAGGCGGCGCTGATTTCGTGGTATATCGTGAGTAGGCAACCAAACACTTGATCACATAATTTACCATAATAATATTATGTTTTATAGTTTAAAATGTTTGTTCGTGCCTCGTTGTAGGGAAGAGTGCGCCAGTGCGCGTGCCCGATACGCCCACAATAATATAATTACCATATGTATGGTCCGGGTATCACAGAGCTCATTATTTTTGGTACAACAAACTTCCAATAAAGTGCCGACCCATACGAATTTACATACCGATAACCGGTCGCAAAACCATCAAATCATTATTGTTTCTACTAGAAATATCGCTACAATCAAACAGTCTACAGCAAGAACTTTCTCGTAGCGTTTTCGATCTAGTCGGGACATTGAGGGCGTTTCGACTTCCCTTGGAGATTTTTTTTTTTTATCGAATGTGAAATAACAAATTGTAGATTACTGGGTTACCTCGGTGACAAGTGGAAAAATACTACTATAACAACACTCTGTTTAGAATCGCTTTTCGTTATCATCGTGTGTACAGATAGCAATTGAACTGGTCTATTATTATTCTATGGGATAGCACGTGCATTCATCTTATCGATACCTCATTAAGATAGCCTTGAGTTCGCCGGAAATACTTCTCAATAGAAATCTATTCGTTTTTATTAGTCACGTGATTATCGATAAGTCATCATACACTCGTAGACGTGTTTGTCTCGTCTCAGTAAAAATTGAACATACGTGACGTCCAAGCACCGAAAATATGAAAAATTCGCTACACCGCTAGAGCTTTGGCCAAAAACTACTTCGCCGCACCGAGATGACCGTAACACGTTTGATCGTTCGTTGCGTCGCGGGACTTTCGGGAGAACGGACGGTTTCATTCGTCCAGCCGAGACATCCGCCGTGTCGCGAGTCGACTGCGGCGCGTCCCTTTAGATTCCCGTGCCGAAACGTCGGCACAAGTGCAGAGAGTCGGCCCTATTCATTTTACGATTGTCGATAACCGCGCGTGTTGCGCGTCGATTCGTTCCTGTAACATTGACAATGCCGACGACGACGCGAATCGTACGGTAAACGAATATTTTCGCAAAAACGTCGTGTTTCCGTTATTATCGGCGGGAGTCAACGATGTTGTTCGTGATTTTTTCGCATGCGCCGTACGGGGGGGNGGGGGGGGGGGGAGAGAGGGGAGGGAAACGAAGTGAAACAAAAAAGACGCCCGTTGTTGTAGTTTTCACCGTAAATCGATAATAATTGAACCGCCGTCGGCCGTTACCGTACCGCAGTGGTCATTAATCTTCGTACCGATAACACCACGCTGACTCGCGTTCTAACGGCGGGAATCTTCTGCATCGGGCCGTCATTATAACATTATAATGTACAACAATTATTATTATTATTATTGTTATATTATACGCTACGGCAACGCCGCGTTATCTGCGGTGAAAAAACGAAAATCCCATTAAAATAATAATAAAAATTAAAAAAAAAAAAAAAAACAATTATAACAAATCGCGGTCGATACCGGGGGCAGTTTGTTTACGGTATTGATAATCGTTATTATTACGTTGTGTTGTAAACCGTACGCACGTTTATCGAAACGATGAACATGTTCAGTTTCGTTTGATCGGTTCGCGTCGAGAAAATAACCGGCGCGCGCGGCTGTTGCAACCATAATACGGTCAACAGTTTCCGACCGGCGCGCGCGCGTGCCCGGCACCGGCCGCGGCCGTTTCCGTTTCGCCGTTTTCTCGGATATTTGCTGTACCGCGCTGGCCGTCGTTTCCCGCCGTCGATTATTTAGCGCGCGCCATTCCCGCCGTCGCGCCCGAAACGTTATGGACAGCGCGACGTGGACCACGGCGGCCGGCCGGACCGCGGTCGACGTCTTCGACCTGGCCGCGCCGCCGGCGCAACGAACGCGGCTCCGGGGTCTGGACGAGCTGGACGGCTGGTGGACGTTCGGCTCGATGCCGCAAAACATGCATTTGGCGGCGTACGGCGAGGCGCGCGCCCGCTCGCCGTTCAACAACGGCCGGGCCGGGCGCCGACCGCCTCCGCCGCGGGCCGCGGACGTGCGGGCACGCGACGACGGCCGCGTCAAACCGCGGGCCGCCCGCGATCCGGACGCGTGCTGCGGGCCCGTCGAACCGGCGCCCGTCGCCGGACTCGACAACGCCACCGTCGCGCTGCGGGCCGCCGACGCGTCGCCCGCGCCGTCCTCGACCGCCACGGCGGCCAGACAATCGCGGTGGAAGAGGTTTCAAGTAACGGTCACGAGGTGTTTACTAGCGCCCTGCCGCAGCTGATGGCCGCGGTGGCGCGTTTGCCGTTCCGCCGTCGGCGCTGACCGTACGGTATTTACCCCGGTCGCGTTTGCGACGTTTTGAGGTTCAACATAATTTGTTCAATAACATTATTATTATGTCCAATAAACGAAGTAACATTTTTTTGTAATCGATTCGGCTATTTTTATTTCGCTTTTAAACCCGGGAAGTCGTGCGGCGACAGCCGTCCGTCTCGTCATTTTCGACGACGTCCCGGTTGTTCGGTTTAGAAATTATGCGGGAGATCAGGAGTGTCCGCCGAATGTTTGTACTGTAAACTTTTTTTAGGAACCGTACAGTTTTCAAAATATTTCGCCGATTTTCGAGTTACGGCAGTGGCGCCCGACATCGGTTTTTTTTTTCAGATTCCGAACAGCGCGAGGAATGCATTGGTTTTAAAATGATGTTTATTTTATTAGTTTTTTTTTTTTTATCCGCGAACAACTTTCCTGCCGGCAATTCAGCTCCGATTTACAATGATAGCGAATTTCCCGAAAGAAAATCCGACTGCGGAAGTACTTTAGGGAGATCGCTTTTTGATTTTCCCTTTGATTTTTGACTTTCAAGAGTTTTCCCAAAAAATGAGAAAAGAACGGGAAAAACGTAGGACAAACGGGACATTACGGATACAATATCAAACAAATATTATTAAAGAAATTATATAGTGCATTCATAATTATTTTACCACAATATGGCCTAGATACTATTGGCAAAGCAATAATACTTTGAACCGAACTCGGCCCGGAATCGTTCTTCGTTAGCAATGGTTAATCGTTGCGTACATTTGTACATTCAATTTCCCCTCTATTTCCCCAACTTCTCCCCTACAATATATTTGGTTTTATGCGGATAAGTGTTTGTCAGCCAAACCAAAATGTCTGAACATTTTACACGACGTTCCTCATGCTAAGCGTAATGCAGTCGGCTTAAATATTTCCATTTGTATGCATTTATTGTGATTTTCAGCCATACATGTCGTTTGGAAACGTATAATTGTTGTCCTTTCAGCTCTTACGGATGCTCAGAATGATTTTGGTTGTTCGCAATCATCGCTTCAACTTCTACATCCGTCCTCGTCTCCTTACCCTTTTAATCTCGCCCGTACACTATCAACTCGGGGCCACCGGCTTCTTCCCGTAGCACCCTTTCCATCCTTTGTGCATTAATAAATTCTTCCGTCAACGGGCTCGGCGGTTTTTTTCGCAGTATTTTTAATTTTTTACCCCTCTTTTTGTTTCGTTTCCCTTAATAATATTGTCTTTTATGTTCCATAAACTTATATTTTAAGTACGTGCAATTGTTGTACAAATAATAATAATGAAATAAAACAACGATTATATAAATACTTTCCCCTGTGTCCTACGACAGAGACAGAGAAAAATAAATAATAAACGCGACAGCCCTGTCCCTTTTTTAAACTTCCTAGACTATAAAATCCTTATAAATGGGGTTTTTTATTCGTATTTTTAATTTATTTCACTATAGTTTATGTAATGTAATATGAGAAAAGTATTGTTTTTTCCATAAAGTAATCAATTTATTTTATTTTACCAGTCCTAACGTCGCGCGTCGCCGTTATAATATATTTTTAACGTATAGAACAGTGTAAATGGCAAATGTGGGGGGGGACGAGTGAGGGTACAAATCTCCTCCGATACATAGAGTATCCCTTTAATTTATATTTAAATTTTACATTGATTTACATCAATGCTAAGGCCAAATAATATAGGTATTTTTAGCTACCATATCCTCCAAAATTTGATTCTGCCTTTGCCCTTTTACTATGAATAGGATTAGAATATTATATAAAACTAAAATCAGGTCTTTTAGTTTACGCTTACAAATGTACGTTTACTTGTACAGGTAATTATTACATATCAAGATTATTATTAATAAACACATACAAGTTATCTCAATTTATTTGTTTTAACTATGTTGTATTTTTTATATATATATATATATATATATAGCTATACTTAAAAAAAAAAATTATCAGTACCAAATATTATGTGTTTTTTTTTCTTTACAGAAACGCATAGAATAGAATTACTTTTACAGTTGTTTGAGGTTATCGGGACTAAACTGTGATAATAACTAATTATGAGGGTTATCGCAGCTAATAATATTATTTCCATTTTAGGAAAAATAACTATACAGAATTGAGGAAACGATGAATGAACAATATTGTACATGACAATCTATTTTCCGTAAGACATTCCTTATCGTAGAAAGTATTCATTTTTTCTCTATACCCGCAGCTGCGTTTTTCTGCAAACATTTAAATCTGGTAGGTACATACTTCCGACGACTTGTTGATCGAAACCAAACATTTAAACACTAATTTTATTTCAACTAAAACATTCATTGCTATCTATAGAATTTTCAGTCTGAAAATCTAGTCAATAGTTTTTACTGTCCATTGACGTAGCTAGGATTTTTCAATGGAAGGGAGATTAAGGTTTAGGCCTGTACAATAGGAAGGCACTAGGTATGCATAAAATAATATTTTTATTTTGTTAAATTATAATTAAACAATTTAAAATGCCCACAGTTTTAATTTTAATTAAATTACATTAATTGTAGTTTTTTGTATGGGTTGTTAATTGATTTAAAATATTATCAAGGTCTATCGTTATATCACTGTGTATATTCATCATTTCCAATACATTCAATCTACTTTCACACGTAGTGTTTCGTAAATAATTTTTTAATCTTTTTAATGTTGAAAAAGATCGTTCACAGCCAACAGTTGTAACTGGGAGGATTACTAAAATCTGTAGAAGTTTGAAAGTAGAAGGGAAAATTAAAATATAAATGTATGGATTTTGAGTTTCCATATCATATTTTGATAAATCACGAGTTTCTGCAGCTGCTAATTAACTGCAGTTATCTAAATCACCTTGATAAACTTCGACTAACTGCTTAGTTTTTTCTTTGTGAATTATAATGGATGATGATAAAATAAAGTTAACATTTTCAATTGTAGATCTGTGAGATAGAAATCGCTCATTAAATTGGTTTAAAACATGATCTTCAAATGGAACGAATAAAGATATTCTGCAATAATTTTCGGGAAAATTATGACCTGTACATTACATATGATTTTTGCTTGTTAGCTGTACGAGGAATTGATATTTCAATGTTCAAGATATGACATTTAGATTTCACATTATTAAATATAATTTTAAATTCTCTTTTATCGTTTAATCTTAGTTTTTTAAATAATTATATTTGTCACATCGTTGGCGGTTTGCATAGTTTCAACCAGATCTATATTCTGTGTCCGAAAAAACTTAATGGTAAACTTATACTCGACACGTTTCCCAGTAAATAAGCTACTCTTAGCAACCTGCTAGTATAAATTCTGGCAGTTTTATAGTATACAAAAATTCATATGCTCCTGATAAAGCATCTTTGTCTAGCCATGTACACATTTCTGATAAACTATCAATTATTGCATCAAATAACTCAAGGAAAATAATTATTGAATCGTATCAGTTTACCCATCCTGTTGGAGATAGTAGTTTTAAACTATTATGGATTGATGAATTCAATAGTCCAATATGATTTAAATACGCAACGAATGATAACGATTATTTAATAAATCAGGAATCATGAATATCAAGTTCTGCAATTAGTCTTGACTCGTGATGCATGATAAGCGACAGGCGGCAGGTGGTAGCCACGATACAGAGAAAATCTTCTCTAAAATCTTCTTAACCTTACTTACCTATGGCTGAAAAAAAAAATCAATAGACAGGGACAGAGGAAAATTACCCCCCCTCCGGCTACTCCACTGTCATTACCAGCCATACGTTATTCATACCGTGCACTTATTATTCTTAGTATTATTGTCTTAAATTATCCAAAAAGAAATTAATTTCAATATACTTTCCGGGATAATGAGATGAGCGATTGACGTCTTATGGCCAATAATTGATCACTTTGTATAATAAAGGATAAAGGAACAAAAAAAAAAAAATGTCATTATAGAAAAACGGAAGAGCCTTTTTAATTAGTGTAATGGCAGTCGTCGTCGTCGTCGTTGTTTGTATACAATATTTATTACACCGGATAAACGTGCGGTCAAAGGCCGTACCTAGTCAAGTCCTATAACGCATTTATACGGTTATGAAAACTAACGATAAGGTCGAATTGCGTTTATTTTAGTCGAATATTTTTTTTTTTTTTTAAAGATATTAGTCGAATAAATTGCCCAAATCATTTTTCGGATATTTTTGTTGAAATAACAACAAACATAATAAGGAAAAAATTCCTTAATTTAAAAATTTTAAAAAAATACTAATTACCCTTCCACTTAAAATTTAATTATAAACGTGGTCAAAAATAAAATTCGTTTTATATTCTTATACAATATACATACATTTAATTAAAAAGTGTTTTTGTGTTTATTAAATTATACTATAAAATAAACTTTTTTTGACTCAAGTGCAATTCGATTTTTAACTTTTTTAGAACCGTGAAATTTGTACCAGGATCAAAAAAAAAAAAAATATATGATTTGGTCCCTGATAAAAATTGCATAGTACCTATCATAAAACTGTTCGAATTAGTTTCTTGTGTATAAATAGATTTAAATAATTAGCATATTAATTGGTGTGATCAGAATTTTTGTTGGAGATTAAGAATTTCAACACCGCATGACTGCTCACTGGTAGGCCATTGTTGCAGGAGTAAGGAACACAATTGGGAAGATACATAAGATATTCAGGATAATTTAGTTTATATTATACTGTATGCCACAATAAATTACTGCAAACGAAAATATAATTTTCAGCGGGGTAGTAACGTAGTATAAAATTTGTGCTTTTTACCTTGTTGCCAAAATAACTTAAAAATCAAGCAATACAAAAAAGACATAGGTTGTTGAAAATGTCGATACGGTCTAAAATAACGTACTACCGGACAGAAAGTACACATCCGTTGAAATACTGCGTGAAAAAAATTGGACCATTTGGCTTAGCAAAAAAAGAAAAAAATTATTTGGAAACATTAATGTAAATTTTGGAACAATTTTCGATCATGTAATAAATCCTATTATTTTCATGCGTTATTTGAAATATCGGAATATTTTTACTGACGTAAAAATGTTTACCGTCAAAAACAAAACAAAAACTAGATTTTTTGATTTACTCAGAATCTAAAATTAATTTCTACTGATGTAAGACGATAGTTACAAAGATATAAGAAATACGATAATATTGATTATATATATACTGAAAGCAATCGAAATACAATCAAAAAATGATTTTGAGGAGAGCTCGTTAATCTGGTAAGGTGTTGGTCATGTTTCTTTTGCTGTATAGGTTAGGTTTTTGTTGTGCAACATAACTCAAG
The DNA here is from genome assembly GCA_902439185.1 of Cinara cedri. Lineage (NCBI taxonomy): Eukaryota > Metazoa > Arthropoda > Insecta > Hemiptera > Aphididae > Cinara > Cinara cedri. The sequence continues at coordinate 424,648 of CABPRJ010000482.1, forward strand.
AAGAACAAAAGAAAACCAATGGATTGTCATTTGTTGTCAATTGTTTTAAATTCTTTAAATAATCTGTCGGGAATCTACAAAAAAAGTTTCAAACAAAGAACCATAGGTCGAAAAATTCTCATCTTTAAATATACGATGTGGAAAAATTGTATTTTTATTTACAAAAAAAGTTTTCCGAGAAAATATTAGTGAGACGCCACTAAGTTTAATACGTTTTATTTATGATTGGAAAATTTAGATCGTTCTGTTATTGTCAAAAACTCAAAACCAACTTGTTTAACAATCAAATCCGTTTTGAAAATAATAATCCGTCATATCTAAACCCCGAAGTTTTGTCTAGCTGTTCAGTTTGAATACCACGATTATGAACGATTGCAACAGCCTTAAGTCCGCCGATAGATTTTCTACTGAAATATTAAAACGGGGAGGAAATTCTTGCTGGTTCGCAATATTCTGTTTTATTATTAAAATGGCAGTTCATCGTAACCAATAATTTCGCGTGTACGCATGAAACGGATTCGGTAACTGGGCACCAACTCGTAAGCGCGCATTTCTATTTTCTACCCGAGTGCAACTCGACCGTTTTAATTTAGATAAAAATTGCCGTCCCCGGTAAGACCGGGACCGGAAATCGGTAGGCGGGCGGCGGACGTTTTTTTTATCGATTTCATAAAATATTATAACGGCGATAATAATTATCATCGTTATTATTATTATGGACGTCGGGACAGCAGTAGTAGCATTAGTAGTTCGCGTAATTTCGGCGTGTCTCAGGTGTTCGAACGGTAAGCCCAGGCGATTACGGTCCTACAAAACGCGGCCGCCGCCTCTCCCGCCGCAGTCGGCTCCTCCTGTCGTCCTTGGCTCGTCCACCGACCCTCTGCCGTAGACGCCGTCCGCACACCACTCGTCCCCGGCGCTCACAAAAGTCTTTCTAATCGATAAAACAACGTGCACGTTACCGTATATCTATATATATATTATGTACACGCATTTATATTTACCGCCACCGCCGTTTGTTGTTAGTCACTTCCATATACTTATAGCCCTCCCCGCGAACCGTAGACCCCCTTATTTTACAGTGGCTAACGGGTTGATACTGTACCGATGCGTTGTCGTAGACGCACGCACACGGGGGTACGCGTCGCGTCACGTAATTTTAAGGGACGAGCGCGCTGCTAGGTCCGCATTTGTGTTCACTTCGGCACGCGGTTCAACAACAAGCGATAGGTATTCCGAATAATGCGACGAACGGGGGCGTTTGTTAAGATTAAAGCGAATTAAAAAAAAAACCTATCTGCGACCAGCCGGAGACGACCCGGCGCGTTTTCGCGTGGGTTCTCCGTATTCGAATGGACACACATTTAAGTCTATGGGGTCCATGCAGGGGGCGATTTTGTTCGCTGCGTGTCCGCCACCAAAATAAACGGTACCTAGGTAGATAAATTTGTAATTTGGTTGATTTTCAAACAAAAATCAAAATTACATATTTTATGTAGGAATTATAGGTACTCGCCGGTGTGAGGAGAGAGGTACCACGGGAAGGTTCAAAAGTTAAATAAAAGGCTTCATATACCTGTTCGTGGAGGTTTTTTTAGAAAAGTTAAGTGAACACGCAGTGGATATTCACTAAAAAATATCCTATTTTAGTTTTTCTTAGGGTTTAGAGATATTTTCATCGGCGGTCCAATAATCATTTGTTTAAAGCCTTTCAGCGGGCGCGTCGTAAATAACGCAACAGTTTTGTAATTATTTTTTTTGTCTTACTTATATTCTATTTTTATTTTATCAATTTTAACAACATTATATAAATACATTGTAAACGTATTGTTTATTTTATTACTGCTAGTATCAATATTATATATTAGTAAATTCCGATTTATAAAACAATAAATAAATAAATAGATAAATAAATATTTGAAATGTTCACGGCTATTGTAACAGACTAGGGCTAATGTTTACAACGCGCGACTACACTTGTTTCGGATAATGACGCGCCCGCTCGAAGTTGGTGTACTACAGTAATAACACTACCTAATAAATATCGTAAACTTGAACCTATACTCGGTAATCGGATTGGTGTTGGTAGGTAGCTGTATGAAAAAAACTAAGCAAAGCTTTGGCAAACTTTAATAAAGAGAAAAATAATCTATCGATAAAGAGCAAAAAATAATAATTTAACCATTATATTATATAGGTACGTCTTATAATAATAGTTAGTACAATATAATTAAATATAATAGCAAAAAAAAAAAAAACTAAGCCATTAAGCTTTCAGACTTTTAGAGGATATTTATAGTAGATTTCATGTCGTATAACTCGAATGTTAGAAAAGTCAAATCTATTATCTATAGTGAATTATTCTCAATGGGGCGGTAGGGGGGAAGTATGCTTTGGATGAAAGGAGGAAGGCGACCGTGTTTTCGCCATTAAACGTGAAAATTCCGAGTATTTCATTTGTGGAACGAAATTACGAAATTAGGTATTTTTTTTTGATTTTTCATTCAATTTTAAATTTCAAAACAGAATGCTATAAAATTAAATTGCAAATGTATATGCAGTGATGAACACATTTTATTGGTAATATTTATTTACAAAACGTCACTGAAATGAACAAATCCAGTCCCCTTCAGTTAGGTACTTACGTTTGTTTTTAATCGCTTAAGGTTAACATTTTAGATTCTGAGTGGAGCGAAGAAGCTTATGGTTTTACAAATTTTATTATTATTTTTTTTTTTATCTCTAGACAACTTTTCCACCAGAAATCTTGCTCCGCTTTACTACAAAATTACTGGCAAGGGACTTTAGAGAGGTCATTTTTCGGTTTTCTAGGAGTTTTCCCAGCAAATTAGAAAAACCGGAAAAAACTGAGGAAAACGGAAAATATACAAAGTGTACAAATATTTGAAAAATATTACAGCCTTTTTTTCACACAACTTTTCTACCAGCAATTTCGCTTCGATTTGCAATAATATTTTTTTTTCTAAAAGGAAATCTGATTGGGGATGTACTTTAAGGAGGTCATTTTTTGATTTTTCCCAATAAATGGAAAAAACATGGGAAAACCGTAGGAAAAACGGAAAAATAGGTACAATATTAAACAAATATTATTAAAGAAAATATTTAATGCCTATGTAATTAATTTACCATAATATGGCGTATATTAAAGCAAATATGTTGTTAAATAATTGTTTACAAAGCAACACTATACCGGCTGAACCACGTTCAGAATCGTTTTTTCGTTAGCAATGGTTTACTGATTCACATTAAATTTTCCATCTATTATTTTCCCAACTTCTCACCTACAACAGTGGCTGCACCTATGTGCGAAGTACGCCCGTCTTTTTTTTTTCTTGGTTCATCTTGGAATACCGCATACGCATCATCCGACTGTTCGCGCCAACGATACACAAATCGAGGATCTGGTCGTACAGAGCGGTGACGGTCCTATAGCTATTCGAATCGGGGTTTCTTTTCGGTCTTTTCAAATATTTATTTACCGCATGAGGAGGGGTTGTCTGGTGGCAGCGTTTCTGGGGCTCCGAGTCACATATCCCCACTTCTGTAATAATCCTTTTCCGATACGATAAGCAGTTAGCTGAAATTAGAAGTCCGTATATTTTAAAACGTGCGGACGGTTTATAAAGACGATATTGAATTGCTAACAGGCAGAAATAGGGCCCTTTTTGAGTTTTTCAATTTTTTTTTTTTTTTTGTTTTTTTTTATTCATTCATATAATCATAACAGTAGTTTTTTCTTTTTTTTTTTTTTAACTGATTAATATTCCATTGTAAAACATGGTAAACGAGGATTAAATAATAATTCATTACTTTTAGTTCATTAAAATATTTGTTGGTTTTTTTTTTTTTTGTCTTGTAATTAAAAACGACAAATGGTAAATGACATTTGAATATACTTTTTTTTAAATTTCGGACGTTTTGATGGACGTATAATAATAATTATTATAATTTCGTTAAAACTTTCTCGAAAATGTTTGCCCGTTTTCGACAAAAATATCGAGTCCGAGAATGTTACTTCAACTTGTGCGGGAAATTAAAATATTTAAACCACGGTTTGTATTTTTGTTTTAAATGATTGTGTTTGAAAAAAAAAAACCGTATCTTGCTTCAAAAAAACAAAATTAAAATACAAAACAAAAAAACATACGTGTGCAACATGTATCCGTCACTATAAAGTCGAGTTTCCCCGAATCTATTTTGTACATTACAACACTATACTGTAATACATTACTTCCCCCCAAAAAAGTGACATTTTTGCGTACAAGTGGGGCTGGGGCTGGGTTTTAAAGTGGAATTCTCGTTCCCAAAAGGCTCTTTTCTCACACTTACACAACGCTTTACATTATATAGTATATACATATAATACATATATCCATGTTATACATTAACCCTAGCTTCATTTGAGGACGGGACACTTGCAGGAGTGTTCAAAGCCTAACTCAAATCGCCTCCGTGGCAAATTAACGAAATTCATATTGAAATTATATTCGGATTTGTATAACATCATCAATTTACCTGTAAAACAACGTGATTTTTCAAGTTTAAGCTCATTAGTTTCAGATGGAATCGCTATATAAAGGCGACTTATAAGGTTTATAAGTAGCGGGGAAAAAAAAAACCTATAATCGCAGATACAATACAGTGCATTAGTCTCTATTTTCGGGAAAAATTTCGACAGAAATATGGTTTCGGACTCGTATAAATAGAGCTTGTTCTTATTGTGTCCGGTGTTGGGATTATATTAGGTTATTGATTTCAATAATGATAAAAAATAAAATGTTTTAGATATTTCGTTTGAGCTAAAAAATGATTACTGTTATGGCCGATTCATTGGCCAAAGCCAAGTTGTCAACAATGCGTTTTGCTGGAACTAGAGTGTATTGTAGTTGATGTTCATCTAATTAAATTTCACCGCATTCGTATATGTCCTCGGTATCATCATTTCACCATGTTTGCATTTGTTTTGAATACTCTGGCTCTTAGCCTATTTATTGTCTTCTACATTAATCATAGTTTGTTTCTGTCGGGTAGTAGGTGTTAGGAAGGCGAAATAGGTGTTTTAGTTTCCAGCTCTTCTTTCAATTATTTTAGACATATATTTTTAAAATAGTATAAAAAAAATTTAGATGAACTAATAAAAATAGATTATTATTGTTAAGAATTTCAAAAAATGTTTAAATCAATTACTAATTGCTAGACTGTTAATTAACTACTATATTATGTATATTTTAAAGCAGTGAATGAATAAATTGGAGCACTTAACTAATCGGAAAAGTGTTTTCCGAGAAAAAAAAGCATGCAACGTAAAGCATAAAACACTCTAAAACGTGTGTAAGAAAAAGTTTTGTTTTTTTAACAGAATAAATTACTTTGAAAATAATAAATAAAATATTATTTTTCTTCATCATGTCAGTTAGCTGTTAAATTCATTTTTTAAACCAAAAATGAATCAGTATCATTGTTACGTCATTTGTTTCTCTAATGAGGTCACCTATCTCACATTTTGAGTTGGTCATTCTGCACTGCAGTAGGTTACGGTTGGCTTTTGCGTTTCCACATTCGAATACCACAGTCTTTCCTATTTTCAGCCCACGAGGTTCTTTTTTGTTCTTCCTACTTATACCCTCAAGTGGTTTATTGTTTTCCAAAGTCTATAATTAAGGTTCCTTTCCGGGAAATGATTCTCTATTGCCTTTATCCATATTAGCTCGTCTACTTTCCCTTTATTTTTCCATTTTCCATCATCAGGTTCCATTAGTTAAGTTTCAGTTTCCAGTAGTACTGTGTAGAAAACTATATTTCAACTTCAATATATTTTGAAATAATTACGGTATTTAAAAAGTATGCTGAATACAGTTTTCAGAATTCATTATTTAGAATAACTAGTCATGTCTACCTAATAACTATGGACCGTGTATTCAAGGACGATAGACAAATATAGATTGGTATTTGGTCATATTTTGGAAAACAATAATATATTGTTATTTCTTTAAGCCATAAATATAAAAACATGTTATCAAACACTGTTGTAGCTATAAATTATTAATTTATTGATAATTTATGATAATTTCAAATTTAAATTAATAATAACGTCCCCACCTATTGTGAAGTAAAAATGGTTTTTTTTTTCATTGATTAGTCCTACCACTAATTGTATCTTTTTAGCTCAATATCGACTTATGGATTCCCTTTGTATGCGCGATCCATATTTATTAGACCTATGCCCGTACGCTAGAACGGAAAACCCGACTATGCAGTTTCACCAATGGGATTATAAAAAAATTCTATGAAAAAACCGGGCGTACCCACGACTTTGTAACATTTTATCCATCGATGTCGTTTTATAATATGTTTTAACCGTAAGTACATGAGACTTTGAGTGCATCTAACTATACAATGTCACAGTCAGCCGTAAAATATTATGAAAATTCGGTATTCCGAGACGCATATTATTAGTAGGTACAGAACACGACGGCGAATTACACGAAACATCTGGTTCCATTAATATTATTATTATATTTTTTTTATTCACGAGAACACGATACTATAATACGAGTATGTTTAAATATTTTCCGCACGTTTTCCACGGGGTTTTTTTTTTTTGTCATGAACTCGCCGCCGGCTTATTCGTCTCATCGTTGTCACAATTTTTACTGCAATATCAATAATTTACGAATATAATTTTTATAAAACATACATTATTAAACCTCCATAGGCCGTACGTTTGAATTGCGAATTGAATTTCTTTGCGCTTTTTGTATGTTATGGTTCAGAATATCAATTATTAATTGATTTTTATAATCGTTAAAAGCGTGGTACCGGTAATATTTTTTCTAAAAATTTCCAGAATCCGTGTATCGTTTTCTGCGTTTTTACACGAAGGAACTCAATATAGGTGTCGTATCGATCAGGTACACATCAGAGGGGGAACTATGTTCCCCCCAAGTAAGTGATAACCATAATAAAATGTAACGAATAATATATATATTCTAAATTCTAAATAATTTTTCAGCAAAATACACTTTTACGTGTTCTATGAAAACCTTTTTTTTAGGTTAGTACATTGAGAAATTCAGTCAATTACTCCTATTTTTAATTCAAGTTTTTTATCGGTGGTTCTTTATTTGAAAATATTTTCAATACTGCTCAATAGTTCCAACAGTTAGATATTATAATACGCATGTCACATTTATCATTGTGACAATACATAAATACATATATTTTTTTCATACACGTGATTTTATAAATTTTCAATCATTGTCATATTATTTATTTATTTGGTCAACACTTTTTGAAAATAATTTTGAATTATTTCATCGCGAATAATTATTTTATATTATTTAATTTGATAATATTGTTATCATAATTATTTTTCAACCAACTCAGTTTGTCACATAAAGTAAGTTTATGATGTAACTTTATTACAAAAATACCTTTTATAAACTGTTAAATGTTTTACTTTAATTTCTTTTTCTTTTTTTGATTTTAATATTTGTTAGCGACTTTTCTACCAGAAATCTTACACAAATATATCAAGTCTAATATCTTTTCCGATGAGTAATTTTTATTTGGTAGGTACTCTGTGGATAAAATTGTTAGACTAAACGGAAATACTTGAAAATTTAACAGTAGGTTCATAATACGCCATACTTAGTTATAAACAAAAGATGTGTTTAATCTTGTCTTTTTTTTTAAAAAAGAATTTTAACTTAAAATTTTTACGAAAATCGTAAATACGAGTATTACTGCCTTTCAAAATATGTATAATCAAACTTCGCTCCTAATCGTTTTTCATAAGCAATGGTTCATCGTTGCTTACAGATATAAATTAAATAACTTTATGTATCCTACATTCCCAGCTTACCTGTCATTGGCACACTCGTCCTCATTATGTGCAGATTTTTTTTTTTTAAATACTATCCAATGTTTGTTCGCCTCTATATTACTCTATTGGTTAAGATGATATGCGAAGTATGGGAAAACCAGAGAAAATGTCTCCCCTTACCCTTTACCTCCTTTAATAGACGCCCATATACGTAGGTAGCCATAATAAGTAATATTATATTGTACGAAACAGGTGAGTACTAAATTTATTAATGCGCAGTCACGTCAAAATGCTGTTACAAAAACGAATCTTAAAAATTCTTAAACTGCGCGGTATCTATTATTGTAATGATAATTTTATAAGATATTCGATATTAAAAAAAAAAACATAATAACCGTGGAAAAATTAAAAAAAAACCCGTAATAATATATCCCACGCAACAATTTCGTTTTTAGTTATTATAATAACACATTATACACTCACCCATCTACCTAAAGCGTTAAACGGATGAATTATAACGCTCAAAGGGGTTTTACGCGATAACGATATATATTATATTATAACACAATTTTTGTACTTAAAAAGGTACCTATACGAAATCTCCCGAAAGCGTATATTTCGCTATAAACGACTACCCGAAAACGTACCTATATAAACAGGTACCTTATATTTTATTCGGAAAATGATTTACACCGTCCGGATGCGTAGTTGTTCGCTATACTGCAACAAAACACGATACGAATATTATTTAACCGTTTGGATAAACACTGTTATTATATTGCAACGATCGAAGATACTGTATTATAATTTATAATATTGTTATACAGTTCGGTTTACGCGCATTTCAAATAATATCGTTTACGTATTATAATTATATAGGTACGAAAACCTTGAGTTTTTTTTTTTTCCAGTCATTAAAGCCATTCCGTTTAGGCACACTACGTCAAGGTGATCCATTTTAAAGTGGGTACAATCGATATTTCGCAAAGTATTTACTTTTTTTTTTTTTTTTTAATTGTAAAAAACAAGCTGCTCTAAAATTTAACATTTACATTATTTTTTGACATCATAATTTTTGAGGGGGAAACGACTACCTACTTTTGATTTTCAAATGTCGACCCACATTAAAAATTATATAAACAGACGGGGTATGAATTTTAATATAGTTCGGTGTTGACATTTTTATTATTCGCTTTTCCGTTGGCTCATAAAAACTCATATTTTTCATTTATATCTCCTGAATAACGTACTAAGTTTATGCAATAGAAAGTACTCATCTATCAGATTCAATTAGAACTTTATGTTTGCATTAATCATTTAATGTTTGTTATTGATTATTTTTTAAGTTGAACGATTTGTATTATCATTTAATTTTGTTAAGTGTTAGTCTTCTTTTTTTTTTTTTGCAATATTTTCCCTATAATACTTATGGAATTGACCACCTTAGTCCTTTAACCTCCATACATCCAGTTTATTATAGTCATATTAGCTATCTTCATATCTCTGTAATCTATCTAATCATCACTTGTTTAGTATTCCTATTCCTTTCTTTCTATATCCATCTTCATACAACTCTCACTGATTTATTTTACTTTCGTAATAATGTTAGTAATTATTTTAATTATTTTGTAATTATAAATAGTGATAGATATTGATATAATGTGTGTATGGTTTAAAATAAAAACATTATAAGGTCTATGTTATATACTAAGACAGGTGTTATAAAATATTCGAATGAATAGTTGAGTATTTAGTAGGGCTATTTAGATAGACGTACGGACATTATTTTTTTGAATTTTTTGAAAAATAAAATGAACAATAAACGTGAGTGTTCCAATCAATGGAAAAATATTACTGGATAAAGGAAATAACATTGGAATCGTGTCAAATTAAGAAGGGAGATAAAAAGTCTGTCGAAATGATTGAATGTGATACAAATTATAATAAAGTATTAAATTCTATAAAAGAAGACAATGAAGCATTACATTTACAATTAGCTGCCGAAAAAGGGTAAAAAAAGATTTTATTTGATTGTTTCAAAAAAATTAGAGCTAGATCAATAATTAAATACCAAAAGAAAAAACTGAATTGTCTACGACTCTAGACAATAATAATTCGTTAGTATTAAAACTCAAGGACCACGATACGACTATTAGGAATAAAGAGTTGTTAATGAACAATTTGACAAAAAATATAAGTTCTGCAGAAGAAAGATTGAAAATTCAAGATGCAAAGATATTTGAAATGAAAAATTACGTTATTCTGCTTGATGCAGAGCTAAACGAATATAAAGATAAACAATTCTACCTAGATCTTAAATTTAAAAAAGACAACGAGTTAAAGATAAAAAGTGATGAGTTATATAATAAATTGAAGATAAAATACGATGAGTTAAACAACAAGGTGTTAAATGTAAAATTGTCTGAACTCGACCGTTTAACAAAGCATTTCAATGGAAATATAGAGTCCTTGAAACAAATTATGGCTGAAATAACACAGAAGCTTACTCAACGCGATGACGAATTATGCGAATGTGTAAAGCAGAAAAATAATGTACAATCCGGAAATAAATTATTAATGGAATCACATAGTAAATTATTAACAAGGTTCAATACACTTAAAATACAATGCGATGAACAAACTAAAACCATTGACATGAAAAATGATACGGAAGAATCTTTGACAACTGAATTGGACACCGTGAAAGAAACGCTACAGATGAAAGATGCTGATTTGATGAAACTGCATCTGAGAATTTCCGAACTTACGGAAGAGTTAAGCTATTTAAAATGAAGAAAAACGTTCTTAGTTCAACTATATCGAATAGTAAATTAGTGCAATCATACAATATGGTAAATACATCAAATAAACCCATAGAAATAAGGCGTAGAAAACCAAATTTGAAAATAATGCCCGACAAAGAAAATGAAAATAATCCAGCTGGAAAAGATGCAGAAAGTAAAATATTGCAAGTTGAAGAAAACTTAACCATAGATACCACAGAAAAGAAGAAGAAAATATCCGATAAAAATCTCCACTTAATAAAAGAACACAAACAGAGCAGGTTTTCAATATTATTTATATTATTATCGTTATATACGAGTATTAGAATATCATTAATTAGCATGGTAACCAGTGTTGGGTTTGCGTAAAAAATGCCTCGGCCACGGTTTTATACTGGGGTCTCAATTCGTTTTTCTTGGTATCTCATAAATAATTGAACAAGGACTAAAGACACGTCCAAATTAAATTCTTGTCTTAACAGCGGAATCATGTCAACATTTAATTTCAATTTCAAACCAAGGATTACCATTTTTATTTATAACTAAAAAAAAAAAGAGCTGATACTGGGGTGTACCGCTGATTTAGGTGAGAAGTCGGTAAGGTAGGACGCATAAAGTAATTTAATTTATATACCTACGATTATCGATAAACCATTGCTAAGAAATAACAATTCGGAACGAATTTCGTTATGACATATTTTGATAGTTCGTAATTTTTACGATTTTTTCAAAATTTGATCCCAAAACGTTTATGCAAAAACAATGACGAATGCATTAAAATCAAATTTGTTTTTTAGATCACCAAGTAAAACCTATAATGTGCCTTGTATTTTGAATAGGGAAAAGTGGACGTAGGCCGTTTGGACGTGGGGACAATTGGACGTCACAAAAAAAAAAAAAAATCGTATAAATCAATCATTAAACATATTTGTAGTAAAATTTTCTGCTGGTTTATCTATATTTATAAATTATAAATCCACTGATATTATGTTCATAATACATAATATTTCCTAAATACAAGCTGGGCGAGATGTATTTTACGGCCAATTCGAAGCAGTTACATTCCCTCTAAAAAATAAAATTAATTAATTAATTCGGATAAACGAATTTTAAGAATTGTGCAGTTATCAAAGTAGAACTAAAGTACCAGTTTTACGCGGAATCCCTCAAATATTTCTTTACGTTAATATACTATTTTTGACATTAAAAACTTTTTAAATATTGTATATACATATTTGGCGTGTTCGTAATTAATTTAATTAGTATAAATAACTATTTTTGATATTGTATTTTAATTGTTGACTTACCCTATTATAATAAAAAAAATATTTCAGATTTTTTTTTACGTATTATAATAAATATATAAATAAATTATTGACCGATTTATATATATATTTTTTTTTTTACGTCCAATTGTCCTAATGTCCAAACGGCCACGTCAAAACGACTACGTTCGTTTGTCTTAGATCGATTGTATTTAATGTTCGAACATTCAAATTTTAATAACAGATACCTACTGAATAAAATTACATATTAAAAAAACACAAGAATATCAAACACCTAATAATAGCCTAAAAATATTTACAATTATTTGAAAATCTTACCACGATTACCAAAGGCTAATACAAGTATTTTGTGAAAACTACAGATTGAGACAATAATTTTTCAAACAAATAACAACAAAAAGCTCAAATACCATACACTTAGCAAAATTTCCCCACGTTTTTCCCGGTTTTTCATAACTATTGGTAAAACTAAATGGAAAATCAAGCAATGACTTACTCGCAAACCAAAAAAAATTTAATTTCAGAAAATATTCTATTTTTGAATTTTGGACAATGGAATCGATAACGTCCACGGCGTTTAAATATTTTATGTTTTACCTATAATTATATATATATATTATACCCGGTTTTTCATAATTATTTTGAGAACCCCTTCGAAAACCAAAAAATAACCTCTCGAATTTACCAACTAGATACAATTTTCTTTCAAAATAGATACCATACACTTGGTACATATGCTCACAGACAGAAAATACAAAATAAAAAAAAAAAAGATAAAACAAAGGATTTTATTTTCCGAGTGTTTATAAAAATTAATTATTCGATTATTTAACATATGGGATAGAAATGAGGTTTAAAATTGCGATGTACCACATAACAATTTGATAAGTGGTGATTCCAGAACCTACCTGTTATAAATATTCTCGTTTGTACATTTATGCGTATAAAATATAGATATTATATAGATAGTATATTAATATTTATTTATTGACGTTGTGTGTATATTTTGTTTAAGTAATCCAAGTAAAACGCCAAAAAGGCTAAAAGCCAAACCAGATACAAGCATTATGGAAAATTCATTTACGATTCAGAATCAAATTAAAATTAACATACAGTGTAACCCCAAAGTATCGTATTCCAGAAGACCCGGTCAACAGAAAAACAATTTGTTACCACGGAGACCGTTTAGATAATGGACTGATAACCTATATCATATATTTATCTATATTTCCTATACATTTTGTGTACCAGAAGATATTTCATTTATATTTGCTTATTATTTCAGTGTCTGAAAACAAAAGATCGTTGTACAGCCAATGTTAACGCTATACATTAAAAATAATAAATTCTGTCAATTCAGTCCGCTATGAAAATAAAATATCAAAACGAGAAATGTATAGATATTGAGAATAAGTTGGATAGTATATCCAAGCCATTTGATTATTTTTCAGATGAAAATAAATTACTGAATTGATATTAATGCTTTGTTAACAATTTATACGTCATATAAATGGAAAATAATTAAATAGGCTATATATATTTTCTTTAATAATATTTGTTTAATGTTGTATCGATTTTTCTACGTTTTTCCCGGAAAACTCTTTGGGAAAATCGAAAAATGATTTCTCTTAAGTACCTTCCTGATGAAATTTCCTTTTAGGAACATTGCTATCATTATTAGTTAGAGCATAATGATTCTGAGCGGAGTTCAGTAATGATGCTTTGTCAATAATTTATGTCATTTTATAGTATAAAAAAAAAATAAATATAGTAAAAATTGATAACAGTAAATGTGTGTGTAGTATCACTGACTGAAGGGGGGGAGCGAACAACAGACCGCCTTACCATTGCCCTCACCTCAAGCACACTAGTCGGTGATCCGTAGTCGACCAAGTGAAACATAAATTAAGTTTTGTTGCGAATGATGATGAAAACGAAAGTTTTACCAATAAAGATCTAAAATAACCATGTGGTCTTTGTGATTTAAATGGCGTATTTAAGATTAATTCTAACATAATTAAATAAGCTTTAAATATTTTTTTTAATAATATTTGTATAAATGTTGTACCGATATTCCCAGTTTTCCTACGTTAGTCTCGTTTTTCCTCCGTTTTTTTCGATTTTTCAAATTCGACGAGAAAACTCCTGAGAAAATCGAAAAATAACCTCCCTATAGTACCTTTCAAGTCAAATTTCCTTTTAAAAACATCTTTATCATAATAAGTTGGAGCAAAATTGCTGTTATAAAAGTAGTGCACAGAAAAAAAAAAGGCCGTGATATATTTTAAATAATACCTACATTTCTTATATTTTCTCGTTTTTTTCGGTTTTTCGCATTTGATGAGAAAACTAGAGAAAATTGAAAAACGTCCTCTTTAAGTTACATCTTTACGCCGATTTATTTTCAGAAAAGTTGCTACATCTAAAAATTGGATCAAGTCTTCTGGTAGAAAAGTTGTCCACGGAAAAAAAAATAAACATCTTTGTAAAACCATAAGCTTCCTCGCTCCACTCAGAATCAAATAAATATAAAAACTTGCCGAGATAACTTGGAATGTAATACAAGCACATTAATAGCTCTAGGCTTGTAGCATTATCCATACTGCCCATTGTTTGCGAGTATTGCGGTCGAGAAGTGCACCTTGTAGCCAAATAATTGATGTTTTACTATATCAAACAATGGGGACAAAAGCAGGAACAATAAGAAGTATTCTAATCCCATATTTACTTGTTCTTTTTGATATTGGCAATATAACCGATATTTTATCGAAAATTGATAGAAAATTAGAAATCTGACCGTATATTACCGATAAGGCGATAACTAACCGATATTATTTAATATAATATCTATCTATCTAATTTACAGAAAATTGACCCGAAAATGATTGTTATTTCATCGAAATCTGATCGAATATTTACGAAAAATTCGCAAATAAAATTTAATTAGATAATCATTTATAACTTCTGGTCTTTTAAAACAAAAAATACTTCTCAATTATATTTAATATCAATTGTGTAACAGCCCGACACGTGCCGTTTAATAGTGTTTCACTACTCTCTCCCTACCCAAACTTTAAAGTGAAATATCTTGTAAACGGATTGACGAAAATTTAAAATTTAAAAACCAAAATTTATTTTAACTATCTATTTAACTGTCTGTTTATAGATTGTTTATACTTGAAAAACAAAAGGAGGTAGACGATTCATATCCAAAAATTAGGATTACAAAAAATAATGTAAATTTTAAATTTAAGAGCGGCTTGTTTCTTAAATTTTCAAAAAAAAAAAATTAAAAAGGAAATACTTTCGGGATGTCTAGTGTTCCCTTTTAAATAGACCACCTTGTATTTTCAAAATCAGAACTAATAATAATTACTGACATGTGACGTTTATGAACACATTGTTTAGATTGGATAAGTAAACAATTATCTAGACAGAGATAAAAACAAACGGACATTTTTTGCACGATGGATAGGGTACTATTGTAGGTGATAAATTGGGAAGGTAGACGGGAAATTGAATGTCTATCTGTACGCAACGATAAACCATTGCTAACTAAAAACGATTCTGAGTGGAGTTCGATTATACATGTTTTGAAAGGCCGTAATATTTACGGTTCGAAAATGATACATTTCATAAATTTTTCTGTTTTTCCTACGTTTTTTCCCGGTTTTTTCAGTTTATTAGGAAAACTCAAAGAAAAATCAAAAAATTACCACTCCAGACCAATTTTCTTTCAGATAAAGTATGCCACATTTGATAACTGGAGCAAAATTTTTGGTAGAAATGTTTTTCGCAACAAAAAAAAAAATAAATAAAAAAACAATCATCGTTGCAAAACTCATAATCCACTCAGAATCTAAAATGATGTATGAAAATGTATTTAAATAAAAATAAAATATGAATGTATTTGTATTTACAAAAAAAAAAAAATGTTGAATTTCATTTTATGTTATGCTACAGAACTTAGGCTTACTGGGTAAATGCACGGATTTTCTACATACGGTTAAGAAAAATGAACTTAACATTTACTTTCAACGGTAAAATATTAGTTTAATTTGCTTTTGTGTTAACTTGTTAAGTTAAAAATTAAAGGCTTGAAATAAACTAAACTTTACTCGTTATAATACCTGTTTATACAATATACCATGTATAAACAACAATGATATTAACATTTTATGTAGAGAATACAAATAAAAACATGTTTGTATCTTCAACGGTTACCCTGGTTATTTTATATCGTTCATACGAAAAACCCGTGTATAATATAGTGTATCTAGATAAATATATAAATAACTTGAAATCATTTATCTAAATAAAACTAAAAAAATAAGTAAATAGTTATTCAGATGAGTTCGATCACTGTTTATGGGTTATTGCAATCAATAATCGGTGCTTGTCTGTTATCGTCCAGCCGGTACGCCGTATAAAATTCATCTTCCTGTCACTCGTAAGTTTGTTAACGCCCCACCGTATAGTTGTATTAGCGTGCCGTTATTGTCCTTACAATATTATCGCGTTTAGCTCGTGATCGATGATCTTTTTTAAGGAATATTAGATATTTTGGGAAATAGCTGCATTGTGTATCATAAGTAGGTTAAGTATTATAGCATTAGTACGTTGCTGGCTTTCGTTATTATATCACCTACTTCGTTCAAACCAATGCAACAAATTTAATTTAATACGATAAAATGGATTTTAGTGAATTACTTACAGTTGTTTTCAACAACGGAATTACATTTTTACGAAAAAATAATGTAATTAAAGTTAGCGAAACGCCTGGGAATGGCCATACAATGTTTATTGAGGGATCGCGATGGCGGTGTCAGAAAATTAGTTGCCGGAAGGAAAAGGGTTTAAGAGTCGATAACTGGCTAACTGATTCTGGACTACGCAATACACACAATTGTCCATTGCATATGAAACCGACCTAAAACCTGGATAATATGTTCGCGTGCAAATAATAAAAATATTCCGGAACGCGTGTTAACTGTCGACAAAATTTTAGGTTATAAAACCCGTGCGGCTATAAACGACATGAAAAATGGTGGAACAATTTCTATGCTCCGGATCTGTTACGCATTCAAAATGTCCATTCTGTTTGTTCCGTTCGACGGAACCTGTTTACGCATTCGTAGTGCCGTCGCATGATACGCGTTGAATATAAACCGACAAATTCGTTCTATATTATTATTATTATTATTCATTCGCAAACATACGAATATTGTAAAACGCGTCCTGCTGCTGCGGATTTACATAAGGACGTCCGGCCACGCCGTTTATTGCCCGGCAGTAGGTAAATAATATGGGTATACTCACCGGATTATGTTCGGGGAAAAAAAAAAAATAAATAAATAAAAAATATTTCGTATTATTAATCTGTATAATATTATACACACGACTCGTTATATGGTGTAATATAATATACTCGTAATATTGTTATATAATATAGCCACGTAATACCCGAGTACTAAAAATCCGTTTCTTTTGGAAAAACAAAAAACCGCGCAGTATAAACTGTCCCGAAAAAATAACACAACTGCAGTACGTGCACGCGTTTATGTTTACAGCAATAATAACAATAATAATAAAACTATATAATACGATATAAAATTAAAATTCTGTCTATATGTCCGCTATACAGTTGTGTTCCGATCTTGTTGATGCAACTTTGCACGCTTGATATTCAAAAACAAATGAATTGTCCAATTTTCATCTAGAAATTTAACCCTTAAAGGTTGGCTCAAATTCGATTTTTGATTGGAGAAATTTAATTTCGTTTTGTTGATATTTGGGTTACTTGGGTAATAGTAAAAAACATTGAGTTAATATCATTTAATTTGTCGGTCACAGACAATAAAAGCAGGGTACTTTTTAAAAGATAAATTATTTATCATGCAAAACGGCTCACTGTGACATAGCTAAGGGAACAGGAAACGAGAAGATACATTCAATTTCTTTTAAACATTTTTAAAAGGATTGAGCTTGAAAAATACCAGGTAGTGCAGCTAGTACACTATATAAATTCTCTAAAAAATATATAAACTTTACCCCGTATACATTGTATTTCATTCAAATGGTAGATAACATAATTCAGTCGAATAGACTTATATTGAATTTTTTTTTTTTAGGTAAAAATTATCGTTTTGACCCATTTTCGAAATTTGATTTATAGTTATTTAAATGTTATTTTATTATTTAAATTTAAATGTTATACAAAACAAGAATTGTGAGGTCAGAAAGAAAAAGTAGAAGAAGTGATCTTGACTAATACGATTTTTAAATGTTTTATTAAAAACAAATTTAATTAAAGATAACCATAAAATTACACATAATACGTAATGGCATAATTTTTAAAGGTTTTTGAAAATTCGAAGAGAAAATCATATTTACAACTTAGATGGCTGTATTTCGGGCAGTTTTGGAAACGTGAATTGATCAAATTTGGGTCTATTCGTGAACCTGGTGTGTAACGTTCCGTTAAAAAATTAACGTAAACATCACGTTTTAAATATTCCCGCCATAATACTATGTGCAGCCGTTTAACATGTTCGCAACTGCAAACACAATCCGACACAATCCGCGGACTAACAGCGCACACGCGAATTACTGCGGTCGCGCTGCTCTTTCTCTGCTTACGACCTGTTACCACCACGTGACGACTGTACCACCAAGCACATAAATACGGTCTGGCTGAGCGAACGATCATTATTTCTCCCAGGAGCGTGAAATTTTATAGCACGTAAACTGACAGTTTAGTTATACACACTAAGTGCGAAAAGCGCTTCAATCGCCTCTGTCACCGCCTTACTGCTAAAAATTGTTTAGGTTTTTAACAGTTATAGCATAGGGTTATTAATTATTACTTATTATTATCGTTTACTATGTATTGTTTGTAATCCAAATATGCTATAAAAACATTTACTATAATAATTATAATATTTTTGTTATTACTGCTAATTTATATGCTAAATCGTAACTATAATTATATATTACATAAGATATATTGTGTTTATGTATCAAAAATTATATCTAATTGGGTTAAAAAAAAAAAAAAAAATAATAAGAAATTTGATAACATTGCTGATATGGTTCTATATCTATGGGTATCATAACCATTCTAATCACTCTACGGTTAACAAAAAATAACTGATTTAGTTCTACACACCATACGCTAGTAACTGGCAGTTTTTAGCATTGGCTTTCTCTTCTGTAAAGGAAATCGTCGCATGACTACCGACTATTGGACAACTCCTTTTTTATTTACTCCTTGCAAGATGAAAATCTCTAGAATTGTAAAACCCAACACGCACGCTAAGGCACGTAGAGCTTTATACAATTTTTTACTCAATATAACTTATTTTATTAGTTGATATTATGTGTATATTGTATTTAACATTTTGTAATACTGAAATAAAAAAAAAGGACTAAGGAGATATTCTAAAAAAGAGGCGTTCAGTGTAAGGAAATGTAGGTTTAAACCCGTCGAGGGAATTATCATTTTGTTAGTATGCTTGACGTGTTTATTTTGGTACCACCTCCCACCTTTCTAAAAAACACATTTCGATCCAAGTCCATCTGTGGCTTATATATTCCGTAGGTACTTTTCGATGTCTGCGCAAAAAGTGAGAACAAAAACACAATATCGGTTAATAAAAGAATATTTTATCGTCGCGTCCTTCTACCTCTTCTTTTATTGTCACTCTCGAAAACTTAATGAATATAAACAATATGCTTTATTGTTTATTACGCGCGCGTATTGCTTTTAGAAATGGCGCACGGCATTATAATAATGTATATTATATTTCAATTTTAATATTCCGAAAACTTCAATCACGAAGTAGTCGGTACGCTATATCGCACCGCCGCCACTTTAAAATTACTTTTCGAAAATTATTATTCGTCCGGTTTTTTTTTTTTTTTAATTTCCAAAATTGCTTGGAAAAAAAATAGAAAAAGAAAAAGTCAACAATGTTTTGTACTTATTATTACTTCACGCCTCACGGGAAAATATACTGCAGTATATAAGAAGAACGCAAAGTTAAACGAAATAATAAAAAAAAAAAAACGACCGCGAATATATCAGAATAAAGTTCGAGTCATCATGCTGAGCCATTGGAACGTATTTTTTTTACCCATAAAAATCGCTCATGATTATCGCACAATCTTAGAGTGTTAGGTATTATCAGTGTTTAATTCGGAGGGGAAACTTTTGAATTCTTCTACCGTTTTTGCTTTTTTAAAAATATTTTTCAAATTTGTTTTCAGAATTTTTTGGCGTTTTAAAGCTCATTCTTTGTAGATTTTAAGTACGATAACTGATCACATACAAAATACTTTTGAAATGCAATATAGGTACACTACGTCACATCGTCGAAATCGGAGGTTTCGTATTTTTCACTTGTGTAAATAAGATTACACAACGCCTTCATGTAGCATTTTCGTTATCTACTGCACCGATGATGGTATAGTTAATAGCTATGGTAGGCATAATCGTACACGAATGCACGAGCCAGATGAAAAAAACTATTATTATTGTCTCAAACTTTCTCCATGCATTTTTGAAATACACTTAACTGTCCTAGTTGCTTGCATTAGAAACCTAGATGGTACTACTGTTAATTAGAACTCGAAGTCTCCCAAACACCGCGCATTAGTAACATTAAGGTGGAAGTATCTCCCGCACCCGTCAATTAGTGGCGTATCGATAGGGTAGCGTGACGGGCAATAAGTCACGGACCCGTGAAATTTAGGGGCCCCAAATTAGGGCTCAAAGAATTATTAAGTAATACAAGAGGACAGACCATTTTCTTTATTTTGCTCCAAACTGAGTAAATTAAGCCACAACTCGGATTGTGCACTTGGTTGGCGCTAGAATTAATTGATTGGGGGAAGGGGAGTGCACACATACAAATTTTATGAATCTCCAAGATAATTCAAGCTAAAATTCAGCATACGATTTTGTTTGCAGAAACGGCAATTTTGATTTTAGACGCTGCAGTAGCACTCTCTATGCAGTGAAATATTTTGCCACGGCCATTAAAAATTCTAGCTACGCCACTGTCGTCAATCATGTTCCGTTTCCAATCTTGAATATCTTAGTTCGTGTGAATTATCATTAATACAAATATAAAATAGACAATATTATAGACCATCTATAAAGTTGTACCTATTATATACACTGTTTTGCATGACAAAAACAAAAAATAAATTTTTTTTTTTTCTTTCTCGGATTTATACCTTTTTGTTTAATAGATATCGTCCGATTCACTCATCAATGACGTGGTCTATTATAGTTAATAAGCCTATGGCGTGGACGCTGTACATCCGATAGTTACCATCATCGATATGGACCAGGTTTCATACGACAACCGAATTTTAATGGTCTCTGTGTATATATTATCTCGCGGACAAAAGGGGAAACCGCACCGTGTTGGTATTGTTATATCTGCAGTGCCTATATAGTGGTCGGCGCCCTTCTCGGCGAGTATATTGTGAAAAACCCTAGTGCCAATCTAAGGTCGGTAAATATATATGTATAGTACCTACGTGCCTATAATATATTGTATAATGGTATAAAGTATATTATAGTGGTAGGTATAGTTAGGTAGGTACACCACGATTTCAATTTATAAGCATCTTAAAGAGGGAAAAAAACCGCCTAACACACCGCGGTATAATATGCCGTAGTATAGTTTCTTTTGTAGTTTGTGCGTGTGCTTATCGGCACGAAAGAGAAAAAAAAAAAATGCTGAATTCGTATTGAAAAGAACCCATGCGCGGTGTACTCGAAATATTCAGAAAAAAAAAAAAATAACTTTACGAAAATATGATTCTTTATTATTATTATTATTCAAATATTCGCGTGGTTAAAAAAGAAACAGTCCGCTACTCCACTACACTCGCTGCTATAATTTTATTCCATATTTTTTTTATTTTTTTTTTTTTTAATGAACTCCCCAGCGAATTCTTACGGACAAAATATGTGCGTTCTTAGCGTTTTTTTTTTTTTTTTTTAAATCCACTCGAGGTATTTTGTTTCTTAAATATTATTATTTCCCTATACACAACGTCGATCTCAATATTCTTTTCGTACTCATCTCCCTTGTTAGCACAACGGGGAGTACGACGAGCACGAAAATGTGTATAGTATTATTATCATTAACATAAAAAAAAAAATAAAAAATGGCTATCCTAATTAAATGTGTTTCATTTAACCAACAATAACAAATTGTTATACTGTCATGCGGTTTCACGATACAATAATGTCATGCGTTCAGCAGATACATTTTTATGCCGTGAAATAGATTTAAGAATGGATTTTATAGGTAAAAGTTGGGAATCGAATTTTTCCCGCGCTTAAAGCACGCGCATTTCTATATTGAATTATCGGCGGGTGACAAGTCGTTCGTGCGTATAGTAACGGTACGTAGGTGTATTTCGTACCGTTGCCGCGACAGTGAATAGGTATACACCTACGTACCGTTGCCACGACAGTGCTCGATTCGAATATTTTTTTCGTCTAATAATAAACTTCTCTGTATACCTCTTTCGTAATTCAATCGACAGTTTAATATTTATATTGGCGAAACTTGCAGACGCCGTCGTCGGGACGACTGGGAAATTGTCTCGGGTCCAAATAAAACGAAAAGACAAGGAGAAATTCAAAGCGTCAATATAGTATAATGTGTTTAGGTACCTACTGTATATATTTCTGACAATAAAATTCCGGGACAATGGCGAAGCGTTCGATATAAGTGATGTCACGGACCGTTCAGTTGTTTATTATGATCTTTCAACAACGTGACGTCTAATTTGAAATTCGTTCTGTTTATTCCGCGGAGAGAAGCAGAATATTATATCACACAAGGCTTTTATTATCGGTGTATGTACTGAGTACAGTAAAACGTTTTGGACGGTTTTTTAAGTGGTAAGTAATGGAAGAAGAAATTTCGATCTGTACTTTCACCTCCAACTTATAACCACCGCTACCTGGGTAGCCGTCATTACATATCTGTAGCATACATTTAATCACGGAAAAAGAGAACAAATATGAACCGATCTGAAATATTATTAACCAAGAAAATCGGTAAAATTGAACGTTGGATCGGTGGAGATTTAGCTGGATTGACGAACGATTTTTCGTTTGTTTTTTACTTGTATTTGTTGGTAATTTTACCAATCGGCAATTTCGAAAAACAATCCGTCGAACGGCGCAAGTCTATACTGATCAAAAATATCGTTTATAGAAGAGGAGGGGGGGGGGGTACCATATCCACAGTAAAACCAATACATCCCGTTAAGCTCAAAAATATATTAATGCAGTCGATCCGGTCCCTGCAGGATAGTTCAACGGCAACACGCAGTTGTAATAGTTAATTAAACTAAAAATAATCCCGTCCGTGACTGAAGTTCAAAAGGCATTTGTTCTGTAGGAGATGTGGCGGAGAGGGTGGAGAAGGGCCGCGGGTGATTGGTTCGGTTCGGTGCACGCACCGTTCCGCACGAAATACAAACTTAAAGCCTGCAGATTTGGGACTATGGCGGACATTGTGAATGTGAGGGGGGGGGGCGATATAGGCAAAGGGCATAATAATAATATTGTTATAAACATATACTTTTGCCCGACACTGCTCTGCACTGGCTCCGTTCCACGGCTCCGCAGGATTTTCCAGAGCGAATTTTCGTACGCGTGCACGTATTACGGCCGAGTTCTACATACTATATTGCGGCACGGAGATAAACGCGATAAACGTGTCTCTACGCCGGAATTTATATATTATATTAGTTTATATACATTTCTATGGCGTCGGGGATAGTGGCGTAGTGTGACAGTCGCGAGGGTCGTTATTAAAACACACCGCGGCGACTTTAAATCTCGGCGGCTTAAATATTATACCCCGCAATAATAGGCTGCACTTCATTAAGCTCCGCGTTTAATCCGCGCGGGTCCGCCAGAATGTCCGTCGAGTATATAATATAATATAATAATATGGCTGCGACGACGAACCGCTGGCACTAGCGTACAACAATAATATTATGTTAATCGAAACAATACGAGAAGATCGCGTTTTATTCGGTGGTCGGTTGATTTTTTTTTTTTTCAAAAATGTCACCGTATTGATTTGTTCCGATGATAACATCGTAGGTTATATATACCCGTACTTATGCCGGGTCGCACAAACGTTTTGTAAACATATTTTATAGACGCATGTATAAATCATAATGGATCTGTAACATGTAAAAGTTGCATGCACAAAAAAAATTTGTAATAAATCTGTAAATTCAAACATAACGATAACCAATGATTACCAGATGAACTAAACCATTTGTATTTGATAACCCTGAACCACAGTTATCTTACCCGAGCAGATAATCCATAGATTAATATTCTAACCGAGACTTGAACAATGTAAAGTAATAAAACTCTGGCATCTTTGAGCCAGAAAAAAAAAACGCATTTTGTTATTTTGTTATTAGCCATTAGTTTAATGTCTGAATCGTTGTTTAACACCTACATCATCAAATTCAATCAGCAGATTCGATCTATCCCGGATATATTTTGGCCTCGGTAATACGGTTATCACCTCAATAAATAAATTCACCACCATTTGATGATGGTAAGGATAACAAATCTATAATTTAAGTTAAAAATACCTTAAATACCTTTAATATAGATATGTACCTATACAGGAAACGAAATATTAAACCATATACCTAGTAAAACTGCAGTATATTAACACCAAGCACACATAATAGTTACAAATCTCAACCATCTCGTTTTTTTTTTAACCAGTGTCAATTGCTTCGAATGCGACACGTCATACGCGGTTATGATGGATGGGACATACGAGTAAAGGGTATACAAAACGGGATATCCCATTATGTCATTTTAGTATATTATATAAAGAGCTCAGATTACTGACGAATTAGTGAGGATTAAATGAGTGTTAGGAGGACCGTACTCCATCAACGTTATACTGTTATTAAAATGACAGTCGTATCGCGTTCGGCTAATAAACATCATTTTAAAACCAATATATTCTTCGCTTCGCTAGAATCTAAAAAAGTTACGCTCAAATTTGTTTTTAGCCACTCACAATAAATCTTCCATTATATATTTGGATATTTTCGATGGGTCAAAACAATTTTTATTTACATAAAGCCAAATAAAAACCTAAAATATCAAAACTTTCAAATACCTATAAATAACCAAACAATTATTAGAATACGAGTATAAATACGAGTCGTATTTTGAAAATTGTTATAGATTATTAGGTTACCTTTAGTAAAAATTTGCATGGTATGTTAATTTTGATTTTAAGTCTTTTAGTCCCTCCTCTTTTATTTTCCCAAAAGGATCACTAACCAGAAAACCACCTCCGAAGTTGATAGTCGGAACGAGATTCCTGGTAGAAAAGTTGTTTACAGACGAAAAATTTAGTAACCTTAGTAAGACCAATACCCCCAGCTCTTCAATGCCCTCAGAATCTAACAATGCACAATCATTGAATTGTTTGGCTTTTAAATAAATGAGCTTAACTTATAATAATTATAATATCGTAATTATTACAATATTGCTCTTGGCGCGACTAAAACATTTGCTATATAATTGTTTTCTGTTTTTATCTGCCGAAAAATTATTTTCAACTACATTATTATTATAACAGTATTAAAGTTTATAGCAGTCGGCAACGAATTAGTGCGCCTATTATAAGATAACATAGTATGCGTATGCATGAACTGATAAACCAATGCGAGTAATATTATTGAGTGGGTAAGTAGGTAGGTATGATTCAAACAGATTGAATATTTAGTTGTGTGTTGATATTTCAAACGTAAATTATTATTCTGTTACTGGTAATATATCGTACAATCTGTTTTGTGTGGACCACGAGACGTGAGTTTGTAGCTAGATTATATTTTACCTTTAGTCCGGTTTCTTGTACTTGATTCTGAAAATACAACATTATAGAAAATATGTCGTGCTTAATCGCAAATAATTTACCAGACACCGTGAGCACGATAACCTATTCAATATTTAAATACCGTGAAAATGTCGTTCAATCTGTTTTCGTTATATACTTATAGATAACCAAAACGGATTTAATGGAAATGTTTAGTCAAAAAGGCAACGTTACGAATATTCGACTTGTATTTACTTACGAAAAAAATAATTGCTGCTTTGCATTAATAACGTATCAAATCCAAGAAGAAGCCAAAACTGCTCTAATCCATTTTGACAAGACCTATCTGGACTCGTTTTCAGTACGTATCGGTATAGAATACTCACGAAAGAGGTAAATATAGTTTATTATTTATACACATATACAATTAACTGTTATTATTCTACATAGGAAAATACAGTAGAAGCCGCTTGATAGGAACACTTTTGGACCGATGTGTCAAATGTATCAATTAACACCGATTGTTTATAACAAGCGATTGGTTTTATTTATTGAAAAAAAAAATATATATATATATGATATAAAAAAAAAAGGATAATTATATGAAAAATAAAATAAAAAATGTATATCTTATATAAAATATGTATTTATAGACGTGTGCTTTTTTGCGTCGAGTAACTTGCACTAGTAATCAACAGTACAGTATAATTAACAACTCGCATTTCTGTTCCGAATTTAAATCTCGAAGTCTAGACATTATAGTTTTCTAGAAAAACCAAACACTAACAACTTTTACGTACCTTTATAAGAGTTGGAGGTGGGTAAAATTTGGAAAAGTGAACCGACCGATCTCAAGTATATATAATCGAAAATTCAAATCAGTTTTAAAAAGTATTATCATCTCATTTCTAGGTCGAACGGTATGACGGACAAAAGACTAGTATGTTTTGGTTAAAACAACTGATCGCCACCAATCCCCAATCACCAGTCACAGTATTTCATTATTAGTATATATATATATTATACAACATTTGGTATTATTTACATTATAGTTGATGAAATTTCGTATATTTTCCCGTTTTTTTTTTTTTTTTGGTTTTTCACATTTATTGAGAAAATAAAAAAATGACTTCATTGAAGTACCTCCTCACACTGACTTCCTTCCAGAAAAAGCGCTACACTTAAAAGTCGGAGGAAGATTTCTAGTAGAAAAGTTGCGCATAGATGAAAAAAAAATATAAACATCTTTGTAAAACCACAAGGCTTTTCGCTCCATTTAGAATTTTTAAATTTGTCCATGAATAATAGGGACGGGTGCAGCTATAGGTATGAAATTAGGAAAGTAGTAGAAGGGAAATTTAATGTTCCTATATCTGTAAGCATGTTTTTAATCATATGTAAACCTATTGCCGATTAACCAACGATAATAGAGTCAGAATTTAGTTTCGAAATCATAGCGTTTTGAAGCTCTAATCGTATGCGGACATTATATTTGTTATGTTAAAATAACTCAATATTGTCTAGTGGTTGTACTTAAAACTCTTTTTGCACAAAACTCGGGTTCAAACCCGTAAAACCACGTCAAATAGGTAATGGGGAAAAAACAAATGCATTTTGTTTCGAAATATAAAATTGATTCTAATGTAGTATTTTTATTTTTATAAGTTTTAAAATCAAATCTTGACGAAAATAATTTTAGTAATTTTACGGATTTTCAAAACACGTATAACCGAACTTCATTCCGAATTTTTTTTTCGTTATCAATAGTTTATCGTTGGTTACAGGTATAAATTGGATAACTAAATGTATTACACCTTCCTCACTAGCCACCTACAACACTGGCTACACTCGTCACCAGTATCAGATTTTTTTTTTTTTTTTATTAATTTGTCTATTTTTATTCTTCTCATTTAAATTTCTGTATTATAGGTAATTAACCAACGCTCCCCGAAATCCTGCGTAATTCTATGTTTACGTTTAAAATTTATGCGAGTGAATTTCGGAATAAATCAAGCAATTGGTATGACATTTACGCAACTAATGCAAAAGAAATTGCACAGCGTATTCTACGAGTATTTATGCAAAGTACAAAAAATTAATTCTAAAGTTCAGAAACTCACGGAGGGATTCAATAATTAATTTCTGTATATACTTATTGATACATGCTATTATTAATTTAGATAAATTTGTCTGGAAACAATTTCTTCTTAGAAATGTTGAAATTAAAAAAATACAGCTTGAAATATTAACAATTGTCTACAAGTATATAATACATATTATAATTGTATAGACAATATGTTATATAATAGCATAAACAATAACATGATAATAAAAATAATAATTGTTATAATGGTTATTAGATTCATTGGTAAGTTATGTGATAAAGGAACGATTTGTCCAGATTTTATGAGTTGAATAATAGAGAAAATTATGTACACTATACACGAATTCGAAACAATTCGATGTTTGTGCTATTTTTATCGATTGAAGCACAAGTAAATCACCTCGTGAAAAACAAGTAAATTACTATTATTATAAAAATTAAGAGATTTATCGAGATAATATTATTAACAAATGATTATTTTACAATTTTAACTTTTCTTACAGTGGCCGGTAGTAACCAATAACTTTTTCTGAGGCAGCGGTTCAATTCTTTTGCAGAGATATTATTAACCACGGTTTACGCATTTGAAAATATGGAAGTATATTGAACATTAGTAAATAGTCGTCAAAAAGAGTTTTGATGAAGACCGATGTTCATGTCATATGTTTATTATTATGACGTGATGACGACGACCAAAAAAGAAAAAAAAAACAACATTAGGTACCTAAATTTTATTTAAATAAACCTCAAAATATCAACCGGATAAATTATTATCAATTTATAATAATGCATTAATTACGTATTTATTTTTTTAGAGAACTAGCTAATCGGTTACATCAGAGACGCACATTTTAAATTAACCTACATACAAAGGCTATATTTTTTAGTATCTATTGTAAAAATAAATTATACCTATTCAGAAATAATTTCGATTAGATAGCTAATTACTCAGTTAACGTGATAAAAAATTATTGGACAACATGATTGCATTTGTATTATTTATTGAATTTTTAATGAACATTATTTTATATTATTTTAGGCGTTTAGTAGGTGTTATTAGAAAATTGTGTTGGACATGGAAATAGAGTATCATTATAACGACTATTCAATGTTTCATCAAATCAATAGTCTAACTACAATAAATTTATCAGTAATAGAACAAATTAAATCGGCCCACATAGCATTTAGAAATTAATTATATTTTTAAAATATAATATGTTATTACTTGTTTTTTTCTAAACAATTTCTAAATTATTTTATTATTCTTGAGAAAATTTTTTTTTTGTTGGTCAACAAAAATATTTAATTGATATTTTCCAACTTACTCTGCATACAAATGTCAATATTTTGTGTGTTTTTTTTTTTTATAATAATACCTACATAAATTAAATACAACTTAATACAATTGTTATAAATTCAAATTCTAGCTTTTGTCCGAGTATTTTTCTTAAAATATGCTTGTGAATATCAAGAAATTTGTTGACGGTTTACGCACTGCTCAGTTTTCTCATGGAAAAGTACCACATCGATGGATCGAATATATGAATAAAAAAATAAAAAAATAATATTTATAATATTATTTATTGGTTCCTATTACCAAAGTTATTGTTTTAAAAATGTCGGCCGTTATCAGACGATTATTGAAACTATAATTAAATGCCGAAGTATTTACATGAAGTCAAGTCCTAAAAATACCGTAACAAAACTTCAGGCATTTTCTACCATTCCAGTGATTTACTTTATAGTTTGTCATTACGTCGGTTCTGAGTAAAACAAAAAACGAAGTAAAACTAAAATTTTAATAACGTACGTAGTGAGTTACGTGGATGATGTATGCATTCTTGATAACCGATGGAATTTTCAGTAACATTTCTAGTTTACCTTAATCAGGTTTTATATTATAGTTTAAAATATTTTCAATAATGCTAATACATTTTGCAGTTCTAGTCATAGGATAACAGTACAATACTTTGTTGGAATAGTTTCAAATTGGAAAAAGTTGTCGTTACGTATTCTTGCAATGCCAAGGGATTCATTGATATACCAATTTAGAATTTCTACCTGTACGAACAGTGAAGTATTAACATAGTGAAGTAGACCCGAACCATTTTATTTATTTATTTGTATTTTACGCGTAATTACAGGAAAGCTCTGGCAGTGGTGGCAAAGACTTTTGGAGAGTCATAAAGACAGAAAGAAGAAGAATACATGACTGCAAGTGTACTCTCAAATTCCAAAAATTGATATAAAATACTTACTTGGTAAAAAAAATGATAATTTCAAACAATTCCCAATATTACCAGTCTACTAACAACGCAAAAACTTAACAAAATAAATAATATTATTTTTTTCAACCCATATTTTCTCCATTCGAAATTTGTTTAAATTGTTATAGCTTTTGACTCTCACGTAGGTATTTCTTGATTTGACCAATGAACGAATTACGAGGTCTTTTCATTTTTATAATTAAATACTATTTAGCAATTTAAGGTATCTTATCACTTTTCACCTTCTCTCTTTAATAGTTTAGTAGAACCCGTTAATGAGCTTTCATCACCAGTATTAATAACCGACTATTCCGAGTACAATTTTGTTGGTTTTTCACATTGAAAATCTTTTGTATGCGTTTCCAGCACTGCATTCCCAATGGTTTTGATAACGTCCTTCCCGATTAGTTTATGACCTAAGTATTACGCCCATATGTCACAGGCTTATCATCTCTTCTTGTTGATGAGATTTTTAATTCCTCGAATGCGAATAAAATGCATTTTTTACTGAATTCAGCCTTCGTCAACCTGTCAACCTGGAACTTTTTTTTTACTTCTCGTACGTTCTAATCGTGTTTCCTAAACACTAAAATTTATTGTCTAGATGGATATTGGCTACACTTACTATATTTTGTAACTTTCTGGCCATATCAATATTGTGATTCCATTAAATCATTTAAATCATATATTATGTACTTTCATAAAAGCTTTTACGGTAAACCTACCTAATATTGCATGATGGTTTGCTATAAATTTTCGATAAAACGGACCAAGTATGATAATTTGCATATTTTTATTTTTAAATTTAAATACCAACGTCGTTTTATTACGGCGTTAAGTATATTTTACGACGCGTTTCGCTAGAACGGTTCAGTATATGTTATATTGTTATAACCAGAAAATAAACGAAATCATGCATTTAATTCAAAAGCGCGAAAACAATAATAACGTTAATTATTGACGGTCATAATATAATAGCATTACGGCACAGGACAGTGGCACGTTAATAATAATAATAATAAAAAAAAAAAAAACAATTATATTATACGAAATAAAACGAGAACGCCGTTTATATACGAACACAGACGCTCCGCTACCGCTTGTCTACACAACTTTTCGTATAGTAATTATTACCCTCGACCGAAATTAATAAATAAGTCACGATTTTGTTTTTCGGACAAATTAAATAAGTTTACAACTAATATATCGCCGCAGCTTATGAATGTTAAAATAAGAAAACGCGTAAAATATAAAGTTAGCGTTCGAATGATACTATTGTATTTATAATCCGTGTCGATCCGAAGTCTCACAGACATAGCTGTAGCTAGAGCTCGGCAAACACTGGTTCAGGCCAAGATCGTAAACCGAAAAAAATGTGCATAAAACTCAGAATTAATACATAGTAGAAATATAATGTTGGAACGTAAATTAGTAGGCTATTTAAGAGGGGGAATTTGTGTGCGGCTAAAGGCACTGAAAGGCTTTTTTGTGGCTGTGATGCACAAATATTGCATGATATTAACATTGTCGTGATGTTCTTTAAGGTTTGGGGGGGGGGGAAGAACAATATACAGAGTTACTATCGTAAACCTATAGAAATATATTGCAATAATTATTATCAAAGTAAATCGAACAATAATGCAATAATTATTATCACTATTCATTCATAACACAGAATAGCAAGGCAACAAATTTCAGAATGGTTGTACAATGATGTTTATTTTTTTTCCCGTGAATAACTTTCTACCGAAAATTTTACTTTGATTTTCAAGTGTAGCAGCTTTTTTGATAGGAAATTTTTGTGGAGTAGCACTTTATGGTGGTCATTTTTGACTAATTTTCCAGGAGTTTTCATAATAAACGGTAAAAACTGGAAAATTTACGAAATTTATTATTTTCAAATCATAAATATTACGGCCTTTCAAATCATGTATCACCGAACACCGCTCAGAACCGTTTTACGTTATCAATGATTAATCGTTTCGTACAGATAAACATTAAACTACCCCGCTACTTTGCCAATGTCTCACCTATACCAGTGGCACACACATTGTGCAAAGTATGTCCGTTTTTAATGATAACGTTAGTTTGTATAGTAGGTATAATATTAAAATTAAAGTCAAGTATTAGAAAGTCATGTGTCATAAGGTCGGATATCAAACATTTAAGTCTCACAAAAGTCATATGTTATAAAAGTATAAAATTAAGTTGTAGAAAAAAAAACTCAGAGAAAATGAAATTTGTTATAAAAAATAAATTGTCAATAAATCGTTGTTATTAAGCGTTCTACGTTAACTTCTGTTTCCCTCTGCTCTTTTTGTATTCCACGGATACATTTATATAGAACTTAAATAATATAAATTTTAATTGTGTTGTAGAAACAATATAATGAAAAATAATAAACTGGGTATTGCGTCGCACCAATTAAAAATGTAGATGAAACGACTAAACGATAAGGATGTACTCCAATGACAAAAACAATTATTTTCATATAGAAATCTAATATAGAAAATGAGGAAAATATTTACAATACTTACAATTTTCCTGTGCTTGGTTAAGTTTATTCATATTTTATTTTTATAACATATCAATTTCAATTTGTCTGTGTTTTTATTTTTAATAATTTTATGAGAAATAACTTTTATAACACATGACATTTATGAGACTTAAATTTATGATGTGCGACTTTATGAATTTCAAACACATGACATATTACCTAATATTATTATATCTACTATAAACCAACAGCCATTCTGTCCGGTGTCGCCCATGCCAATTTAATTCGTTTTTTTTATGTTTGACCAATTAAAAGCAGAATTTTAAAAAAAATCCTTACAAACACCGAAATCAACAACAAAAATTGAATTTAACATGTCTCTACTTCCCCGTGCCACCCTATTCTTTATTTTTCCATCTATATAATTCCTGTACAAAATCATAGATTTAAAACGCTTTTCTGTTTTGTGTGAAATCCATGTCACCTGGATATCTATAATAAATTAATCCATTTATAATTATTTATACCCATAAATCTACAAAAATAATTTGATTTTCATTCCAAAATACCAAAAACGCTGAGTAGCCATCTTTTAGAGGTTCAATTTCGGAAATCCGGTTTTGAGGTGCACATCATGGACCCGTTTATCCGCTTTTGTGTGTAAAATGGTATATCTCCGCGTGCGATAAATTTAGCTGTGGATCATATACAAAGTACAGATAGGCAAACAAAACTTTTTTATTTTCTATTATTATTATACAGATATAATATTATAGCCATTCTGGTACCCTTAGTTTTTTTTATTTATTGCCTTGCGTGTTTCGGTCGGTAATAATGAAAAAACTTTCAATGCACATTTTTCAAAAAAAAAAAACGCTTATTTACATTACTGGTTCGCAATGTTATTAGGTATGTCTGTTCTTCGCACGCGTAAAAGTGTATATATATAATAAAAAAAAAACTATCGAGCATTACACGACTGTTTTCTGTTGAACTTTTTGTCGAATACCATACTTTTTCGCCCTTGAGTTATATTGTGCTGCCGAATCGTAACGAAATACCGGAAAATTATGTGTAGGTACGTGTAGATATTAAAACCGACAGAAACGGTACCTACGTTAGGTAACCAACCGCAACTGGTTTCTGTCTGAACAGTCTGGCAGTCTGAAATAATAACTTACGTGAAGTGACAGAATTGTGCGATACTCCTTAATAAACATTATGGTGTGGGAGACGGAGATAAGACGAAAAACGTGAAAATAATTTGTTCGCCAACGAGATTTATTTCAATAACGTTGACGGGTTGAAGGGTTTAATAATAATCGCTTTACTTGTCCCGTGACACGCTATCGCTATTTTTCAGTCCAATTACACGTATCGTGCTTTATTCGATGGCCACAAAAATTGACTGTGAGCTCTTGGTTAGCCGCCCTGTTGTTAAGATAAAACAAGGATACTGCAGTTTTCAAAAAGGATTTGGTTTTAGTCACCACATTTTAAAGTAGTTCTCTATTTCATTAAGATCTTCTTTTAGGGTTTGTTCTAATGTTTCACAATATTTGCATTGCGTTGCTATGCATATATCATCAACATAGACAAATTTCTTAGATATTGTACTTGGGAGATGACGTGGGTGTGGATGTTAAAGAGTGTCGGAGGTAGAACTGACCCCTGTGGCAGGCTATTGTTAAGTACGCGGGATTTGCTGACTCTATTACACAAAATTTCTTTAAAGTTTCTGTTGTCCTGCTGTTTCCTAAGTATCTTAATTAGCGTTGGCAGGGTATTTTAATTGCTAGCTTGAGGGAAATGTTTCCAGACAGTGTCATAGGATTGTTTATTGCATAAACAGTAAATCAAGGCAGGCCCTAAATGCGATTATGGTGCAGACAGGCAAACGATGGAACACATAGTAAGTGAGTGCACAAAGAGGAAATATCCGACGCCGACGTCAACGCATTCTAGTACCAAAGACTACGCAGTATATCTGTTGCCTTACTGTACTCACCTATTTACTTATTTACTTATCTATTTGTATTCTATAATCTATAGTTTATACTTGTTCTTTGAAGTTATTTATTTGTTATTCTAATTTTCCTATTAACTAGTATCAGTAATAATATATTATAGTTATAATGATTTTACATTCAATAAAGTTCCATACGATAATAATAATAATTGCATGTATGCCTATACAACTGTTATGTTCATTTATTGTTTTTTGTTTAGATTGCAGGCCATTTTTGGACCACTTGAAAAGGGTATGTTAATATGTGATCTGTCCAGCATTGATAGATTATAAGATCTCGAAAACATATTCTTATTTTTTTGATCGCCTCATAGCATAGTTTATTTAGATTCTAATGTTGACCTAATAAAATATAGACTTACTTCCCTAGTTCAGTCTTGGTAATTCATTCTTGTATTTCCGGTCCAGACTAATAATGTTCAACATTCATTATTATAAACCGCTAAATCATGTAGTCAGAATACATGAACGAAATGTCAAAAAAAGATACGGCATTGTTATAAATGACTATATCATTAGGTAGTAAAAAAAATAAATCTAAATAAAAATTATAATGAACCTCTGGCCATTCTATTGTAGAAACGTAAATGTAACGTTACATGTTGGTCCGTGAATTTTCATTTTGTTTACTCTCGTTATAAAAATTCTCTTGAGGGGAAAGTATACACAATTTGTATTATTATTTTTAGGTTAAAAATTGCCAGATATAATAATAATAAAATAAATATTATTTTATATAAACTGGATGATTTTCAAGTCGAAATTTCGATATGTCGGCCGGGTCACGTATCCCAATAATGTACCTAAACTCAAAGTGTTTGTGATATTTCTACGGATTTCTCGAAGACAACAGAAAACACTACTCGAAACACCTGTGGACCAGACAGCGTTTCAGGTGGCGCCATGAAAGCGTCTCGACGGCGACGACCGACGACGACGAGGGCAAGGATCAAAAAGAATAAAAAAAAAAAAAAAGACACCGTCTCGCGAGCGCATGTGAAAACATATAATAATACCAATTACTCCGTTTTAAGGGCAATCCTCCTGTATACATTTTATACGCTCGCGATTGTATATGTATGAGTATATTATACAAAATGACCTGTCGCGGCGTTTCAACGTATCAATCACTCGGATTTGACCGTCTCGAAATAATATACTCGCGTATTAATCACTCAGTCCGCTGAGAGAGAGGTTAATTAAATTTCCCACGTGCGCGTATCGCGTGCCGTCGAACATCATTGACCGTGGCATTGTCAGTCGTGTTATATTGCCGTCGAAACAGCGGGTTGGGGGCTGCATTTTTTCGAAAATTATAATAAGGAACCGACACAATGATAAAGGCCCGATAATAATAAACAGTAATTACAGATAACGAAAAACACCCGCAAGGAGCCGAGCCCAATCACTAGAGTCGAATTTTCCCCAAGCCGACTTGTCGTCGTTACAATATTTCAATTTTCTGTATAATAATATTCGATCCATAATAGTTAAAATCGTTACAGTTTTATTAAATTTTAGCCTGCGGGAATATTACATGTTTTTATAGGAAATACCGAACCTGTGAAAAAATAAAATTTGAGTTTATAAAGATGGACATACTTTACACGACTGGTGGGCCACTGTTGTACGCAACGATTAATTTTTGCTGGTAAAAAACGATTCTGAGCAGAGTTCGGTTATAGATGTTTTGAAGAGTTGTAATACTTACGATTTTCGTCAAAATTTGACATTATAATTTTTATAAAAACAAATTCTAAATAACATTAAATTCGTTTGACCGCAAATTACGCTTAACCTCCTGTTAAACTATCAAACATTGTTATTTGGTCTAACAGTTTTATCCACAGAGTATAAAAAATCGCAAAATTAAAATATTTATAAATAGCTCAAACATGGCTCAAATGTTTTGGACATTTTACCACGTCTAGAAAAGTCAAATAAAAGTTTTCCGTATACATTTTAAGTCTCTACAAATATTTTTAACTGAATCATAACAAAAAATACATTTCGTAAATTTTTCCGATTATTATGAAAACTTCTAACAAAACCAAAACATGTCATGCTTATAGAATTACTCAGATAAAATTTTATTTCTGAAAAACGGCTATAAATGAATATCCGAGCAAGATTTCCAGTAAAAAAGTTGTTCACAGAAATAAAAAGCAAAAAACCGAATATCATATCGCTGAGAATCTAAAATGATTGAAAAGTAGGTTAAAAGTTGAAATTTTGAAATTGTACATTCATGATACTTACGTCGATCATGTAAAAAATTATATGACCATGAAATTAATTTGGGGACCTGTATGGGTGTATAAAGTTAAAACAAACACTCTCCTCCTGCAACAACGGTAAAACTCATATTCAACCGAATTTATGTGACTTTAATCCACCTATAAAACAATTCTAATTTCCGAGTTTTAGTTAATTTGGTCTCGAGGGAGCAGCTAAAAGTTTCCAAACACGTAGCGGGAAAAAGTTTTATTATATACCTAATATATATATATATAGATAATATTAACAAATACAATACAGTACTACAGTTTCTATTTTTGTCGAAGATTTAACAAAATGTACTGCCTACCAATTTCAACGAAATGCATTTTAATAAAAAAAAAAAAAAGTGTACTGTATAGATTTCCATCTGCGGGCCTTCGGCTTCCGCCGTTGGGTCGTTTCACGAGCTTATGTGAGAACCACGGCTTTAGGTACTATGATTCCGTATCGAGCCATGATAAAATGTCCACCACGAGTTTTATTACATTAGCATTAATTAGTTTGTAAACAATGACATATTATTCGCACGGGAACGAATAGGCCGACACAAAACCGTATTACATAGTATCTAAAGCCGTGGTCTGGATTTCATCAAAAATAACCCTCGATTTGTTACGCAAAACCACCCGAAGTATAGATTACCGGGTATTAGGTACCATCATACAACGATTATCGCTTATCGCGAACACTAAGGCGTACCTGCGAAGTAATGCGAAACTATTTTCATACATTGTTGGGCACAGTTTTAAGTTGGTAACAAATTGGCCTCCTCAGTTTTTCGAGTTGGCTTCTTATCATTTATCAAACATTCCCGGACCGCGAGTGCATTTTATTACGTATTCGTCACGTCAACACTCCCCTCGCGGTGTTTACTTAAACGAGCGCGCTTTGCGCACCGCAATACAAGAGTTACAGGGCTCTAATACTCCGCTGCACAACGACACTCGCCCCTCGAAAACTTTTGGAATTATTTATCGCCGTTGTTGTACGCCATGATAATATTATTACCAGTATTGAGTGGTCGCGTAGAATCAGTTCTAACGAAATGTTCGCACCGAATCAAAATATTCGCTTATTGTCTCAACAATTGCATTCAAATTTCACGAAATATACGGGTATTTATTCTTTTTAAATTTTAATCAGAAAATTCGCTTAGAAACACATTCGGGTAAAATAGAAAACACTTGGTAGGTTACCTCGTAGGTACTTATTACTTTAAAAACAGTTTAAGGGAACGAACCTAACAACTTATTTCCTCAACGGTGTTTATAAATAATTCTCCAATTAATAATATTCAACTCGCTGTCAAATTGCGAAAATACCATATCCTTAATTTTTTTTTAAAACAACTTAATTTTTTAATAAAAATTATCCACTGCTGAAAAATATTACCATGAAAAAAGTATAATAATAAAGTGATAAAAATACCACTTGCCCCCACGCATTTTCATTTCATATGGAAGCACTGGTGCAGGTTTCAGTACATTTGATCGAGATTTTTTGTACGGCAGGATTTATGTACCCAACATGACCATATTAATATTATTTGTACTTTTTGAGTTTATATCTTTCGGTGACGTAATTAGTAGATATGTTTTTAATCGTACTCAACTTTAAAAAAAATCTTTGAAAACATCAAAACATTTATATTTTTCGTGTAGTAAAAAATAAAAAAATATAAAACTCGAGAGTCTCGAAAAAGTTCTAAAATATAAAAGAAAAAATGTTGAATATGCAAAAAATGATTTAGTTTATTATTTGAAATTATATGTATTAATACGCACAAAAAAGATAAAGATTAAATACGAAACGCACAATTGTCTCATTAAAGTAATAATAAACTGAGACGGTAAGAAATAATAATAAATAACTTCGTTAAATAATATTAATTTTTGAATTTAATATTGTTTAAAATAAATTGGTTAAAATTGAAAAAAAAAAATCAATTTTTTTTAGAAAATATTAAAAATGCGTAAAAATAGGCGAAAAACCACGTTGATGAAGATCAATGGTTTTAATGTTCAATTTTTAAACTCTCCATCGTATAGAAAGTATTTCTAACATTGTCTGCTGTACATTTAGTGCATACAGAAAAATATGAAACTTCTATAACTTCCTATAATTTAACTATAGACCATAACTAATTTTGTTTCGATTTACAATGATAGCACTTTTTCCGAAAGGAAATTTAAATGGTACACAGTAAATATTGGAAAAACCGGAAAAAAATCTGAGGAAAAACGGGAAAATAGGTACAATATTAAACAAATATTATTAAATAAAACTGTTGATGCATATGTAAATATTTTACCGCCATAATATCATATAGGTATTGTTGACAAAGCAACACTATTAACTGAACTCCACTCAAAATTGTTTTTTCGTTATCCACGGTTTATCGTTGCCTACGATGCTTGCTTTCCCGTCTTTATATTCTGCCTTCTAAAATTCCCACCTACAACAGTGGCTACACTCACATGCGAAATATGTCCGGTTTTTATCATTATAGATCTTATAGACCAGGCGATCTCGAAATGTATTAACTTTTTCCAGAATTTGTTTTCTTGAACATTCAAGGAACAAGCTGCTCTATAATTTTTGTAGTCA
Source organism: Cinara cedri (assembly GCA_902439185.1). Classification (NCBI taxonomy): domain Eukaryota; kingdom Metazoa; phylum Arthropoda; class Insecta; order Hemiptera; family Aphididae; genus Cinara; species Cinara cedri. The sequence continues at coordinate 464,254 of CABPRJ010000482.1, forward strand.
CGTTATTTTTTTTCGCTCTTATTTTTAGCGGTAAAACCACTACCTATTTTTGATATTCAAACGAAAGCATATAATAAAAATTCCATAAATAGATGGATTATTAGTTATGAAATTTTTGATTTCCGTCAATCCGTTGACGAAATATTCCACTTTATAAGTTTGGGTTGGAGGAGAGTAGCGGTGCATTATTAATTCGCCACGCGTCGACCCACCACACAAATTATACTCCATTAATTTCCTCTAAACCGAATTTAAAAGTGGAATATCTCGTCAACGGTTTGATAGAAATCAAAAATGTCATAAATTTATTTTATTTTAACTAATACTCCGTCTATTTATGGAGTTATTAATATAGGTTGTCGTTTGAAAATCAAAAGTAGTTGGTGGTTTTACCCCGAAAAATTAGAGTGACGAAAAATAACATAAATATACAATTTTGCAGCTGCTTGTCCCTTAAAAAAGTTAATACATTCCAAGATAATGAGTGTACCCACCCAAATAGATCACCTGGTGTATATAACAATACACATTTTTTTTATAGATGGTATACTTTGTTCGAAAGAAATTTGTATTGATTCCGAGCAGTTTTTTTTTTTTTTTTTAATACAATTTTAAGAAAAATAAGACAAAGTGTCTGTTAATTGGTTTTATTTTTATCGATTTCTGGTTCACCGAGTAGGTAACAAGAGAAAAAAAAAACACGAATAATGCTGCAAATACTACTCCGTTCGAAATAGTTGTTTGATTGCAATGATTTATCAACGCTTTTAGGATATAAATTAAATTACCCGATATCCTATATACCTTTAAAACTCCCCACCTACTTCAGTGTGAAATACATTCGACTATTGCAATATTTAATTCGATTCTTGACGAGTAATTACTTTTATGGACGTTTTACTGCGATAATAATTAATGACGACCGGTTTTTTGTTTTGTTGTGTTTTTTTTTTTTTTTAATGCCACATACGAGTGTGTAACATTGCTTTTTGATAACTATATTTTTGAAATTTTTAATTTTTAATTATTTTTTTTTTTTAAATATAATACATTTTGCGTTAGACTCGTTACGCACGGGCCACTTTACTTGGCGACACAGAAAAGACACTGACAAGAACCGACGGCTCAACGTGACCACAGGGACATCACATTTTCGTGGCAATACACCGTGTGAAATCATCAACACAAAACAATGTTCTTATTCAGTGACAACGCAGTGTCACAATTTTCTTTACCTACTCTCGTAATAATGTTATAATTTTAACAGATAATGAAGTCGGTTAAATATTAAAATGTAATAATTTCAAAGAACAGTAGATATTAATTGGTCATCGCACTCCAACCGTTCTAATAATATTAACAAAATTCTAAAATACCGTCGACAGTGGAAGTTTAGATACCGAAAATAACTTAGATACTGACGACGAAATATTAAAAACTGGGTTTCGATAAATTTGGTGATCTCGAAAATATTTTTCGTAATGACAATTTATACATACCAATAATAGGTATTAATACGATTACAAAAGTACAGGACCGCGCATCAAAATTAATTTCGCTGGAAACTTTATTTTGAAATCGAACAACGATAAATATAAAGACTGCGAGCCCCTCGTTGTAAACGGAAAGGCGGTGTAAATGCGTCCATTTTGTCGTTTTCAATAGTACAGGGTGTTTGTAAATAGTGTCTTACCATTAGCGTTACTATACTCAACGTAACGGTGTTTCTTTTATACCTCTAAAACCTGTTTTTTTTTATTTTTATTTTATTCATAGAATATTCGAATAAGTTTAAAATATTATAATCCACGACGTTTCCTTATCAAGTCCTCGTATAATATACGAAACAATAAATTACATTATTTTTGCGTATTTTCGCAAGACTTTGACGCTCAAAGTCTTAATCTTAAAACGCTTAAAAAAATGTGTGAAACGATTTTGCAGAAAATATAATGAAAATCAGAATTTATTTCTTCAAATAATCTAACTAAACTAGTTATAATCAACGAGATTAAATATTTTATTTTTTTTTTGTTAATTGTATATATTATGATGTCGATAGTAATGTAAGATATTCAGGAACACCCTGTATAATATAACGCCAAGTGGACCACACACGAGGCCCCATCAGGGTTTAATGCTTCCACGAGAAAATCCTTGTGTGCGGTGTACGAAATTAATAGAATAAAACTGAAAACGTTGGCGGTGAACGTTGTTAATGAATCACCCTTTATTTTGCGCGAATATCGAGGGGTAGGTGCATAGCAAAGGGTAAATACGAACACACATAAAATCAACCCCTACCACCCATCGCTAAAGTTTGATTACGCGCCACTGTCGTCGTCGTCGGAAATATCAATTGTTTTCTGCAATGTTCCTTTAGTTCGCGGAGCTATCGTATGGGCTGTAAACGTTTCAACAGGGTCCAGGCTCCGGGCACTTGAACTTTTAACGCGTTTCGTACACGTTCTGCTTTTACAACGATATATTATTCTATTTATGCTCGCGCCATGCGTAGTTCACGACGTTGTTTTATGTCTGCAGACGACGATTCGAATAGTATATAAAACGCATCGGATTGAGATAAATCGCGTGAGAGCCGAATAGGTTAAATCGAACAAATTAGTATAAAGTTTTGCACGTATCGAACCAATGAATATTGACAATACGACAAAGCAAACCGTATTATTCATTCTGGTTTAATTTTCTAAGTGTTTTTATACAGAACGTCGCAAGCCCAGTGTACAAGGGGTTGCGTATAGGCAATTTTAACGACGCATACGAAAAGCGACCAAATAATGTATCAACTAAAAACTATTCAAATTCACTTTGAAATAAATCCTCAAGAAGGTATAAATACCGCGTTGTTGTTACAATAGTACTTGACGTATTTATCGTATAATAATTGCGATTTTTTGAACACTAGGTTCACGCAAAATAAAAAAAATGTACAAAATTAAAGAATTTTATTTTAGAGATAAAACAGTTATTACTTTTGTAATTGATATTTCAAAAATGCCAAAAACAATATCGCATATCATAATGATTTGTATTCGGATATGTATGGTTCATTTTTAATGGATATCTAACAAGACATAACAAGATCATAGAAAATCATTCTCGAGATCGGAACAATCGTAAAGAAATTCGTGTTTTCCAGAAAAAAGACGAGTTTTTCACGTGTAAGTAATCTACGGTTATGCACAATATATACCATATGTACGGTATATAAAACGTTTTACCAGAGAGGTTATAATAATTTATACACACTACAGCGTGGTTGTTTCCGAAAGGTTATCTGCGCCTTTTCGTTTCAAACTCGACAGCTATATAGACGGTCAGTTTTCGCAGCATGTCGTTCGATCAATTTCGATCCCATTGTAGCAGCGATCCTTATCCGGGTCCCGGACGGCCGACCTACCACCGTCTCCGTTATCGTATGGAACGTATATATTGTTAACTTACTTTGTAATAAAGTATAAGTACCTACGCGATAATCACATTTCATCATCCGTCTGTGTATATATTGTGTATGTCCGTCACTGCGTTTTTCTCGCAGCACATTTCCGAGACCAAAAACTTAGTTATATTTTCCCTCTCCCTCGCCCCTCTCGTTTCACCCACGAACATCATATAGTATTAGATCAGTTAGGACCCCTCGTTCGTTATTTTCTCCTTTCGTTCCGGTTAAAATCACACCGTAAATACGGCCACTGCCTCTATCGTTCGCGCTTAACCCTTTCGTCGACCCATTATCGCGGCCGGGAGCCATATTTTCACCGGCAAAACTTCTCGTATATACGCGGTCGCAATCGCCCTCTTCCATCTTATACCGTCCTTCTCCCTCTGGATTTTTTTTCCTTTTGTCCTTATGTGTGTATGTATGAATGTTGGTACGTATATATTTGTGAATGCGTGTGTGTGTTTATGTTTGTGTGTACATTCTTCGCTCGTACTCGTGAATCATACGCCCCATTTGCCTCGGTATTGGTTCTCTGAAACGATTTTAGACACCACCACGTGCAAGTAAATTTAATATCCTGTATTCCCGTGTAGGTAGTACCTGCGCGTCACTAAACGAACGTTTCAGACCATCAGACGATTCTCATTTTTGTTATTCACCTAGTTGTAAAATTAATGATAGGTATACTACTTGTACTATATACACCTATTTTAACTATAGTGAACTGCAGCTTGGACAAACATTTCGTAAGTAACACGGGATATCTGAGAAGAATCCAAAGAAATAATTCTTGTTTTATTCGTAAAAATCGTTGATTTATCATAAAAAAAAGACATGTATAAAATATAATAAACTCACAGATATATACTATAATATAGTATATTATATTAAATGCCGAACTCTATATTTTACCGTGTATGGGCAATGTCTACAATCAATTTGTAGTGTTATCACAATTTTTACTTTTAATACCCCATAGAGTAATATAAGCGCCTTTCTCTGTGTCGTTGTGTGTAGCAGGTCGATGCGCAAGTAGAGTTTATTTTACAGTGTCATTAGTTCAGGAAAATTTATATTGTAAAACTTTTGGAATGATGAGTCACATGCACTGTAATATGTTATTACAGATAACATTATTAAAACTTATCAATGATAAAACCATAATTCCGTTTATATATAAAGTGAATAATGGAATAATTACTTTGTCACTGTTAATATTATATTGCAGTACAGGTATCACATCATACCTACTATTTTCTAATATACACACAGCTCATTAATGCACAGTAGGAATGTCTACATCACTTTATGTAATAATGACGAATTCTTGAAATTTATTCATCTATTCTGTGATAATAACTTAATATTTATCATTTATTCAAAATGACAAAAATAACATCACAATGTGGTATCTACTATGATATCCCATAACTAACTTGGCGGAATATGCTAGTGGCATGTAGTTAGCAATCTAGTTTATTATTTACATTTGTAATCATAAATAATACAATATCGCTATGATATTATTAGTTATGATAAATCATTGTTTTTCATATAACAAACATAACATAATAAATTTTTGTTTTCTATATTTTTATTTGTTTTATTAGAAATTACCTTCATATTTATTTGTACTACTCAATAAATAATATTATATTAAATATTCATAGACACAAAAGCTAAAATTTAAATATTATATTCTTATCGAATAAAAACATTGAAATGTATTGATTTTATATTTTAATAAGGTTTATTAATATTGCTACAAAAATAAGTATAAGTATTAAAACTTAAAAATAAATCAAATTATTATGAATGTATTTTTTTCCCGTATACAAATTATAATATTCTCGTTATCTTTTATAGTTATAAATGTGTTTAAGAACAAAAATATTATTTTTTTAAAACTAAAATCGATTTAAAAATTGTATATTTGTGTAATTACTTTATATATATTTAATATTCTGAGCAAAGCCAGGAATGGGTTGGTTTTACTATGATATTGATATAATGATGATTTTCTTCTGTCCTTACTTTTCTACCAGAAATCTTAATCTAATCCTAAAGTGACAAAAAATCTTTTTTGTTGAATTTTAGATCTAATTAGTGATTCGAGGAGATTATTACAATTAATTTGCATAGTAATTAATTAGGAAAAACGACCAAAATTATAGATATAACTGTTTCATTTTTTTTTTAATGTAATTCGATTTTAAAATACTCGTATAGATCTAAAATTTTCACAAAATAATTACATTGGATTATCTAGACGCGGAAAATCTTAAGGTCGAATTTTAACGAAAACCATACAAATTGATTTTTATAAATGTGTACAATAATTTCTCACTAGTAATGTTTTATCCTTGAGTACCTAAAGATATAAATTGTTCATGTACAATTGAACGCGAACTTTCCAAACACCGCTCATACTGCTCAGTATTATTGTGTTGTCAATAATTTTTTATGTATATACATATATAATAATATAATAAGTATTATATAGTAGTAGTACAGTGGCGCCAAAGTCCTGAAAATGAAGTCAGGCGAAATATATTTCTAAAGCCCCAATAACCAAAAACAGCCCATTTATATCCAAAATTATGGTTAGCGTAGGTTTTTTGTTCTGTAATATTCGGTTTGGCAATCAAACTTTGGTCCAAAATGAAGCGGCTCTATACTTAATTTTTAAAAGAGTAGGCCCAACCATAACATAAGATTCGACGCCACTAGTAGTTTACTATACTTGATAACGGTTAGATTAAAATATTTCTGACTAAATGGTAAAAATAATATTTTAAATTCGGAGCGTAGCGAGGAATGTACTGGTTTATTTTTTATTTTTTTATAATGCAAGTAATTTTTCTTTCGAAAACCTTGTTTCGATATATCAAGTATAGCACCTTTACTGAAGGAAAATTTTATCTGGGCGGTACTTTAAGAAGGTGATGTTTTGATTTTCCAAGGTGTTTTCATATTTAATGGGAAAAACCGGGAAAAAACGTATAAACTATATAAAAGAAAGTTCGCTCCGAATCGTTTTTCGTTCACAATGGTTTATCGTTGCGTACAGATATAAATTAAATTCCCCTCTACATCCTACCTACCCAACTTTACGCCTATCACAGTGGGCGGGCCACTGTTATGCCGAGTATGTCCGTCTTTTTATAACAGTTTCTTAAGAGAAAAACCTATAAATAAATCACACAATCAATACATTTAATGTTCCTATTACCCTACATGGATATAATTATTGATCATTTCTGACGCAACTCCATTAAATTATGTAATGTACTTACTATGTGCAGCTATAGTTTTAATCGAAATCGTACACGATTAATTGTCGCACGGACAAACCGTTCAAACAATACTTGATAACGGCATTATTATTTTGTGCGTGACTGTGTGTGTACGAGTGTGCTTATGTATCGTATATTATTATACAATTAAAGGTGTGCTAATAAAAACTAAAATTCATTATTGCCGTAAAAAAAAAAATATGTTCAATTATCAATCGATGTCGAGTCCAATACGGTATGATAATATTATAATATCGTATTGATTCGGTGATAAAAAAAAAAAAAAAAATGTAAAATCACCGGTATGTTTTTATGGTCAAATTTTAACACTGGGCCATTATAGTCGTAACAATAATAATAATAGTAATAATAATAACAATAATAATAGTAATGATTATTGTATACGATGTTACGGACGATGTTCGAAACCGGATAGTGTTCACGGATAAAACTATACCTAAATACCGAATAATGCCCCGAACGCGGTTAAAATTATTATTATTTAAATCACGACCGCGTTAACATATTTGGTATGCTTAACGTTTAAAATCAATTTAGGTAATCGCGCACGCGTGTTAAGCTCACATAATTTCGCTTTTTTTATTTTTTTTTCATTTTATTACTTTATTATCGTCTATACAACCGTCTAAATCAGCGGTTCTCAAAGTGTGTGCCACGGCTACCTAGGGCACCTCGGTGTCTGTACGGGACTCCGCGTAACCATTTTTTTTATATTTACTGGCCGAAAAATAAATTTAAAACCCAAATGACTGCAGCAGAAACGGTGAAGCCGACGTCCTTTTTTTTTTAATTTTTCTCGAAAATATGCACCAAATTATTCGCACTTTACTTTGAAATACGTGGATATTACCAACAGTACCTCATTTTTTTTTTTTTAAATAATGCCTAGATTGCCAATACTTTTACGTTTCTAAAATTTAATAAAATCTGATAACAATTGTTGATACATAGCGATTTTATTTACCTTGGTGACCTTTAGCTATACGCCGGGATAGATATCGTGACTAATACTAATCCGATCACAACATGTTTTTGATTGTAACGAATTTCCAGGACGCCCTGAGAAAACTTTAGTTTAAAAAAGGAGTCATGATGGGTCGAGAAATTTTGAGAAGCACTGGTATAAATTTTGTATTACAAACGTAGGGCGCATGGGTATAATAATTTAATATTATTATTTACCCATCGCCGTGTTAATTTGATTTTAACGTTTGTATTTTTCATCTCCGGGACGTTATCGCCGTCGTTTAATAAATAAAACATGGTCAGAAATGTTATTATGACGAATCGTAGAGACGAAAACGAAATAAGCATACATGTCTACAGTATACGCAATGCACGATGGGTTGTTGGTGGTATATAGTCATTAATATTTATTATTTGCTATATTATGTATCGGTAGGTGTCGTTTATAAATATTAATTGTAAATATCGTGTCTTGATTTTATTTTTTTATTTTTTTTTTAGATTCTGAGCAAATTTAAGAAATATATTGGTTTTTAATATGATTTTTAATAATTTTAGATTCCGACTGGAATGAGGAATGTATTGGTTTTACAATGATGTTTATATTTTATGTGAAGAACACTTATTCTACGAGAAAACATACTCCGATTATCAAGTGTAGCACTTTTTCTGAAAGAAAATGTTTTCTGGGTGGTACTTTAAGGACATCATTTTTTGAAATTCTCATTAATATTCGAGATAATGTGGAAAACCTCGGTCTTTAGGTTAAAAAAGATTGAAAGATTAAAAATAAGGTTATCATTGGCAACCGTTTTTCTTTATTTTTTGTTATTATTAAATTTTTATTATTTTAATATTTTAATATTTTTTAAACAATCATTGTTGTTATGGAAACACACATTGTAGTTATCATTTTACAATATTATGACATACACTTTTATACTTTATATTGTTGACAAGGCAACACTATTAACTGAACCCCGCTCAGAATCGTTTTTTCACCATTGATCTATCATTACAAGTATACATTGAATTAATTATAACAGTGGCTTCACTCTACCTCATTATCCTCAAACATCTTTTCGTTTTTTTAAAACACTATAAAAACATTCACGTACCTTTTTAAATTTTGTTTTTACATTACAGGAGGTCATGTTATGATTTGAATTGTAATTTTCAATAAATTTGAGAAACTGACAAATTTTCGTACAATTCATGTGTATTATAAAATTAACAGACATTAAATAATATTTATTTTTCGTAAGCAATCGTTCATCATTGCGTATAAATTGTATTACTCTATATATCCTCCTATGCAACTTTCCTCCTAAAACAGTGACACACCCATCTCAGCAATATCAGCCTTTACAAAAAAACCTCAGTATGTTTTTTGCCTATAATGGAAGCGAATAATTCGAACGAAAGTGGACGAAGTAAGTCCACTTTTAAAATATTTAAATAAAAATAATATTCGTTGTATTCCATTATTTTCTTTGCGTGTACACTTCTATACACTGCAGGAGGCTGCATTTCTTTATAATTTTCGAAATGAACGGTCCAAGTGATTTTCGTATAATCGGTTTTTGTTATATTTGTGTGCTCATTTTAAGCGCTGCCGTCAGTTACAAGTGCATTTTATTTTAAAACGAACTCACCTCCGTTAAAGAAAAATTAAACCAATTAATATTAATTATTTTTCAATATCGAATAATAATTACCAAAAATTATGAATTTAATATTAAAGATAAATTAATATACAATCATAGTGATGAATCTTTTTTTTTCTTCATTTTTAAATTCTGAGTGTAGCAAAGTAGTTATTAATAAAACAAATGATTATTAATGTAATAACATATAATCACATATTTTTTCGGCGAGTAAAAATGTTCAGATTTATTGACGCCATACATTGAAAAATGCGGGTGTTTCGCCCGGTTGTACTATAATTTAAAAAAAAAAAACTGATAATAAATAACGATTTTATTTTTATTGATTTCTTGGTTACCTTGGTTACTGAGAAAATGGACACGACTAATATAACTTATATTGCTCTGGAACGTTTTTTGATCACAATCATTAATCGTTGCTTTCAATATAATATGGTAACATAACATTGTACGTATAGTGTAACATACTTTTTGTTGATAATAAATATAAACATTATATACTGATTAAAGACAATGATCAATAGCATACAACCCGTGTATTTTGTCACGTTCAATCTCCACGTCTACCAGTTTTATGATCAAATTTCACTATCTATTTTTCTTTCTGGAAGATATTAGATTCTAGTTCCGATAATTCTGAAAGACAGTGGTAAAAAATGGTGCTGTATTATAATTGTATTACCGATCCGGTTATTTATTATTGTACAACGATCGGTGCACGTGGAGTTTATGAGACGGTTCAATATTTTTCAGGAGTCATGGTGATTATTTCTGTTACACAAAACAGAAAGAGAAAAATTCGATTCTATAGTTACGAGACTCCGTTGATCGCGGCTGTTTGTGAAAATTCAGCGAAAATGTTTGAAACGCGTTTCTGTACGGGAATTTTCGTGTCTGTAAACGTCCACGTTTTCGCGTAAATGTATTTCCCCGGCGCCGGAGTTCTCCGTGCGCGGTAATCGCGGTTAGACGTCCAGGCTCACGTGCACTTACAGAAACGTCGTCGACGGTCGGACAAGACTATCGGTAGGTACCGACATTGAGTGTGCGCGTTATCAGTGGGCCGTTCGCTGGCGCACGCCGCGCTTATTACAATATTATTCAGACACCTATCGCCTCTGAGTGTGTGCGTTATAAATAAAACCGCAGCCGCCGCGTCACGGCGTCAGGGGTTTTATTATCATTTTTAATAGGCGTTTTCGCTCTCGTCGTCGTGCGGTTTCATATTATTTATTTCGGGTTTCGGCGGAAAGAGCGGAAATTGATTTATACACGGTGCGGTGGCTCGCACGCGGATGCCGCGATACCCCCGAGTCGAGTCCCTTCGTCCCGCTCCGTACTCTCTCGCACTCTCTCCCTCCCCCTCTCTCTCTATCCCTCCCCCTCTCTCTCTCTCCAAGGCACTTAAGCCGACACCACCGCCCGCCACTCGGGTTCGGATGATTTACCGACGACCGGCATTTGCATACTAGTTAAGCTCTTAACGTGTCAGTCAATTTCGCCTCCCACCTCTGCCCCCCCTTACACCCTTACACACGCACGCACACACACACACACACATACACACAATACCCCTAACTCCGTCCTTCGTCCCGACGGATATTCGAACGGACCGACCGGGCGCTGCGAGAGGCATTTACGGTAAAATCGCCAATACACGTCCTGCAACTCCACCGGGCTAATCGATTGGCCACCGCCGCCGACCTTTAAATGGTAACCGTCACCTACATAGTGTTTTCACTGCCGCTAAATGTGAGTTATTTTTCAGAGCCTTCGTCCAAGATTTATGTTTTGTTTTTTTAACGGATCCTCTCGAATATCACGTTTTCTCAATATTAGAAAATAATATTGTACTTAATATATTATTATACTGTTGTTCGTTATTTAAAACAACTATGAACTCGTACATAGTTTGTCGAAACTCACGAATTTTATGTTTAAAATAGGAAACGTGCACAACGTTCGATTTTCGCGGACAAAATGGTAAACAGTTTACATTTTCCGAGTGTTATGTACTATGTCTAAATGTATAATCCTAATGAAAAATTCAAGAAAAACTCAAAAATGACTACAATAGTGTACTAATTAGACAACGTTTACTTTCAGTAACATTTGTAGATCGGAGCTAGGCTTCGTAAGTAAGGCATTCAATTTCTATATGTCATTTTCCGTCTACCAAATAGTAAATATTTCAATGACTTATTTTAACTACTAAGTGAAGCAAAGGATCTATTATAGTTTTACTATGGTGTTAATTTTTTTTTTTCTGTCTGTAAACAACTTTTTCTCTAGAAATCTTGCCCTAATCACAACATGACAAAATACATTTTTTGTTGCATTTTAGCTCTAGTTGGTACTTTAGACAGGTCTTTTTTTGAAATTCTCACCAATAATCAAAATAATGAGGAAAACTGGTTTTTTAGCTTAAAAAGATTTGAAAATTAAAAATAAAGTTGTCATTGACAACTGTTTTTATATATTTGTTGTTATTATTTTAATCTTTTAATCTTTTTTAAACAATCATTATTGTCATGGAAAAGTTGATAAAATAATAACGTACTATTGATTGAGCTCCGTTCAGAATCATTTTTCATTAGCAATGATTAATCGTTACGTACAGATATAAATTAAATTCCCCTATGTAATATCCTACCTTCCGAAGTTTCCACCTATAACACTGGCCGCACCCGTTCCTATCAGCTATTTTTTTTTATTTTTAATATTTTATACTTCTTGCTGTACTACGCCCAGTGTTGCCCATGCTCATTTTCTTATATTTTTTTACCTTTATCAGTATATTTCAAGTCAATATTAGACCAGCAGACAATCAGATAGACTCATTATTTTAAGTTATTATAGTTGTCATGGTATTTTTATTTCAGGTTATTATTTCTTTTTTCGTTTTCAATTTTTTTTTCATTCCATCCGTGTTACTAAGGAAATCCATGTTTGATTCAAAGTTATGACACGCATACGCATCTGTAATACATGACAGTTGCTTTTTTAAGACGCATCTATGTGGCTGCAGGCGTCAAAATCATTTTTATTATTATTATTATTTTTTTTTTTTGAAAGTGCACGAGTACACTTAATAATGAACCCCATACGTTCCTCGCTAACTATCTAATCATGACTTCAATCCTGAGTCGTTTTGTTTAATGAATATCTGCATGAGATAAACTTCTTACAGGAGTTGCAGGTACATTTTACAATGTTATATTGAAGTTGTTCTACCTCTCCAAATATTTTCGCTTGATGGCATATAATATCATTATTACAGTGGTAGGGTAAATAAAATGAAATTTTTCGCGCTTCGTGGAACATTATAATATACGAAAAACGTTGTCCTTAATCTTTTTGTATGGATATAAAGTTCAAAGTTGTTTATGCAATCTTTGAAAAGAACGCAGAGTAGTTTTAAACACACACATATATATATATATATATATATATATATTAATTCCGACGGTTTATTTTTTTTTTTTTTTTTTTTTTTTTGTGAACAAACGAAAAATTATACTATTTCAATTAAAAAAAAATAAAAACCATAGACGAAAATCGTAACGAGAATTATTAAAAAGAAAAACGTTCCCAGAGAGAATTCAAATATTTTTTACACGACATATTATGTAATGTATGTGTATATAACCTCATAGCGCGTCGAATTGGGTCGGCTGTATTATTTTAAAGCGTACATTTTTCGTATCGGAAAGTCGAGTAGAGTATTTTAACGGGACATTCGAACCTACGGGTATCAGTGCGGCTGCAATAAAATACATAGGCGTACAAAGAAAAGTGATTAAAGTATACACGAAGAAAAATGATTTTTAATATTTATTATTAGAATTTAACATCGGAAATATACATTTTGAATCATTTGATAGATTTTTACCGTTTGCAAGAAGTGATAGCCACTAAAAAAATACGAACGAATTATCGACCGAAAAATATTATTAGTGCGGTAAACCAAATTGTTCGAACAAAGTATATTTAAATACTATCTCGAAGTATCTGTAATTCAAAATCAAATACTAATTTTAAAATACTTTTGCTGTTTGGCTCACATATGTTTTGTTTTAATATCAATCACGTTAAATAAAAAAAAAAATTTGAGAAATGGGTATATGATTTCAGTTAGAAATCGTGTAATAATTTTCATATTTTTATCTCACAGCAGCGGACTGAAATAGGTTCAATATAGAGTTTATTAGATGGTTCAATATTTTTCAGGAGTCATAGTGATCGCCAAAAAATTATAATATAAGGGCATGCGTTTTATTTATCCTGTTATATGCCTTATGGAGATTAATTAATTCTAATGCTATTTTCTACAATCGAGATAATTTTTTATGTAACTCAGCCAAACTGAAAATTCAAATAATTTATTTAAGAAAACAGATGAGTAAGCAGTTTATAGATTAATATTATACAATTACTTTTTATCTAAACCAAATGTCGATGTTTAATTAAGGTATAATTTAAAAACTAAAATACTAAAAAAAAAACTAATTGATATAAAGGATAAGAAAAAATTTTGTTTAAAAAGCTTGAAAGTGTACCAATAAAATACTTTTTATAGTATCTGTATTTATATTCATATACGTATTTTAAATACTTTTAAAAACGAATATCTTTATCTGTACCTGCATTATACTTTTAAAAATTATCTTTTACGAGACTGTGTTCAGGTATAATATATGTTTGATATTGTCTTTTTGCTTAGTATCATATTAGAATATTATTTTAAAATTGCGTAGGTTTATGAGTTTTACCGCGTTTGTTATGAAATCTATTGCATTTACGGTATTATTGCTAAGAATCAAAAAGATGCGCCTTTAAAATGAAAACATTTTGATATAAAAAGGCATTTTTCAAGTCATATAGGTACAGAAATGCGCGCGCGTACGTCGTATCTGAGTATTCAAACCGTCCATATAACGTTATAAATATTCAAAATGCTCGCCCGTGTAATTATTGTACATTTCAACGGCAATTGAATTTTGTATGTCACTTATATATGCATACATTTTTTATTCGATCGATATAATGCGAGCGTATAAAACGTGACGCAAGGAGAGGGGGGGGGACGGACCCATTGTCACCGACTTAAGGACGGTAATGCTCGCAGTGTAATCCGAACGGAACTATACCTATATAATGTAATATTGTATACTCACGGTACAAATTACGATTTTCAAAACACTGACTTAACTTGCGTAAAAGATTAAACGGCCACTTAGCACTATCGTCGTCGTCGTCGTCGTATTACTCTAGGAGCAAAAATGCGTAATAATATAATTATGTAATTCGTGAAAACAATATCGTTTATTACTCGGGCGAAAAAAATAAATATAGGTTCATCATTCTATTTGTCGATCGCATTTTAGAATAATTTGATGAATACCGAAACCAGTAGCGTGGGCAGGGGGAGGATGGTTAGGGTTCATATCCGTATTCCAATTGACTTTCTAATACAACATCTACGATATGTTTTGCTGAGTAATTTAATCACCGATGTATAAATATTTCAGTCAAGTAACGATGAAATGCGCATTAATCAATTAATTTTTCGCTTGTTTGGCAAAGATCAAATTGCTTAGCCGTGCAGAAACGCTTGACATATTTAAATTAGGTTCGTCATAAATTGTACTTATGGATTGAAAAACAAAATGAGCATTTTATAATAGTATTTTTTTTTTTTTTTAATACATATATGAAAACGAAAACCGTAAAATTCACAGAATTTCAAAAACACGTTTAACTCAAAATTGCTCAAAATAATTTTTACAAATCGGCAATGATTTACTCGTATAGTTGCATATAGAGATATTAATATCAAAAACAAATTATCTATCCTGCTGTCCCAACTTTCCGGCAAAAAGAACAGCACTCTCTTCAGCAGTATGTGTTCTTTTTGTTTTCATGTGATCTTTGTTTCGAAATTTGTACTCCCTTCCCCCCCCCTCTCCCCAGAGAATAATCGATGTTTCCATTTCTTCGGGTACAGTTACAGATACGACGTTGCCCCGAGGAAATAACTATTATTTTGTATTTTGTTCGGTAACATCGAGCGGGTGATTAATTAATTGCGGGTTTTAAGACGATTTATTGTTATAATCCGTTGTATAATATAAATTGGACCGGATCGGAAAAATGAAAAACATATTAACGAAACGTCGTCGTGTTTCCGGCGTTAGGTATTAGGTCTACACACGGCCGCGGCCGTCGCTTTGGAATACCGACAGTAATACCTCGTAACTCCCTCGTAATTGAATACAAAAAAAAACACCGGGGTTGGGAAATACAAAAATACTGCACGCGCTCGGGATGTTATAAGAGTAGATATACCTATCGGCAGGTATTGGAAACGAGTTAGCATAAAAATGCAATTTATTTTTCTCTATAAAACTGTATACGCTTTTAGCCTTTTTTTTTATTTTATTTTTATTTTTTTCGTAAAACGCACTGCATCGCGCCGACGTTACGTTATAACACTTAATACTTTTTAAGATCAAACGTTATTACGTCTATTATTATAAACAAGATAATATAATGCCTATTAACGGGACAGGGTATCCGCTGTTCCTGCTCGCAGTTTGTTTTTTTTTCTTTTCTTTATCGGAGGGGTTTTTATTTTTTTTTTTTTTTTTTTAGGAAATTTCAGTTTTTCTCAGTGTTTTTTTTTTTTTTGCGTAAAGTATTCGCTATTTTCTCCATTAACGTAATGCGTATGCCGGCAATTTCTCTTCTTATTACACCGGTGACTTTTAAAACGCGCATTACGCGCTAAGTAGCTGATACCTGCAGCTACTACCTAAATAAAATATATAGACAACAAAATATGTAACCGTATTTATATACCATGTTGGCTTATAAATATCATTAAAACATTATACATATAACGTATTTGGAAAAAACTCGTCACGTCTCGTGCAGTGTTCTATAAATGTTACAATAATAAAAAGTCAATAAGGTACAGGATATAGGTGCACATAGAATTATTGAATATATAGCTGTACGCAACGCAAATGCTAAACATATACGATTCTCAGCGAAGTTCGGATATTGATTTGAAATGCCGTGATTTTTACAACTTGAAATTTGAACTTTAAACGCGTATATATAATAAAATACTACGTTACAATGACATTTTTTTTTACCACTAAGTAAAACTCATGACGAATCTCGTATTTGATTTTCAAATATTTCTGTCTGGCCGAAATATTGTCATCTTCCCTCCTTACCCAAAACAAAAAAAATTAATCGACAATTCCCAGAATTTTTTTAATATTTGAGGACCTCTAAAAAAGATTAATACATTATCTTATTCAAATATTAGGTCCTTTAGTTTTAATCGAATTACAATAAAAAAAATCGAAATGGGAAAATTATGAAACCATTATCGCCATAAACTATCCCGTTTCTCCTACGGTTTTATTCTCCAATTATTAAGACAATTGTAATTGAAATTGAGTTTGTTATAATTAGGTTAGAAATAATTATATAGAAACTTGAATGTACTCGAATACATAAATAAGCATTTCCTAGACTATACTTACGCGGCACGATTTTTAATAGTTATTTATATTGTAATTTGTTTAGTAGTTAAAAATGCATACAATATTCAGTTTGAATAGAACGCCAAGAAATGTTTAAACGAGCTGCGCTCGGAATTGTTTTTCATCGATGTATCGTTGCACAAATTGAATTACCCTATGATCTCGGCTTTCCCAACTGTCTACCTATAATCCACCGGCTTACTTATTTTTATTAAATTATTATTTGAAAAATATCGATTGAATAATCGCGCGAATAATATTATTATGCATACAAACGCCACAAACTATTACCGAACGCAACCGTCTCACGGCGTAAAACAATTACACAATAATATTACCGCAATCGATACGTTCAATGTAATAGTAAAGGATCACAACAAAGGATCAGTGTGTGATACTACTGTAATATCATTACGTTGTCGTGTCTACATTGTTTTTCATATATTTTGTTTTTTTTTTTTTATTAAATCTAGAAAAAAAAAAAAAAGTTAAATTAAATGAGTAATCGCCGCGCATCCCGCATAGCATTCGATATTTATATAAATCCTAATCACGTTTTACTTTTTTTTTTTTTTTTTTTTTTACGCGGGAATCGTGCTCAATTATTACGATTTTTCTCGGGTGAAATTGTGTTTTCCGTATATTTTTTTTTTTTTTTCACTATTATCAGACCAGTACGTAGGTACGTACGTACGTAATAATATACTGCTTGCAAGTATACCGGCTTTCGTTAGATAAGCGCGTTTATGGTTTTTTTTTTATCATTCTCTTCGGTTAAACAGAACCGACCGGAATATTATGACGTTATTAACACAGCCGCTGCAACTACCCCGCGGTAATTAATACCATTCTCTATTGACCAATTAAATACTATCATCTCCTCCGCATGTCTCCAACGACCGGCACACATATTTTACCCAATTACATACGGCTTTCTGTTTATTTGTTTCGTTTATTATTATTATTATATTTTAATATTATTGTACTAGTACGCGTTTTTTTCACTATCTACCCATTCGTTTATTCGTTCCGAACAAACAATAGTATAATAATTACGACACACGCACACACACACACGTCCCTATTATCCTATTATGTACCTTGTCAAAACTACATTATACGAGTGTGTTTCTTGGCGACCAAAAGCAATACCGTTTTACTAGGATTTCAGAACACAACGTTCGGTTTCGTTTTATCGTCCGATCCGCCCTTCCATAAGCGTAATGTCGAACGATCGACGTTACGACCTCTTGCAGAGCACTCGAAACGCGTGGCGACGACAATGACCGCACTCTGGCCGGTTCCCCGAGCTACCGACGATACGGCTTCACGGTCGTGGAATTATTGTTACGTTCCATTATCATGTGATCGTTCATCCGACATGACCAGGAGACAGGGGCCGAACGTCATTGTTTAAATTAATAATTCTCGCGGTCTCCACGTAATGGTGCTGTGAGCGCAGGCTACAGGTGTATTATACTTTCAAGCTGTTGTAAACCACGATACCACGTCTTATTAGCAACGATATTGTAAAGTTTCTTTTCGTTCAACTCGTTCTTTGCTACTCACTTTGTTATTAAATTCGACCAAACTTTATTCCAACGGCTCCTCTAATAATCTTACGTCCGTCGGTTTGTGCGCACTACTAACATTGACTCGCTCTTTCTCTCTGTTATTATTGTATGCACCGTACTTTGGGCTATGTATCCCGTAACGATGTTATTACCTATACAAACAAATACGCACGTTCCGAACACTTTTTGTTCGAAAAATGTGTAATTTTTTCCAAAACGGGTACGCTTGAGACCGCCGACAACGCATTATGTATCTGCGAACACGGATTACAATATATTAACGTGAAACTGTGATTTACGAAAATTGTTGTTATTTTAGATACGTTTTTAACCGTTGAAAATAGTAACGGCAGTCAATAATTCTCTTCTCCAATATTTTAATTTCGTATTTTTTTTTTTTTTTTTTTTAACCGTTAATTAGCTCGGTAAATAATAAATATCGCTTCTGTTCACCGAATACAGATAAATTCCGAGTTCTTATCTACAATAATATTGTCAACATTGGCGTTTTAGTACTTTCAAAACTATTCTATATAGTCTGTATATTGTAAGCCGCATATTACTATTATATTAAAAACATGTAAACAAACTTGTACACGATATTTTTTTTTTGTTTTGTTACACGTCAAACAATGCGTGCAAAACGTACAAACATCAATACTCGATATCAAGTTTATAAATCAATTTCTGTATATTTTAATCAAATTTCGTCCATATATTCAAATGTATGATTTTATATTTATCGTTATTCGCGAGAAATTTTTAAAAAAAACTCAAAAGCCGTTCGTTTTTCAAATGCCACGTCTTCTGCGATGCCTTTAAATTATAAATATAGTTGTGAATAGACATTTTTGTAGTATATGTTTTCGAAAACCACAAATAAAATTAAATTGTCGCGTATAATACGAATAAACGAATAATTTATTAATCCCGATAACAAGGCTCTTATTATACCGACAACGAGAGTTGCATTAATTAATTATTCACTATACACGATACACTGACGTCGTGCTGTATTATATATAAGTACCTATAATACTCACGTTGAGAAAACGTATTATTGTGAACGTATTTCGTTAGACTAATTGGAAAATAAACGTACTTACTTGTATGTTATACGGCCGTAGTCTTGATAGTGAATAATGCGGTATAAGCGCCTATAGAAAATAACAGATTAAACGATGATGATGGTGGAATTAAACGAAGGAACAGTTATAGTATTATTATTTCTGAATCTGTACAATTATATCTAGTAAAACCAGTTGTTCTCGAATTTGAAGCTCGTGACCTCCCCTCCCCCTCTTAATATTTTTTTTCTTGACAAATCGGAACACTGTTGTGAAGACCTCACAATTTCTTCGATCTGTGAAAGTCTATTTCTTTATTATTATTATATTATTATGACGCGGTTCACTCATGAAAGTTCCATTTCGTTTATTAGGACTGGCTGATGCATAGGAATATTTATTATGATTTATGATACATATATATATATATAGTGACACAAACGTTGTAATTATGATTTATTTTTTTTTTTTTATTTGGGTAATAAAAACATGCAGGTATAAAATTATCATGTAAAAATATACTTATTAGATTATTTTTAATTTCCCATTAGAATTACAATATTTATATTAAGGTGGTCAAAAAAATATCACTTACGAAATTCAATATGAGTACCCCCCACCCCCTATGTTTTAATTGATATGAACAAATAATTTTCTGAAAATATGGACTCGATAACTCATCTCCTTCCTACGTCATAATAGGATTGAACTATGGCACAAGGAGGTTGTTTTTCAGTTTTTTTTTTTTTTCAATTATTTCGAAGTATTTTCTGTAATTTATATTTTAACATTTTTTCGCTAAATGCTTTATTTTTCCAAATAATTGAAACAGCTGAAAATAAGTGTTGTTTTTCAGTTTTTGAAAACAAATTGTATTTCTTTTTTTTCAAATTGGCTTAAAATTGAATATTTTTATGAAATAGGATTTATTTCGTTGTATCTTGTTTATAAATAAATAAATAAATAAAAATTAAACAATCAAAAATACTTCAAAATAATCCAAAAAAGAAATTTTAAACAACTCCCTTGTGCTATATTTCACCCCTATTGCGGTACGGGAAGAGATGAGTCCATATTTTCACAAAATTATTTTTTCATATCAATTAAAACAATGGGATGGGGGGGGGGTACTCATTTTTAATTTCTCAAAAAAATTTCAAGCTTATATAGATTTGAACCACCCTAATCTATATACACCAAAAAAGCACCGCATTTTTTCGACGAGTATGATTTTTAAATGGAATAGGTCTTCTTATATTATTGTGTCTAGGCTTATGATACAGAGCTCACTCTGTATTACATATATTTATATTGTTTATACTCGTCTGAACTTTAAGTGAAAAATCAAAAATAAACTATGAAAGAAACAAAAAATTAGTTTTGTTGAGAACTGATTGAAAATTAAAGATCGAGTATCGTAAAGTTGTCCCGAATTTAACGAATAAATCCATATAAATCATATTTAAGGGACAAACAAAGAAGGGGTACAATTTCCATGCTAATTGCAATTTCATCTATATTGATAGATATTGCCGATTATTCCAAAAATTGTCCAAAATTCCACCGTGACCGGGAACACGTGAATCAATAGAACTCAGTTAACTACTTGATCTCACTGCCGGTGATTGAGAATATTACAAAATAATAGTTTAGTGTCTCTCGGTTGGATATCAATTATATCATGGTGTTTTCTCTAGCCGTCCCGCACTCGTTGACAGTGGCGTCCAAATACATCGGATCTGTGTCACAAAAAGGAACAAAACCGATGATAGTCACTCGATTATTAAATTTAAAGTGTTTTTAATTTTCAGAAAAATCCTCAACTTTAATGGAACGAAGGGAACAATATTTTTACCATTTTCACCAACCGAGAAAGGGGCTCCGAGAGAGAAAAACATGTTTTAGTAAAATCAAGAATCGCTAAACTTGGAATGTAAAACGAGTTTTATATATTGTTTAAATAGACGCATGAAAAACCGATGTAACTCAGATTTTGGGAATATACGTAGGTACCTATCATAAATCATATACGAGTATCGCAATATTATGACAATTACACGGACGATTAAATTTTATTAAATCAACGTGTTCAATGGATAGGTTCATAATTTAATAAAAATAAACGATATTGTTTTTGTTTTTACTCAACTGTATACCCGACAATCGTATATAATATACGACTATACACTTCATAAACTCAGAAAATGTGGTGCACTGCAATCACTTTCACGCAACAGATCCGATGGCTATAATATAATAATAATAACGACTTTATTTCCCGAGACACGTATAGTAAGACTTATAAATAATATAATTTGTCAATAACTAAACCACATGCGGGTGGAGTGTATATCGAAACCCTACGGTAGGTTTTTTACTTTCTGAAGAATTTATATAATGGTAGGTAGTATATAAATGTATGTAATGGTAATAGGTAGGTGCCGTTCGTAGATTTATAACTTTCTATGGACCGCACATTCAATCCCTTACCTATTGGATGATAACTAGATAATAGAATAAGATAGATAAAAATATTAATTGGTTATATCATGGAAGAGAATATAAAGTTATTTCTATATTTTGTAGGTATAACAACATGTTTATTAAATTTTATTGATTCAGCATTGCTCTTATTGATGGGACAGAAATTTTGTTAAAAATCGGTGCTGCTATCTAGCGGATTAAACAATTCATATTTGTATCTAAAGTTATGATGCATTTACATATGGCCATCGTATTTGTTTTTCTTATTTGAAAGCGTCTTTCGTATTCTTCGACTATCTATGGATTCAGTAAGAAGTGTTAAAATTGCTAATACGTCAAACAACCCAAACCCAGAAGAATCAGGACCTATAAATTAGGCTAATTTACATGTCCCTGTACTTCATCTTTTTCGTAAACACACCTTATGATAAAGTGTCACACATATACCATGCAACTCGCTTAATTTGGTCACGAAGCAGCTGCTTCATAAGATACCAATTTACGCCGTTACTTTATTATTAAAAATTTTGAGTGTTTTATTTTAGTAGTTTTAATTTATTTTTTGTATAACTGGCTTCTATTTCCATTTTCCCTATAAACAATATTATCCATAAGAAAGATAAAAAATTGGATGTCACAGCATGCTCTCAAAAATTTAATGGGAACATCAATGCGTATAATATAATCATATTAAATAAAACACCCTGGTATCAATCAGTTTTTAAANAAACAATACTGAAACATTGAATGCTTTTTTAAAAAAAAAAAAAAAAAGTAGGAACATCAAATTAATTTAATAGACTTCCGTTGCCATGGCTAAATAACATTTTTTATTCGTGTCAGTTGCATCTTATGTATACGATTAAAAAAAAAAAAAAAAAGAAAATTAGAGCGAATTTTAGACATTTGTAATTGGCTACATCTAAGTTAATATAGTTCAAATCGATTAGAAATTTTACCCTGCACTTTCTACGTGTCATTCCTGATAAAATAATTACTGCATTTGTAATATATTGCAATAATTGTTCAGTCATTTAAATTATTAAATTTTATTTTAATAACTTGTTGTGCTCATCGAATTCATTTAATTGTATAATGCCACGTCGTATCATTGTTTATACGGCCGTTACACGGCCTTAATTTTTTTAATACTCCGAGTTTGTTTTGGTATTTCATCGATGGAGAAACGAAATAATACACTATTTATAATATGTATAGATACGTATTTGTGTGTTCTTGTCGTCTCGTATTGTTGGTTTCGGCATCGCAGCCGCGTTTCAGCTGTTTGACGTGTTCAAACGTATATTGTTACATTAACATCCCAGTGCGTATAATACAGCGCGAGTCTCTAGCGCTGTTCTAATTCGACGGTTAAACGACGCGACGACGACGGTGGCGTGAAAAACGAACATTTATCGGAAATTAGTTTTGGGGGTATCGAAACCGAACCACCGTTTATTTTTCCAAACGAAATGTCTGTTTGTATTGCTCGCGCGTATACACGCAGCGGCGCGGCGTGGTAACAGCGGTTACGGACCCTGCTCGTCGTCGGAATAAAAACCGCGATCCCAAACGATCGGACCGTAACCCGACTATCCCGTGACAATCGAAATAGTCTCGTTTATGACGAGACCTATATAATATTAAGATGTAATATTATTTTATACCTAACCGACGATCGGGACTCGATTTTTTAACGTTATAACAATATTATACCAAACATATAATGTGATAATCAATAATATACAAGTATATCGATTAAACCCAAATTTAATTCGGTTATAACGTTTTATAACAAGTGTAACTCTATACAATATTTCTTCTTCTTCTTTTCCGTAATCAGTCCTAAGGTTGCAGCAATCCGAGCTTACGATTTGCCCCAGATCGATCTGGGCATTATGCTATTATAATATACAGATTGTTTATTACAATATGTATATACTGCAATACGTGTTTGATCTTATCAAATAAATTGAGCAAGTTAAATAATTGTTTTAATTAATTTCAGTTATCATAAAAAATAATAGCAATTAAGTTGAATTATTAATGTTCAGCAAAATAATAAATTAAAAGTTAAAAATTACTTTTTGAAAATTATACTATTAATTAAACCCATAAACCTATTGTATACTCGTGGAATGGAATATAACTAGTTTTAAATTAGTATATCATAATTATAAATAAATGAATTTAGTAATAAATACATTTTATACTGTTCGTTTAGGTACCAAAAACTAAAAGTTATCTAATATTTTATTTGTTAAACTAATTAAATTAAAATTTAAGAACAACTTACAATGAACCTCGTGTTTAGTTTAAAAGTATTTCTGTTTGACCAAACAATTTAAGCCACATAAAACAAAATGAAAACTAAAAAACCTTGAACATTTTAAATGCCTATAAATAACTAAAACATTGTCAGAATATTTTGAAAAATTTACTGCGTCTTATAAAAGTCTATTATTAGTATTCTGAGATTATTTCAGGTCTTTACGATCATTATTAACCGATTTACAATAATAAAATAAAGAGAAAAATAATAAAAGCTTGTTTCCGGGTCTTCCCAACTATTATTAAACTAAAAAATGACCTTGTCAATGCACCAAGAAGATATAAATTGCTACGAAAAACTCTCTTCTCATTTTTCGATTTGAACACGGTTTCTAGTAGGAAGGTTGTTTATAGACAGAAAAATAAAATCACACACACCAAAGTGAAGCAAAACATTTCACGCTTAGAATTTAAAAAATGCTGGACGTACTTCGCACCGTGGTATACGGGTAGGTCACTGTCGTAGTAGTTCAGAAGGTAGAACGAAGTAATTTGATTTATATACTGTACGCAACGATAAATCGTTGCAAACGAAAAACGATTCTAAATGGAGTAGTGTTATTCGGAAATATACCCGAAAATCGGCAAAAATCCGAAAATACCTGAGAAAAATAAAAAAAAAGTACCTAAAAAGTGAACTTTAAGCGCTGTTAATTCCGGGAGAACGGATCTTCATAAGATATATAAAACCTATGCATAAGCAATTTAAAAGTATACCCAATACCTATTATACTTATAACTCGGCATTTCGCTTTTCAACTACGCTATTATTATGGCACTACACTGCCCGCAGCTTTTGTGATTAACGATAACCGATAGTACTAACTTATTGTTATCGTTTCGCGCGTATTTATTTAAACAACAATAACGATAATAATAGTAGAACCCGCGATGACGTGATAAACGGGCATCGATCGCGTCGTCTCCTGGCCGGACCGGGCACAGCGGGCACGGGCGCGCCGACGACGACGCCGCCAACCGGTCGGGCGGCGCGCGCGCAACGCGTTTCCGTCCGGGGTGCCCGCCGCCGACGGCACGGCTCAGGTCTCGGGGGACCCGGTCGCGGGCATCGTATCGCGTGACGACGACGACGACGGCGGCGGCCGCGCGGGCCACTAACGAGTTTACACCGCGTCGGTCGTCTCCTCGGTCTTCGCGCGGACCCGAGAGAATATTCGAATATTTATCGCGTCTTTGACGTCGACACGGACATAAAAAAAAAAAAAAAAATTAAAAACCAAACCAAACCATACGCTCTCGCACAGTATGCATAATATTATTGTTATTGTCTGCGGCGGCGGCGCGGCGGTATTATATTTTGAGTTATTATTACGGGCGGCCTGGTAGAAAAAAAAATAATAAAGGTGAAAAAAACCAGAGTCCATAAGTTCGACTGTCTCGCCGCCGGTCATTATTTCGACGCCCTTTCCCCGTTTGAAATTACGTAGGTATACGTATAGTGTCCGACGGAGATCCGACAATAATGCAATAATTTTTGTGCAGTTCGATATTGTTTAGTTTTTTTTTTTTTTTTATGTATACATAAAAATATTACGTTTTAATTGTTAATGAGTTTGGAATTTAAAATTTATATATATTTTTTTTATATATATATAATCTAAGTACAATCCAGTTTACAACAATTTATTTTGAAACACAATTTTGTTGTTACAAAATGTTTACTTTTCCGCGAACAATAATTTTGTGAATAATTGTGGTACCGACGTTTTGGTTCAAAATACATTTATAAAATAGCCATATTGGATTTTTTAGAAATTACAATTTAGAATTTTTAGTTTAAAAATATAATTACGCAAAAATAAAGTATAAGTATTATAGCGCACAATGCTCTAGTTAGTAAAAAAAAACCGAAAATATCGTACAGAACATAAGTTATTGCTTCTGTCGGTTGTAGCCCACAAGCGCGAAATAGGACCCGGACGCAACCCGTAAGTGTAAATAAACGTTAAAATAATAGTAGTGTATTTTATTGAAATAATCGTTTTTTTATTTCTGCTTTTCAATTAATATTATAACGAGTATATCTACCATACAATTAAACATGAAATTCGAAGCCCGCAGTTCTGAACCAGACCAATCTAGACATGATTTTTTTCCGCGTAAATTGTCCGTATCTTTATGTTGGATATGACTTTGGAGCTGCGATTCGTAGTTTATCGCCCGTCTGATAGTTGTTTCAAACAAACTTCAGCCCGGTGTAAATGCTATTTAATATTTGAGAACTAAATACACAACGGGCGTCAAGTTTTAAACTGAAACTTACAGTGCAACGGGTACAATATCGTATCGGGCAATACGATTTAATTTTTTATTTCATCCCACTGCTTAGGTATCAAATCAGTTTTACGGTTTTTGGCTATCGAAAAAGAAAAAAAAAAAAGAAAACCGAACGGTTTCCGCACTCGGGTTCGTCACCGCATTTGTCAGACCACCGTGGGACACAATAACATCTATATTAAAATATATAAGTCATCTGGCCATATGCGCAGTACCGGGTATTATTATTCAGGCGCCTTTCTCGTATGCCGACACCGTCTTGTACAATATTATTATTTTCTCGTTTTCGAAAGCCGTCCGAGGTTTCTTCCCCTCCCTCCCTCACCCTCCCCCCGTTATTTTATCGCGTCGATAAAACGTTTACGATGACGGCGCCCGTCGCACGTGCATGTATACATAAAACTCGCTAAACGATAGGTACGTACAAACGGTGTTATATCGTTTTCGAATTGATTACGTCCCGTGCAGTGTGTGTGTGTGTGTATATATATATGTATGTACGTAATATACAAGTTACAGGTAATATATTTTCCTATACGTCTGTATGGAACAATTTACTGTTTTGCACGCGAACGGCACGGTAATTCGATCATTTTCCCGCCGAAAACCGGTGAGTACGCCTTGTGCAATGTAAACGTCCCGTAACACAACACGATTGTAATGTCGTTATTACAACAGCGGCAATTTGCAGCATTCGATTCTGAGCGGAACGGGAAATCTATCGGTATTATTTGTGTTTCGTTTATTTTTATCGGTACACAGCTTTTTCGCCGGAAATCTGGCTCCACCCAAAGATGACGTCCACGTGACATGTTTTTGTCTAGCTTTTGCGGTGGTTATTTTTCGATTTCGTTTGCAGTTTTCAATAGACGGGAAACCCTGGCTGTTTTTCGTATAATAGATCTTATAGATTACAAAATCAACAAACTTCAAATGAGTTTTTCTTTAGCAATTATTTATCGTTGCGTCACGGCGATTCTCGCTCTACATCACGTTGTCTGTTTTGATTTTCACTCCGAATCGGCTTTTTGCCGATCCCGGCCGGTTTTCTTTTTAGCTATCCCCATATCAGGTAGAAGTGCAGTTGTTTCATATTGTTTCGTCAAGTCTTCCCGTTATCATACAAATGCCACGAGTACACCATCGTACTTAACATCACGTCATGCTCTCTCCTTTCATCCGTGGCCCGTCATTCTGTATATAAATACTTGATGTTAAGTACAGTGATGTACTCGTGGCATTTGTATGATAACGGGAAGACTTGATTAAGAAAAGGAAAAGGTCAAAAGAAGACCAAGTGCAAAAGGAAAATATGAGACAATATAATTTGTAATAAATTAGAACTTGCAGGTTTTTCTGATTGCCGTCCCCTCCGAATATGAGATTGGGAAAGTGAAAAAAAAATTGAGTTTTTCCACTATAAAAATAACAACATATCAGAAATTAATTCCAATAAAACACAGAGAAATGTATACCAAAATTACAAGAATTTATCGAAAAACAAATAATGAGATTTAAGAAATAAAATTATATTCCGTTTCGATGATTTGAATGAATCATATCACTCAAAACCTTTTCCTCTCATTAATCCCGTAATGATAATCTTGACTGCAGTTAATTATAATAATAACCTATAACCAAAAAATGTTAAAAACCTAAATCTAATGTGTAATTTCAGAAGAAAATATAACTGTGCTAATAATAATAATATTAAAAAATGTACCTATACTATGTAAAATTGTATTATTTTATTAATTTTTTTTTTTTATTAAAACATGTATATTGTGTGCAATTTTTAAAGATTTTTAATGCAATACTTAATAGTTATAATGCATTTCCAATAAATTGTAATTAATAATAGGTACTGTAATAATATTATCTAATATGGTAATCGGTAATTACCGGATGCAATCGAGATTCGAGAACAGTAAATAAGTTCCAAATTTGACACAATCGAAATTTTTCCTACAGTAGAAAATGTCCCTGGATTTTAGTTACATTCATGGAATTAGGAAAACCAGACCCCCATGCACCATACTGGAGTGTTCACGGGATATGAAGGGCATACCGCTGCATACCTGTAGCTTTATGTTGGAGTCCAACATTTTTCAATATTTAAACTTAGCTTGGTTTTACAATTGGTATTAGTTTAGTTAAAACAACCACTTAATATGACCGATCCTGATTAACTTGGTGTGGTTTTTAAATTGTATATTTTTTTGCGAGGGTGCTCAATTATGACTGTTTATATTTTTGGACCCTGTTTTTCTAATATCATAATATGACTATCTATTGAGTTCAAAATAATGTGTTCAAATATTAAAATACGTAAAATATTTTGTCTGTATTTGCTATATGGTATATGCAAAAAAATTACCTATAGACCATTGGTTTACAAATGGATAACGAATGATTTAAAACACGACGTCACAAAATATGCAATTGTCGACAACGTAACAATAATATCCTCTATAAAACATTTTATTAGTTTTTTAAAGTTATTATTTCCATAAAGTTATTGTACTACGTAAATTACGCATCATTTGTTTTTTCAATCTCACCTAATTTATTTTGCGCAGCATTCAATGTTATGTGCTGAATCATTTTAATGTAGGTAAATAAAAAGGTACGCAGAAGTTAAAATAAGCATTTGTTTGTTATGTCTTTCAATGGAATGTATTTGCACATTGAATTTCAACGAAATTAATATTTATTTTTTTTTTTTACAGATTTTTATTTTGATTGTTCGATACGAATTAATTGCAGATAATTATTACAGTTACGTAAAAACAAAAAAAAACTCACCGTTGAATTCGATTTTTATATTTATTAATATGTATTGAATTTTAATGATATTTTAATTTCAAATATCTATAATTTATTATGATTTTACCGCATTATGGGCTTGAAACCAAGGTTTCGATCAAATTAAAAAAGAATCAATTTAATACCGTACAAATAAAATACCACATAATTCACCTATTAGTAACCCATTAAATGTAAACAAAAACGATGACCTGCTACCTAATAAACTCTAAAAAAAAAAGAAAAGATATTGTACTTTATACTTCACAGATATATTATTTTTGGTAGAAATTGTTTACAGATACATACTCGATTTTTCGTTTACCTGACTTTAAGACGCAATCGACTGCCTTTGAGTTTTTAAATTGTAAATTGAATAATTTCATTGTTACAACACGGAAATAAATTAAATATCACTTACACTAATTCTTCAGGGGCCGCAACGCCATCTATCTGCGGAACACTATACCATCAAACGAAAGATTGTAGTTCCCTTGGGGTGTGTCTTGTAGTGGTGGCGTGAACTTATTATTTCAATGACGCAGTAAAATTGTTCAACACACATCCACCCACCCACTCTCACTTTTTTCTGACACCCACTTTTTTGTATCAACACATATAAAAAATAAAACGTAAAGTATAATAATATAGTTAATATAAATAAGTATCTTGTATCTACTCATTAATCAACCGTAAACATCAATATTCAACACCCATCCACCCTTCAATATATCGATAAATTTAACACCGTTCACGCCGCCACTGGTGCCTTGGATTTTTTATTGGTGGGACAATTGGGGGCGTAATTTTAACGCTTCTGGTCTTGTGTATTATTCAAACGAACTTTATTCATCATCAAATTTCATAATATTAACATTATAATATAGTTTAGTGCGAACGCCGGACCGATGATCGATTGAATAACATTGGTTTAAACCGTGTTGAGGAAATATATACGAATGATAATGATACTAATTTAAACAACGACAACGTGTTATATATTATAACGTTCATATTTATGAACCCGTATTAATACGTTACCAGCCTTAAAGTCTGTTGGCGGCTACACGTAAATATAATTAATACTGTAGTCCATAATCGAGTATTCGCGATTTTTGTTCTAGCCTCTCTATTAACAGAAAAAAAAAGTAATTAAATATTTTATACGTTTTTGTATGACGTCAAAAAAAGTCATTTTTATTCTGTTTTCTCGTCTGTACTCCCCCCTCCTATACCCGCATGGTCTTATATACAGTGGAGGGCAGCATTTAAAAATGTTGCGTCTTGTGGCAAAAATAATAAACGAACAATACATTATTATTCTCTTCACTATAAAAAAAAAAAAGAAACTTAAATTTGATACATTTTAATTTTAATCCCGCTAGAACTTGTCAAAATATATTATATTATAATAACTGTTACTTTATTAATAAATTATTATGCAAACTCTGTAGTAAATCGCTTCCGAAAAGAATTTACCGCAGTTTCTCCAATGACCTACATCCTTAACTTCAACCCTGATAGGCCTGATATACTAACAACATCACAAGTCACAGTTGTCTTTCTGAAACGAAATGTAATACTTATAACAATACTTCAAATTCGTTTATAAAAAATTTTAACATTTCTAAAACCTTTCATATAAAAACAACATATTATGAAAATATATACAACATAAAAATGTCTCAGTTATGTTTTAAATTTATTACAACGAAATCATTAGTCATCAACATCCAGATAAATAAGAATAAATTCTTATCCATTTCGATGGTTATCAATTATTGTAATTATCATTTATTGTAATATTATAATATTTGTATTTTAGTATTTTTTTATTTTTTTTACGTATTTGTATATTTTATGATTATGTTATTCTTATTATCGAAACAAAAAAAAAAAAAACGTTTGGGAAAGCAATATTTTAGAAATAACTAAGAAGGATGACTGTGGGTGCTTTGAACATTGCAACTCACCTCCTTGGTTTCTAAACAGAGCGGAAGTAGCTCTCGATATTTATACTTACCTAATCCTATTTAGTTAATCGGAGCTGGGGGTTTGACTATTTCTATTACAGTGACCGTCCTTCGGGACCGAGTCATTTAACTGATATAAATAAAGGGATCTTAATTATATTTAACAGATCGAAGAGACTTTAGACCTCCGTTCGTCACTTAACACAATTAAACACGATTTAACAACGATAGAATGTATTCTGAATACAATTAATAATTATTATAATAATATAAATACACTTGACCTGCTAGAACTTTGATCTGCTTGAGTGGTTATTACGATAACACTGTGTGAAGCGGAGTTCGAGTTCGTGTTGTGGTGAGTGGTGTATGAATTTAGAAACCCTATTAGAATCACACGCGCGATATTATGGAAACCGACCACTATTTAGACTAGGTTATTGTAATCCGGTTGTTTTTAAGACTCGACTATGCGCTTCGGTGTACTTAGTTAAGTAAAACGCGAAACGGCGTACGACAGACGATGTGACGTGTCAATGAAACTGTACCGTTACAACATGCACGGAAATATCAAAACCCATTACTACGGACAGTGATGAAACATAACCCAAATGAGGAAAAGACCTTTAAGAAAACCAAGGAAGTGGGTTTGGAAGACGTAGTCGTAAAAATTACGTGGACGATTTGTATAGTACGAAGCGGACCGAATTGGAAGATTTTGGCGATGGGTATAAGGATAGCTGTACGCTGGATAGTTTTAGTGGAGGTCGAATTCACCAAGATAATAATATTGTGACCACTGCATAGTATTTAACTGCACAATACAATTAATATTTCTATTCATCTAATTATTTTAATGCGATTCGGTATTTCCGGTCGTCCCCAAATCGGCCAATGTATCACCTGTGTTTAGTGTCCGCTGTTAATGCGGACCTACAATAAGAATAAGAATTATTGTCGTCTCGAAGGCGCATTGCCAGGGCCGTTCGATTCGCATAATACACGGTCGATTGTAACAATTATGAAATAGTCGACAATATCGAAAATTGTCATCGAGTGCTCGATTGTTGGTGCTCAACACGAACAATCGATTAATCGATAGAGGTTTGAGTACAAACAATTATAAGAATAGCTGAATAAGAAGTATATTTTCCGGCCAAAATCGTACGGTTCATTCATTAACGGATATTCAAATGCAACGATTTATTGTTTGTAATGTGTTCGAAGAACGTTTTTAGCGATTTTAGCGGTACATCGACGCGGCAACGAGGCGGGGCGAGGCCATAGTACAGTAGTGTGCTAAGGGTACAGATCCTCCGAATTTCGATAAACCTTATTAATTAACGTACAGCCCGAATACGAATTTCGATTAATCTCGGTGGCCACTACTATGCGAAAAAGAAACCGCCGACGCGACGCCCGCGCCACGTGGTCGGTTGACGAACCCCCTTGAACAGTGTCCCGAACGCGCGCGGTTTACCGCGGTACCGTGATAATATTACCCACCCGATTACAGTGACGGGCGGGAAATCCGTACCGTGCCGTATTTCCGCTGTTGTTTCGACAGGCGGGCGGCGCAACCGTCACTGTTTGCTGCGCGTGTACCCGCCGATGTATTGCAACGCGCGCTTTATTATTGCAGCACGCTGGCGGCGATTTTTCCGGTCCGGTTCGCGCGACGCGCGTCGCAGACTCTCCCGGGGCGCCCGCCTCTCCGGTTTTGTTTTCCGCTCCGCGCCGCGGATAAGCGACCCCGCGAACCACCCCCCCCCCCCCCCCCCACTCCTCCCCGCGTCGGATAACGCGCCCGTCGTCAGATTAATCTTTTCGCCGATTACACGGCGGAACGCGCGTAAAATATTACGGCCGGCCCCGTGAGTTACGGCCGTCGAGAAAAAAAAACAAATAAAAATAATAATAACAACAATCATAAAATAAAAACAACCGCGTCGTCGCGGTGCGCGTTCGCCGCCGGCCGAATAAATCTCCGAATTCGTGAAATCCGAATGACTGTGTATTATTTATAACGCGGTGGGTTTATGTACGCCGTGCACACCTACCCACCTGCCCACCTGCCCACGCGTACGGCGGCCGCGCGGTAAAATATTGACCGGGCCCACGCGACGGGCGCGCGCGTGTTCCCGGGCCGTTCGCGTTTCACGGCGCGCACACGAGTCCCTTTAACGCGTCGCCGTCGTTCCGCCGTCGCATTGTTGTTACGCCGCCGCTGTCGTCCGCGGCAACGTTTCCCGCGGCCGAAACGATGATTAACAGCAATGCAACGTTCGTTTCGGGACGTTTTGTTCCGGGGCGCGTCGCCGTGTTCGCGATTCCGGCGTGGCGCACCCGTCTCCACCAACCCCGGTGCCGTACAATAACCACGGGGTTACCTGTCCGGTGTGTCGTCCAGTTATACCTTTCTGTTTTACAGTGGCGCACCTGTGGGGTACGACCGGTCAGGGGGGGGGGCCTGACCTCCCCCGCGGGTCGTATAATCATATGCGACAATGTGTGTGAATCGTTGTTTTTTTTTATTTTTTTTTTTTTTTTAGTGTTTTTACAATTATTTCGAATTTTTTTTTAGTCGTTAACAATATGATAATTGATGGCATGGACACGGCCCAAAATTTTGAAAAATGTTCGTTATCCATGGTCGAACCGGGTCAGAATACACGGTCACAAATATTTACAGAACATTTGTTTTTATTTATCAAGATACAATTAATAATCTACATAATTGGTATTGGCTTATACATCTAGTTAGTACCCATCTACTGCTTTTTAATCATGCATATTTACTATTTGTTTTATGCTTGTGCTGAAGACTAAAAAACATGGCTCCGCTCAGACATGGGCCAGGATCGCTTACGCGGGCTTGCACTGTTGCGCGTGTATCAACAAATAAGTATATCAGTGGATGAAATTATTGAACGATTTTCTCGTATGAAAAACCGGAGGTTCGACTTTGTGTTATAATACAATTTATTAAAAAATTATTTTATAACATACATTGAAACAACAATTTCTTTTTTATGTACCTACTAAAAATGTTCTATTTAATATTTTACGAATATAAAATTCCCGTTAGGTTAGGTTAGCTGTAACGTACATTTTTAAGAAATTTTCTTTTTAAGAAATATAATTTATAATTTATATAAATATAGTTCACCCCTTTCCTCTCCGTAAGAGAGGCCTAGGTATCTCACTGCTGATGGACGCCAAATACCCGGATTTAAAGAGAATTAACTACTTTCAACAATAATTGAAAACGTAACCGAGTTGATTATAAAAAGGACTCGGGAGTTTTACATAATATTAGCCAGCTACTATCGTTTGTTCTAAACTCGACCCCGCAGTGGCGATACGAATACATTTTGTTAAAAATATCAAGAAAAATCATAACAATAATATATAGTTGTTTTAAAATAATAAACGAACAATATATTATATTGACAATATGGCGAGTTCCACGCTTGTCATTTCGAATTTTGTATCTACACGTAACAAACAATGGATGGCAAAATAGAAAAAAAATCTGGGTTCTAGATCTTGAGAAGTGATGACGCGATGTATCGCCCATATCAGCCCTCCCGAGTACGCCACTGCACCTATATACTTAAGTAGTAAGAAAAGGAGAGTTCTACCCCAGGATTAAGGATTAAGAAGTAGGAGTAGGATTAAGAAAGTGGGCATGGTCTATGTAGTCGATGAAGAGGTGGACAATTCGGGCGGCCAATCCTACTCCTACTCCTTAATCCTGGGGCAGAACTCTCTCCTTTTATTACTACTCACCTATTGCAAAGCCGGGCAGTAGTTGTAGAGGTTTCGCGTCTGCGGCTAGTTAATAATGTGTACGCGGGTCCCGGATCGTTGCACGCGCGAGAATGTGTAAACGACACCGCGTTGCCGGACCGGAAAACTCGTAGGTTTTTCCCGCGTTTTTCAACGTGTAGTGTAATAATGCGCGGCGTTTTCGAACGGTGACTTTTCGCGTCACTCCCTTCCCAATTTCACAGTCCGGTAACGTTCGTCCGCGGCCGGATCGCACAGTGACGCACGAAAACGGCGGCAGATGTCTCGCATCGCGTCCTACCGAAATATTTTCGCGTACACCCATTACATCATACGTTTTTGTCCATTGCGCGGCGGCGAATTTTACGACGGAATACGGCGGCGGCGGCGGGGGTAAATCGAAACCGTGAGTCATATCGTCTTATCCGCCCCGCGAGACGGATCGGACTTACGGTTTGTTGATATAATACGTATTGTAATAATACATTTCGCGCGACGAGGGGGTATAATTTTATGGCGTTTTTTTTTTTTTTTTTTTATTTTTACGAGTTGGTAGTGTAAACGATCAACCCTCTTCGTTCGGACTAGCAGCGATGAGAGCGTCGCGCGTATAATCCGATTTGAAAGGACCGCGCGCCGAGAATGTTAATCAAGAGAGGAGACCCCGCGCCGCGGTGTTGTTTGTTTATTTAATTTCGCGCCGCTGTATACTGACGGCGACGCTGCCGCGATAGTGTACGCTGTACACACGTACCGTCCATTCATTATTTTGTTGGGGTTTTATTTATTTTTTTTTTATTTTTACGAGTTGGTAGTGTAAACGATCAACCCTCTTCGTTCGGCAGACAATGTTTCGTATCATAAGTCGGATTCCGTTTGCAATAGTCATACTCGCGCGTGTATTGCGTTTAAAGTGAACGTCCTGTATTGAAGGGGTTGCGTATTGCAGCAGTTATCTTGACATTTTACCGAAATAAAATCGTGTCGGCTCGAAAATATCAAATACATTTGCAAGTATTCCGAGTCATTATCACAAGTATATGCAATAACCGTTAAGTTTACAGAGTAACCGTTTCTCTAGGACAAAAACTACTCGATAACTACATAGACATAACTGTAAGAGATTACATTTTCACCATAAAAACCATCTAAATGAAGCCACGAAAATATAATTTTATGTTTGCTTGGTGTGAGTATCAAGGATACGCCTTTTGGTAGTTTTTAATTTTATGCCAACTTTAAAAAAGAAGAAATGTTGTCCTGGTAATCACATAATAACTGATCTTCACTCTGAATTGTTGATAAATAATTGATTACTCAAAAAAAATGAAAGTGCTCTGCTTCTGGTGGTATTTTTTACTTTTTATTATTATTTAATAACTTAAAAGGTAAAGATAATTTTATCGTGGTGACATTTTCAGGAACTTATAAATTATTACATTAATAACAATTCATCAGGAATACTTCACGTTCTTTTTTTACAAATTCATAAATCTCCGAAGATTTCGATACGAGTTTTGAAGAAATCGGATAAAGTAGGTGAGCCAACATCGGAACTTTGAAAGCTCATATCTGAGCTTACCGTGATTAGTGAACTCTGGCAGTAGACTTGGGAATTTTTTCAAATAACTCGCAAAATGTCGACATCGGTTTCGATAAAATTGGATGAAGTGGGTGGGCCAATTTCATGGACGTAGTAATTTTTTATAATATTAATCTTTTAATTTTTTTAAACAATCATTGTTTTCGTGAAAATGAAGCTTTCATAGTTGAAAAAGCCATACTATTGACCGAGCCGAAGCTCTGAATCTTTTTTCATTAATAATGATTAATCGTTTCGCACAAGTTAATATCTGTATTCATTAAATTCCTCTCTACATATCCTACCTTCCTAACTTCTCATCTACAACAGTGGGCCACCCATGGCGCGAGGTTGGTTCGTTTTTTGGTTACCAACTTTTTCAATACATAATGAATATTTCAGAAGAAACGTGCGGTGATGATGTTTTATCGTAAATGTTTTAACACTAAAACCATTTGCAAAGGTCTTTTCGTTTATTTTACCACAAAAAATCATGGAAGTATCATAGTGGTGCGTAATACGTTCTCTTATTGAAATACATTTTATAGTTGATGCATTTTCTTGAATTCGTTTCGGAAAGAAAATTTTTATCGGCTGTTTTTTTTTTTCCAAAATTGTTTTAGGTATTTCAATTTGTAATTACGGTAATACTCGGTATTCCTGTACGCGTATTCGAGTCAAATACAATACAAGCAAATTATAATAATGCTATAATATATGGATAATATGGTAATTGCGAGCGATCCGGAATTAATGCGCGGAAAAACGATTAATTCGCATTGGAAACGTTGTAAATCTCCGGGGACTGAGTGACTGCGTCCGACGATTAACGCCCGGCCAGCTTGTCGTGAGCTGGGCACGCGTGATCGCGAGTACGACAAACTGATTTAAATAAAAAAAAATATATATATAACCATACGAATTTAATAATAATAATAGTGATAACGACACGATGCCACCGGTTTTGGTGTGACCGCGTGACTGAGAACCGTGCAATGGGATTACGGGTGCGTATGCGAGACGCAGATAAGTAGTCGAAAATTAATACTAATTTTAATATTAATAGATCACGTTTCGGACGCGCGCACATGTTTTACGTCCTCGGTTACTCCGGTACAACGAAATGCCGGAATCATACTGTACATCGGTATACTTTTATGTTGCCACAAAAATACCTTATGATCCGGATGCATGACGTACAAACTTTGATTGATGTTCCTGTGAATGTATAGTTATTGGAAACCAAAAATCTCTGAATCTTTACTAATTTGAATAGACATAATTTTGAAAATATAAACTTCGAAACGACATAATTTCGAAATGATACCGAGAAACGAGATAGATATCAAATTGTTTTGATCAATCACATACGTTTCACTAGCTGTATTTGATAAACAAAAAAAAAAAGTTCCCAATTTCGTGTAATTAATGTTACCTATCCAGCTCCTGAAATTGTATTTTGTATTTTTATGTATCAAAGTTTATATTTTCAAGATAATGACGATTCAAAGTCTGATCATTCAGAATTAACCGTTTCCAAAATGTATAGATTCAAAAACGCCTTTTTAAAAAAGTATTTTCGAATATTTTGAATTCAAAAAATATATGGCACCCATGTGATCATCCGGGGACTTTTTTTTTTGATAAATATGTACACTTCATCCATCGTGGAATTCAGAATACGTATTTTGTTTTAAAACGTACCGATTTATACATTATATGTATAATACAAATATTAGCCTCGCCCCCAAAAATGTGAATGGATTTTCGCTTATGGCCAAGCCACAATTGAGTCCAGCGATTATTGAGCCCTGTTCAGACTAATAAACGTTGGACACGTCATTGTGATATTGGTTTGGTCGAAAGGTTTTTTTTATTTGTCACTACCTTGGCCGTGTATAGACATATAGAATAATGTTTACTTCGGACGTGGTCCACTACGCGATTATTGTTACCCGTTACGTTAACGAAGTAACTACAATGACGCACGTGCACTGGCTGTGGCAGTAGTTAAGTCCCGTCGGGTATCTGGTGGCAGTCACAGAATCGAAAACGCCGAAACCTCTGGACCTGCAAACGGCAACAATTGAAAGAAAAAAAAACCGACACGAAAAAAACCACGCGAATTCATCGGACGCTCTGGGTTTTGCTGTGTTATTTAATTGCTGACGAGCGGTTTTTACGGACGTTTTCAATCGGATGATTTCCCACGGGCCGTCGTCAATAAATAAATACGGCCTCGACCCCCTTGCGGTCGTTTTCGAAAGAACCGAAACTGAAACCCGAGGCCGTGTACGTTAGAACGTTTGCCGCCAAAACACACACGAAACGCAATCACGGAAAAACGCGGCAAAAACACAACCACGGGGTGTGATAGATTTTATTGGATTTGCAGCGCAAATATCGTGCGTTCCTACGTGAAGTTACCGTCTTAACTTAAACTGATTGGATCGAAAATAATTATGTTATTTTGCAACAAATTTTCAACGTTTCAGGTTTTTTTTTTTTTTATATGACGGCAGAAATTATCATGACTTTTTTCTGTGTATAATTTTTCTACCAGCAATTTTGCTCCGATTTACAATGATAGCACAGCACTTTTTCTAAAAGTAAATCTGACTGGGACGGGTGCAGTGGCTGTACCCGTTTCCATTATCCTAGGACGTCTTTTTTTTTTTTATTGAAATTACATACGAATATTAATTGTTGTACAGTTTTAAAACTTTCTATCATAATTTAGAAATCCCGATTTTTAACGACCGTACCAATATTCCAAGTTCAAAATTACTGTACCAATTCTCTGACAATCGTTTTGTCTGTAACATCTAAACATAAAAAGGAATAAAATAATTTATTGACGACTGTATACAAATAAATTGTATGTACGTTTACTTGGCTACTTTATTTTATAAATATATTATTACCGCTATATTGATACCCCGACAATGACGACGTATAAACCCTTTGAGTATATTTCTTGTGGACACCGTTCATTAATCTTCGACACTACAATATAATATATTTCACACTACGAAACATTATTGATATAGGTACTTATTATACACCGTATCTGTGGGGGTGTGTAAAATGGACTTACTCTATTGAAATTATTATTATTTCGTTACATAATATTATTGAAAGAAATAACGTAGCGTGGCGGAACGAGTAACGTTTTATATGTTATACAGGGTCTTCCAAATATTGCGTTGAACTTTTATTAAATGAAGTATCACTCCTGTTACATGCTCCAACTCTCAAAACTGTATTGCATAATTTGGAATATCCTGTATAATATATTATTGTTTACTACTTTGAATGAGTTTTGTGTGTACGCCGTCGTCAAGCACAACGAAGTGTCGACGATTATGTATTACTGGTACATCACCGTTTTCTACGCCACAGCCGGGGTTTTTCTTTTTTAATTTCACACTGTATAAATACTCTGGACATACAGTGTCATACATTTATTAATGTATAAAAAAATTAAAGTAATATCACAAGGAAATCGACGGTCGAAAGTGTCAAAATTGGCGGAATGCGCTTCTCAAATTTATTGGTTTTATTTATTTATTTTTGTTCAAGAGACATTCCATTCAATTTCGACTACATATATTATGAGCTGAACTGTTTTGCAAACTTTTACATAACTATAGTAACATTATTTAGTTTATTTTCTTTTTTTTAACAGACAGACGATTTTATTTGTATTTTCTATAATACCAGTTGTCCCGCGTGATGGCATTGCCGAGTCAAACGAAATACAGTCCACAATGAACTTATCCATAGTAACTATACTGTTCGTTGTACATGTCTTCAAAATAACCTATGTATTACAGCCCTTAGACCTATTTGTTTTTTTTTTTTGTGTTACATTTTTTTTTTTTATTTCATCCGTATCACCTCAAGGAAAATCGTAAATCAACAAATATAATTAGATTTCCGTACCAAAAATACCAAAAACCCTGTATGAGACACCCCCCTTATAAGGTGTATTGTATATAAGTAAACCTTTTGGCAGAAGCTCTCTAAATTATAGGCAAAACCGTATCAAAATTTAGTTTAGAAGATCTAAACTTACAAACAGACGCGAATTTTGACTTTTCGAGTTTTATACTATTTAGAGATTTATATACTCAAGTTGCCTAAAATGTATTGTATTATTACTTGATGATTATTGATTTGAGGAATTCAATAATTTTACGTAATGAAATTTACCATGTACATTTCGTTAAACGTCACATGACGATCTCTTTCACGAGTAATTCCTACGTTAGTTTCTATGCATTTCGAAAGTAGTTTTAACTCGATAAATTTAAACATACTCGAATAGCTGTGTCCTGCGAGTTCCGGCACGCCCGGAATTAGTGTCACATAGGCAACTCGTTGGGCACGTTCGTTAAAACAATTTTATCTAAATAAATACTAAATAAATTATCAAATGCTTATAAATAGTATAAATAGCACAAATATCAATACAATATTTTAAATATTTTAAAAATCCTGCAACGTCTAGAAATAGCTTATACAGTAATTTCTAGATACAAACGATTATTTTCCAACTAATTAATATAACACAAAAATAAATTCGAAAATAATTATAATATCTTTGATGAAAACCAAAAAGAAAATTAAAATATGATATTCCCAAGTTATTATCTAGTAATCTATTGTATCTTGCTTCCAAAAAAGATGCTACAATTGAAAATTAGAAGAATATTTTTGGTCGAGAAGTTGTTTACGGCAGAAAAAAACAAACAAAACCACACAATGGTTTGTTAGTATTTCCAGTTTAGTATGCTATTAATACATGATTATGCATGCTTTGATTCTCTGATAATAAACGGATACCAAATCCGTATCGAAATATGTCTTCATATTTCATGTACCACATTATTATAAAATTTTGAGTAAGAAGCTGTTTAGAAATCAATAGTTAGTCGAGTACAATATATATGTATACAAACATTTTTTCAAAATAATTGTATTATGAGAGAAAAAAAAATTTTAATTTTAATATATTATGCACAATTTAACAAAATATACATATATATATATTTATATAATGCCCTCCTAAAAAAAAACGCCGTATGTCACCAAACTAATGAATCAAGTTTCTATAATTTTTTAATTTTACAAAAATTATTTTTAGTAGAAACTAGTTAAACTAAATAATAGCAAGCTTGTCCATGAATTTCTCGTAATGGGAATACAATTCCTTAGTGTCTGCAGGTTTTCGATTTAATATACATTTTATAAATCATTATTTTAAATAAATATTTATGTAACGGAAATACAGAGTGATCTGTTTATCATGAACTAGACATTTTTTCGGACGATTTTAAGTTTTCCTTAATCCTAAATCTTAATCTCTGATCGAATTTTATTTATTTTTTTTAACATCAAAAATTTCAAACAAGGTGAGAAATTTGTTTTGTGAAAAGTGATAGGGCGTGTAACGGAGAATTGTTTATACTTCTTGCTTCCCCGACTTGTGAATTACTTTATTTCGAAAACTTATAGTTGTAACTTTGCTCTATTGAAGTAAATGTATTCCGTTTATACACGTGCCCGTAATCA
The DNA here is from genome assembly GCA_902439185.1 of Cinara cedri. Classification (NCBI taxonomy): domain Eukaryota; kingdom Metazoa; phylum Arthropoda; class Insecta; order Hemiptera; family Aphididae; genus Cinara; species Cinara cedri. The sequence continues at coordinate 506,709 of CABPRJ010000482.1, forward strand.
CGATCCGGATTTCCGAATTCTTAAAATAAAAATGTACACAAAGCTTTTGTTTGTATTGATGAAACGTTTAACTTAAAACGGAACAAATAAATAATAAAATTTATTATACGAAACTGCAGTATTATATTTTTGTTTTCAGTTTTTATGATTGCAGGGCATGAGGGGAAATGGGCAGTATTTCCATTTTTTTCTTGGATTTTGAGGTAATTATGCTCTGCTACTGTTAACAAATGTTGGGTTCATTTTTGTTTGTGATTTGGAAACGGCGTGCCCGTAAATAAATCTTATGATTGTATTATTACTGTATAAAACTGTACCAATCGATTATAATATATTTAATTATATTTTTAAACGTTATTAATTTGTGATATATCAAATAACTCTTTAAAAATAAATAATTGAATAAATAGCACCATCGTTACACAGATAATGTTGTTATCTTGAATTTTTATAATAGGTCAATAATATTATTAAGTCTTATATTAAAACTAACAATATAAAGTTTTTACTGCTGAACGTAAATTTATTATGTCACGCGTTAGGAAGTCGGAAACAGTAAATGTGGGTATAACGTCCGCGTAATACACTTTTATATGTATATTTATCAAAACATGGTTAACCAAATTTTCGCTGTTTACTAATCTAACTGCTCAGCATTGTTTTTCGTTTACAATGATTTGTCGTTGCATATAGGTATCAACTGCATAATTCTTCATACTTAATTATTTTCTTGATTTTCTAGGTACCTCGTCCACCTGTCGATTTTTTAAATTTGTATTCAGTTTTTCATACACATTAATTTATTGTTGAGAAATCGCAAATAAAATGAATTTTCATTGTGAGGTCAGCTAATCAGGTATATAGATATTGATCTTGAGTTCGTTATTCAGTGTCCCACGAAAACGCGCAAAATTTCGCTCCTCCACTTCCCCTCACAGATTATAAACTTAGTTGTTCGCAGCTACAATGATGTTATTATTAATTTAAATACCCTGATTTTGCTGCTCTCGGATATTCAATAATTGTACCTAGTGCGGGTGGTTTGATTAGGTCGGAGAATACGAGACGAACATCCTCTCCTTGAATAGTCGCCAAATATTGTTATATATGTATTTTAATCGATTCATTTATATACTATAACAATATTATCTTAGGCTGTATTCGCGGGCACAGCATTTTCTAACCAGTTTGAACGCGATTAGCAATTTGCTGTAATATATTATTCGATATGAAAGTTACGTAATTATAAACTTTAATTTCTATTCTGAACTCTAGCAATTAAGTATCCAAGATAATAAATCGATTTCGGAAATATTTTGAATTTTTTAGTGTAATCTATACGTAACTAAACTATTAACTGTATAATAATAACGCGACACATACAAGTACGTTAATCAAATGTATTAATTTTTTATTATTTAGTAATATATGTTCATGAAAAATAAAAGACCTTTTTAACTCTTACATTACTGCAGCCTCATTCATTTAAAATTTCCAAAAATGTTTCCGTTTTTTCATCGCTGGGCGTCAAATATTGTATCAACAGAGTATAAAGTTTCGTACGATCCCCAGACCGATGATCGATTGACTATTTTTGGTTTAAACCGTGTTCGAGAAAACTGGTTTAAACTGTGTTGGGAAAGGATGAATAATAATTGCAGTGTTAGCGAAGATATATCGTTTACTCTAAAAAAGACGTACTGTCTCCCGTATTTAAGGGGTTGTTTGAGGTATAGGCAATTTTCACGAATATTTTTAAAAATAAAATTTGATCAATTCAAAATATCAAATTCGTTAATAATGGTCCCGTATATAATCCCTAAGTATTTATTGTGTAATATTAAAATCAACAAAAATGTTTCGATCAGGCAAAAAGTATCCGGGCTATAGTATACATTAAGAAACCAAATTTGCAGCATAAAAAAGAAAACCTTGTTTTAGTCATTCGACATCATTGCTTTAATAATAGTAATTCGTATAAGAAAAATTTAAAATTATGATATTTGGAAATAATAATAACTTTTATTTTCCTTGTGGTATCCACAAATAATTAAAACCAATAAACTACAGTGCATGTTCCCCTTTTTGCACGGGATAAAATGGGTGAAAATTTTGTTTTGTGTATTATTTCTATAATTCTACTGCCTAAATAGTTTTTGCTCACCTTATTCCAGTCGAATGTTGTAGGTGGTAGACCACGCTCTTAATAGGTAGCCATAGCTTATTGATTCAATAATTTGTAATGTATTAAATAATAACATAGTTAGGTACGTTTTGTTCAACCGCTTTCTGATCCGACGACTATTTTTAGTATTATCATACATACAATCCTTACTTATTTCTTTATATAAAACAACTATAATGTACACGTTTTTTACAACGTGTATTCAAAATTATTTATAATTTATACAGTGAACAAGATAAATATATATATATAGGTGTATAAATGTATAATATTATATTATGTGTAATGTGTATATTATCGAACTAAAATTATCGATAACAGGCACTTAATAAGTCTCGGGGTTATCAGCTCGGGGTCTTTACGTAAATGAGTATTATTTCAAAACAATGATTGAAAATAACAGCGCACAGTCATATAAAATACATGTTTAGCCGACCAAAACTACTTGAAAAAAATAAAAAAACAATTAAAAATGAAAATTATTATTATTGAACATCGATGAATACGATATTGCGATGCCAAATTTACAAATTCGATTTAACACGTTGGTTTATGCATCGGATAGAGTTGTTTGAGTAAGAAACTTATACATTTTAATTGAACTTTTCGAACTTTTATGGTATTTCCTATTGTTTTTGTCCAGGTAGAAATTGTTTTAATTTGTGATATATTAAAGCTGAGAAAATAGTTTTTTGTTAATTTGTTTAGTTTAGTTTTTTAAGTTTTTTATAACTTCATAAGTATGCACTTTTTAGTAGACTCAATGATTTTTAATACATATATTATTTTGTAGAGACAATTCTCAATTACTGAATAATTCGAATAAACTAAACTAAAACGTATACGCATCTAATGGTAACAAGAAATATTTCAAACACTGCAGATGGGCTTAAATTGAAATAAGGATGTTTAAGGAATGCAGGAGGTTCCAAAATAAATATGTTAAGCTTATTTTCAAAATGTTAACCCCTGTAGTGCGCGATGTTAGCTATGAAAATTCCTATTTTTTTAAACTAACTCAGACTAATCATATTTTATCTACCTAAAAATTGTCAAAAATATTTAGTCGTCTAAAATTTGGTATAAAACTGTGGTTTTTTCTTGATATTTCCAAGCATTTATCTAAATACTATTGTGTAAGGAAAAAAATGTCCTCAGTAAAGGTAATCAAAAAATTATACATGCATAATAATATCAGTTTTTAATTTTTGAAAAATCGAGAAAAATCATATTTTTTAATCAATTTTAGATGGCTGTAGTTGTAGACTCAAGTAATTTTTAAGATAAAACACAAAATTGTAATATTACAATTTTGTTTGATTATAATAGTATTGTTCGAAATCTGTAGACATAAATAGGAGTTTAATTTATGTAAATACAAGTTTTAGTGCGCATGGACCGAAGAGTTAAATCTTGAAAAAAGCTTAAAATATGATGTACATTGATATTTTCCGCTTTCCTAAAAAAACCTATTTCAATCTGAGTCTTTCCGACTGAAATGTTTCGTGTTAAAATATGAAGTGAACTCATTGTACCTTTATTTTGTTTTCAGTGTTGAAGTTTTCCGTCCATTATTTATAATAACATGTCATTGTGTTAGTGCAGTGTTACGATGATTAATCACGTGTATTAAAAATGTATAAAATATCGTGGGCTCCATAAAAATATTTTCGAAATAAAAAAAAAAAAATAATGAACAACACTTAAACTTATTACGACAACTTTTATTTTAAGAAAATTATAATTATATATGAACGCGCACAACGTCCAAAACTTCGAAATTCTTTAAATTAAAAAAAAAATAGATTTTTAAAAAAGTTATTATATTATTATAAGCTAAAAGAGACTTTGAATAATATATAATTAAAAGTATAGGTGTATACACAATAATCTATTGGACCTATCAGTTACGAATGCACATTATGTTGAATAAATACATTTTTTTTTTTTAGTTCACACGTTAAAAAAAAAACATCACAATGATTAAACATACCTAACTAAATTATTTAGTATAATTTTAAAAAAATTATTTCATTAAATAAATGAAAAAAAAAAAACCGTGAGTAAGTTGGAAGTTTGGCCGGTATATATGCGAGTATCTCATAATTTAATTCATACACTGAATTTAAAGTTATAGGACAAATTAGGTGTTAAGAAGATTATTTGGAGAAGCCAATATTATATGAATGAAATTATGAAAAGAAGTAGAATGAAATGGGCTAATCATGTTTGGAAATTTGATGGAATTATTACTCAAAATAACAAAATGGAGACCGAGCATAAAACGGCCTAGAAAACAACCCAGACAATAATGGGCTGATAGTCGGGGAAGATTTCAGGATGACTGTGATAGAGAACGTGGAGGAATCGTTAAAGGACAAGGAGATGTGGATGGACGTTGTTGTTGCGGCGTTCCCACACAGCAAAAAAATATTTCCATAATATAATAAACGAAATATTTTTGGAAAATTGTATAGTTATCAAAATATTCTCGGTTATTGTGAAATAATGGTGTAAATATTATCGAAATATTTTTTGCTCAAATAGTTCATGTTTGGAAACTATTTTAGAACAACATTCATCAAACATTTTAATCTCATATTTATAAAACGTTTAATTTCTATATGTTTCTTGGACACATTATACGAATATTTCGAAAACATTTTTATAAATCATACAGCAAAAATATTTTGTAATCATAATAATAACATATGTATACAATATTGTTAGTAAAATATTTATTATTTAACCACTTCAAAATATTTATAAAATATTTTCATTTCTCAAATGCTATGTGAGTTAATGGTCTTTAAGACGCCTTAGAAGAAGAGAATGTGTTTTCCAAAAATAACATAATATAACGACAAAAATAATAACTCTCCCAAAACTCAGAATCTAAAATATCGTATTTTGAAAAACTAAATAATATTAATATTATGTTATTTTTTTATTAGAGTGGTTGTATTTTTCTTTTTAATAAACCAAATAGTGCGTGTTATTTGGTGTGTATAATCTGTGAAAAATAAACCGTATAGCCACGTGCGGTAACAGTAGAATTCATCTATTAATATTGACCTGGCAATGACTCTCGTTGCGAAATTTACGTGCTTGCGAAAGTCAAATTCCACACTTTTACGAACGTTCAGCCACGTGAGTTGTAAAATATCTCAAACAAAAACACTGATGCCGGACAAAAAACAATTTTTTCTAGAAAACATACTATAAATAGGATCCATAGGCTGAGAAGAAGAAAGTTATAGTGATAAATGGTTCAGTCAATAATAATAAAACAAAATATCTGAAAATAACTTGTTAAACTCGTATAAATTTAATATTTAAACAGTTGTAAAAAGTTACGCTTAATTTTAGATTCTAAAAGTAGCTATGTATATAGCAAAGAATGTGTTGATTTTACTATGTGCACCTTTTTAGTTTTTTGTAACTGACTTTTATACGTAAAATATTGTTCCATAAAAATAATGAAAAAGACCTTTTTTATTGCATTTTAGATCTAAACTGCAGATATGTCATTTTATGATTTTCCAAGTGGTTTTCATAATAATTGGTAAAATTTGAAAAAAACGTAACATACAATTTTGTTTAGTTGGTGATTCAAAAGGTCATTTTTTGTAGTTTTAAATGTGATTAGGGAAACCAGAAAAAATAGACAAATTTACAGCATTAAAAGTTTCATTATTTTTATAAAAAACATTTTGATCTGAGTTTCATGAGTATTATCTTATAAGAAAGAAAATGTTGTCTTCTTAGTACGTAAGGAATTGTTTTTTTTTTTATATATATATATATTTGTGTAGTTACCTATATAACTGGGGAATACAAAGTATTAACGGTTTCACTAGTTTCGATTTTGTTTTTTTGTTATAAAATAATATTTCGATTTACGAGGCTTTGCTGAGTAGCCGACAATATTTTAATATATTATAAAAATATTTTATTGAAACTTCTACAAAAAATGTCTAGGGATACAATATTATTATTAACCCACAGAAAGATTTGAAATTACGCCATTGAAATAATGTTATCTAGGTAAAACACAACACTGCAGGTTAAATTATTACTTCCGTAAAATTACAATATATTACATTTGCATTATAAAGTGCAAACGTTAAATTATTATTATTGTTACTCTCGGTATAGTTAAGGTATACAGAGTGTTCCTCTGTATTTATCCGATGCTAACATCTTTGTTTATACCCAATGTTTTTTTCTTCAACCGGAGTTTGTGTGAAGGGACATACATATATTTAGATAATAATTAAATTTTTATTTTCATTCATCTCATAGTCACTGGAAACAAATTAAACAAATTACTGAATTTATTGATTTACCAAAGTAGCTACTTTGTTCTAGATGTTATTCATAAAAAAGTAATCTAACATACATGGGCGCATATCCAATCAATAGTTTATTAGTAGCAGCAGTTTTAATTTTTAGAGCTGTATATAAATACAAAATTCTATTCAACAGGTTACTACTGCGTTGCATAATAAGGAAACACGATTGCAGCACTTTTTTAGTGGACATATAGACATACCGACATATTTTGTATGATAGGTGGGTCACTGTTATAAGTGAGAAGTTGAGGAGGTAAATGTGAAACTAAATGTACATCTGTACGTAACGATTAATCATTGCTAACAAAAAAAAAGTTTGAGCGGAGTTCGGTTATACATATTTTGAAAAGCCGGAATATTTACGATTTTAAATTAATAAATTTCGTAATTTTTCCATTTTTCCTACGTTTTTAATAGGTTTTAAACGTTTTAAACCACCTCCAATCAGATTTACATTCAGAAAAAGTACTACACATTAAAATCGAAGTATAATTTCTGAAAGAAATTTGTTCATAGAAAAAACGAAAAAAACATCATTGTAAAACCAATACATTCCTCGCTCTGCTCAGAATCTAAAAAAAAACGTGGTATATGATTGTACCGTGCATAACAGTAATTCGCATCCGTTTTTTAGAAAATGAAATAGTATTAATTCTAAGCAACCATTATATAAAATATAAAAATATATATAATAACCGATAACCATCGGGACGCTAGATTAAATTTGTCGGAACAATATGTCAATTACGAAATATAGCTATAATTTTGATAATTTTGAATGAACAAAACGTTATTTTGTTCTAGTGCTTTGGTGGCGAAAATAAAAAAAAAAAAAAAAAAATGTAATTTTTTTCCAAACATTACGCATTGAACAACAACACGGATTTCAGCATCGCGAAAACGAGGCGCGGAACACCCTGTATATACGCATAATATTATTATAATAATATGACATTGTGTGTGCGTCGAGTGCACAAATTATTACGGCCGCGTATTACACGCCACCGTTGTCGTCGTCGTGCGTCGTCGTCGTCGTCTACATAATAATTAGACGGAATTACCGCGGACGGTGTTATATACCTATGTAAACGTATAATAATATTACAAGTATACAGGTATACCGGCACTGCACTCGGGTTATTGTTGCCGTTATTATTCCGCCGGGTAATGAATCCACCGAACTTCTTAATTAAACGACCCCTCGAACGGCTGACGCGGTGACGGTGACGGTAACGGGCCGCGGAGACCCCGCCACCTGCGTATTAGCAATCTGGGATTGGTCGGGGCGCAAGGTCGGTTCTGGTCATACGAGTAATCGTAATCATAATGGTACAAAGAGAGGCCGTACCGTGCAACACTAATGTATCTGAAAAGGGGTAGACGCCCGGCATTGATAGGAGATCGAGTAGGCGAATGAGCAGGCATATAGTTGCAGTGTTGTCATTTACGTAGTGATCAAATTATTCAATAATTATTGCCGTACGGGAAAATTCGATACCGAAAATGTTCATAATATCACATTATCAGTGGAAAATAATTGATTTTCATGTTATAATCAACGAACAGTAATAATATAATAATTGATAATTGATTCTATAACTCGGAATATTATCATTATTAAAACATGCGCACACCATTATGATAGCGTTTGTAGAATAATAATATAAATCAATTCATCGGTGACCCCACATGGTAACCCTTCACATTTATTGATAACACACGTCTTCATTTATTGGTGCGGTAGACACTTCTTTATTCTGGCGGGCCGATTCGAATTTACTGTGTAGATGTAAGCATGCAGAAGTATCGTGTGTATTTAATGTAACGTATGTGTTTAATATTATTTTGAAAATCTTTCGCTCGTCCCATACCAAAAAAACCCTAGGTATACTGTTTTACTCAAATTTTTTTGATTTTATTATTACTGCTCTAATTATATCATTGAGGCAGGTAAGATGAAATTATCGTGAAGGTAGAAGAAGAGGGAGCATGAGGCCGGAGTACCTCCTCAAAGAAAAAAAAACAAATTAAAATGTTTTAACATTCATTGTAATGCAACCCGGATACATTCTCGGGGGAAGGTCCGAGGGGCTGTATGTATTTCAATAATGTTGCTATATTCACCTTAGGTGAAATTCATATAAAAACAAATTATGTTTGGGAAAGTCAAACCCGTCCATTATCACACATAGAGGGAGGGAGGTTGGATCTGGAAACTCAGAAAAGCTCAAATCAGCGTTAGCATTTAATACTAGTTTTTACTAGTACTCTGTATACTATAGTTATTTCTATCCGATAAGACATTATTATATAGGTTCGTTTGAATTTTCGAGTTTTTATTTTAGACAGCTGCTCTCGATTCGGGTCGTCGAAGTGGGATTTCGCTGGTCGGGTCACACGACCGCCCCTCGTGTTTTGGTATTGTAACCAAGACGACGACGACGACAGCGAGCTTTTTACTATTTAGGCCTTTTTTTTTGTTTATACCGCATATCGGTGGTGGCGGCACGTAATTAAATACCGCGTTTTGTATAATAACGGAATAAATAATATACGTGATACTGCAATAGCATATTATAATAATTATAACGGTGTTTCTCGGCGTGGGACCTTTTACGATTCAGTGAAAACCGAAAAAAAAACCCGCTTTCCGTTCGAAGAATTCGCGATAAATCTCGAGCAGGTTTGAAGTTTTAACCTACCACGGGTTTCGAAAAAAAATAAAAAACGCTTTAGGAAAAAAAAAAATACCGATAATATCAACATGGAACGGCTTGTCGACCACACCGTGTGTGGCGACGATTATTCTGTTCATTTCCTCTAGGTAGTCGGTATTCAAGAAATAAAACCAACCCAATCGCGTTGCGGTTTCATGCGTGACTAGCGTTAAAAAAAAAAAAAAAAAAAACCCGTGGTAAATAATTCGTAGGCACAATTATTATAGCTACAGCAATAATCGCTAATAATAATTAAGTATTCGTCGGTTTTTTTTGTATATTTATCTTTATATTCGGAGTGTATGCTTAAAAAATTAACAAAAGGTACACTGTAAGTTGTACTTAGTGGTCTAAAAACAAATTCGAGTTTAATACATTAGTTTTTTTTTTCATAATCGTTTTAAGATTAAATTTCGACGAAAATCGTAAAATTTACGACTTTTCAAACTTTGCTCCGATTTATTTGCAATAGTTTATATTTGCGTACAGTTAGAAATTAAATAGATTTATTTATTTATTTAAGGAGAAAATAAACTCCGTTTTCAAAATCATAAGTTAAAGTAAAACTATAGTAAGTATGAAGTGAACTATAAATACGTGTGTATAGTATAATAAAAATGTATATAAAGAACAGAAAGTATTATGAATAATAATAATAATAATAATAATAACAATTACAATTAATATAATAGAACATAGTATATAGTTTGGTTGCATACGATTAAATCAAATCACAATTTTGTTTAATATTATTAATACTACAAGAAAATAGATCTGTATTGGCAGGATACCAACAGTTATAAAAACTCCCATCTACTTTTATAACTTTAATCCACTTATAAAACAAATGCAGTTCCCGAGCTCATTTGGTCCAAAAGTAGTCACTTGCTAGAACGGCCGAAAGTGTACAAAAGTAGCGTGAAATAGATACAAGAAAAATTTAATAGACTGAAATAGTCTCATTTCCAGCGAAATTCGATAACAAATAATATTCATATCATAAGCGTGCGCAGACATTCTTCGCGGTTAGTGCATTCCTCCACTACCCCCCTCCCCTTTAAAAACGGATCTATCTTGGTGGGGTAAGATTAGGAATTATATCTTTCCCATTGACCAAAAAAAAAAAAAAAAACCAATATGAGTAATCTACTATTCAAATGTATATATTTCATCCAAGTTACGAGAAAAAGCTTCATATATTGATTAGAAATTGGCTTTTTTTTAGGATTCGGTTTTAAATTACCAATTCCCATTGTCGAGTTGTGTAGAGTAGATGACTTAACGATTTATTCATGATTCTTATCCGCTACATCCTATCCCATTGAAAATTCCTGGGCACGCTATTCAAACTATACAACTAGATGCCCGACTCTATAACAATAATATTAAAAACATTGGCTTGTACACATTACCAAACCTGCATTGCGATGGCTGGCTATGTGTGAGCTTCGAGTCATATAGTTAGATAGTATAAATTTGTGGATTCATCAAACAATTTAACAAATTGAGGTTATTTTTTACGGTAGATTTGAGTTCACGGGTGGTGCACGTGCCCACCCTGCACCTCCCGTGATCATGTCTATGCATAACATATGGATCATAGTTACTATAAAATAAATACTGTGTTGCGAAACGGAAACTCAATTAGATTACTCTATAATTATATTCAACCAGGAATATTATAATTAGAATTCAGAGAACCAGTTAAAAAACAAAATCTTGTTGTTACTGTCGAATGTTGTTACTGATTGCAAATAATTTTATTTGTATACATACATTCATTGCACCGTTGCGAGTAAGATGTTATTAGAATTTTTTTTTTACATTTTTAATTAGAAATTTGTTTTTATATTATTTTTTATACTTTATCGATATTTTTGAGATTATTAATACCTAATTGTTATAACACAAACGCGACAGCATAATCATAATATTATCTATCTAACAAATAAAAACTCGACGGTCTACGCCGTAAAAGATCAAAGGTTGCATGCGATCAGTATCACTTGAGAAAAAAATTGCATTATAGGAAATAAAACTACGGTGGTCGTTGTTCATCATCATCAAATAATATTTCAGTATCTATATAATCTTTGAACTCGTCATACCTATTCAGTAGGCGATCGATACATCGAGTAAACGGATCATATTTATAACAATTTACATACCATAATAAAATAATATTATTATTATATTAAACCGTCAACACATTTTTTAAACCAACATGTTAAATTTCGCCGTGTGGTTAACTCTGATATTAGCCGTGTGCATCGCAACGGACGTCGAGGTAAAAATATAATAATTTATTAACCGTGAATTGCAGTCGTTTATAGTAACAATTATAAGTATAGTTATGCATATAATACTATTTATTGATTAAAATGTACAACAATTATTCTAGGAGTGATTATCAGTCCTACAATTAAAGCAGATTATCGTATACATATAATTACAGTTGCGAGTTGTGAACAAAAACATGTATAGTAAATTCTTAGATTATTATTATTACAAGTTTAACGTCGATTTATTTTGTACCCAAATTTCTTATAATTAAAAACGAAACAAAAAAACCCTTTTTAAAAAACAATTTAGTTTTAAGAATTTACATCATTATTATAAGTGGTATAAAAAAACAATTATTTATTTGTTTAGTTATAATAGTGATACGAAAAAACCAAATGGGTGCGCAGAAAATTGTGGCAAGAATACGCGATCGTTTTCAACGTATTGTCGTTAACGTTTTCTTCTATATTTGAGTTCATTGGTATTCTCATTGGGCAAAACACGTTCCAAATTCCGGTCCATTAACGATATAACTTTCATAAACTTGACGATAACCATGATTTCATCAACATGTTCACGCTTTTCATTTGCTAATCCATCACGAAAATTTCCTAACGATGTAACAGAGGAAAATTTTTGTTTCATTAAACACTAATTAAATATCGTCAAATTATAAAAATGATTTACTGAAAACCAAAGAGATTGTTAAAAACGCCCGAGCCTAGTTGCTGAGCAACGTAGCCCAGAAATCAACAAAAATCTTACAAACGATTGATAGTTATTCCATTTATTATAGAAACTACAAAGAAAAAACCCCTCATTTCAGCACCTAGATCAGAGTTCAACAGGAGAGTTCCTATAAAGATCACATAAATTAATTAGATTCTAAATTTAGCAAAACAACCGGACATACTTCGTGTGGTGAAAGGGCCACTGTATTAAGTGAGATGTTGGGAAGTTAGAGAGGAGATTTAACACCTGTATGCAAAGTTTAGTCATTGCTAACGAAAAACAATTATGAATGGGGGGTTCAGTTTTACAAATTTTGAAAAGCCGTAATATTTATTATTTGAAAATAATACATTTCGTAATGACAGTTTCATCAAAAAACTTATTAATAAACTCATTTGTAAAATCATCAACAAATTTTTTGTATGATCTATGTTCCTGTGTTAAAGCTTAAGATTTCACATAGCCCAAAGTATTTTTAAGATATTATAAATGCATTCATTTATTTTTTTACCACTGTTCCGTACTTTCAAAAGACGTGTATTAACATTTGCTACTTATTTACCTTTATTAAGCAATTCTAAACAAAATGTAAATAATACTAATTATAGGATATTAAATAAATGGCTATAAAATGCTTTATGAAATGGGATAAATTTTTCACTTTAGGTAGCGTCCGGGTAAAGTTTACTATTGGACACCGCTTTTCCAAACATGATAAACATAAAGTGACATACTAAGTAAATCCCATAACTTTTTTTTAAATTTGCAATATTCTTGATAAGTTTATTTTTTATTGAATACACACATTATAAATTTAACAAAAGAAAAACATTTATTAGAAACAAAATACAATAAAAGTTTATTTAACTTAATAACATACCGAGTAAACAAATAGCTGAATACAACTTTGGATAATCTAACATATCGGATGTATAATATTTTAAAAAGGATTAAAAATTACACCGTTATAAATTTGTAATACTTAAGTATCACAAAATACTCATTACTATACACTAACCAAACCATTAGAGTTATTTGAGACACGTATCTCATCAATTACGTTAAGTGCTAATTCTAAATTAGTTTTAACCAATTTAAACTCGGTCAAACTTATTAAGTTCGAAAAATTCTGTATGGAACGTTATAAGAGACGGAGATGAGCAAAACAGTACGTGCAGATATATATCACTTTCTCTTAAGAGTTCAATATTAAAAAAAAAAAACAAACACTTACAACTGCCATTGTAAACGTTTCAAATTATTATAAAAAAAATGATTAGTAAACAAACAAGAAAAAATAATGTAGACAAATTGTCCATGTTGGAAGTATGCGTATCGATCGAATAAACATTATTAGTAGAAATAACGAATGTTTGAACGACGTTAACATTAGTTTGAAATCGAAAGCTCTAAGTGAGGATACTGCGTGAACTTGATCCCCTCCTCAAAAACAAAATTTTCTGGAAATGGATGATCTTAAAAATTTCAAAATTAACGTTGCGAAGTGTTGCAAATCAGTTTGATAACAGTGAAAAAATTGGCATTGGTTCGAAGTCTATAGCTTCAAATGGGGTAGCAAACCTCCTAAACTTCATACGATTGTCAACATTGGACTTTTTCGCTCGTTTGCTCGTCATTTCAAAGATAAATCGACACAATTATTCTATCACATTATAATAATGCCCGATGTATAATACATAATTCAAAGTAAATCTGGGTTTTAAATTCTGAGTTGAGTGAGGGAGGTTACTATAAGTTTTACTGCAATGTGAGCTTATTTGTATACTTTTTATGTCTGTAAACATTTTTTATGATAAATCTTGCTTCAATCCAAAAATTGGTCTGCTCACGTTTTTCCCAATTTTCAAGAAAACTATTCAGTGCATATATTTCTATACTTTCACTATACCGCCAGCTTCACTCGGAATATTATTTTGGTTACAGTGGTTTATCGTTGATTCTGGTATACAAATTTAACTTATCATATAATAACTTCTAATCTTAATACATACAGTAGATTACCCATGCAGAAAAGTACTCATGTCAAGTTTTAAAAAAATATTATGTTAATTTATATAGGCTGGACCGATATTACAACAGATTGCCAAAGACAACAATATAAAGTCTGGAATGTCCAATAACATCTCCGAGGTAAGATACACAACATAATTGTATGCATTAATAGTTCTGGTTGAAAAAGAAAGGTTTTTACTAACAACATAGCATTTGTATATTAAATTTTAAATATTCGACAATTTACAATAAATGAGGTGATTCAACGAAAAAAACGATGTTTTTTATTATCCTTAGTTTTTGGTAGGGCAAATCTTCTTTTTAGACCTTTAGGGTGTTTTTAATTGTAACTACTGATGTAGGTACAATAGTCAATTAATTTAATTAATTAATCACTAATTTAAGAAGAAAAAAAACCGTGTCAAAGAAACAAATAGGTATTCAATTGCTAAATTCAAAACGTACATTGGTAATTATTTATAAATGTTTTGAATTTTAAAACTAAAGGTACCATAGAAAATAAATTATTTAAGTTGATTTCAAATTTTTCAATTCCTTTTTTTTCTGTAAAAAAAAAAATAGTGTTTAGTCCAAAAATCATAGTTCCCCGTTATATTAAGCAAAGTGAACAGAAACCAAAAAAATGAAGAACAGTGCAACTGACATCAACGGTGACCGACATTTATTTACGAACGATTAGTATATTAGGTATACGGGAACCAGGTGCGACCGTAGGAAATTTCGAAGGGAGTTAAGTTAGGTATCTTTATGGAAAATAACAACCGATTAAATAGCCGGCCTAAAATAATCTGTCCCTTGAAAATCAAAGTTTGTCTCCTGTTTGCGTACCAAGATTAAAAACGTGTGTAGTCATTTTGAAGGTTTGGAAACTTCTCACATGATTTTATCTGTATGTAATGATAAACCATTACTAAAATAAAAAAAAAACGATTCGGAGCGAAGTTTCTGTTATACGTGTGCGTAAATTTTCCGTTTTTCCCGGTTCTTTTTCATTTACAATGAATTTCCCATATAATGGGAAAATCAAAAAATAACTGAAGTACCATCCCAGACCAATTTCTTTTCAGAATAGGCGTATACTTTAATATCACAGAAAAAAAAAACAAACAATATTATAAAATTATTTATATAATTATCCTTTCGCTCAGAATCTAAAATAACAGTAATTTGTAATTTTACCACAAATCTATTTTAATTTTTTTATGTTAATTTAAATTGATAAAAATAACTTGCTCGTTATCAATTTATATACACTATACAAATATGATAAACCTCAACTACGGAACGGTTAATTATAGTATAATTTGTATTAAATAAATTTTTGATCATTCTATCTCGCATGATTAAAGATTATTTATGTGTAAAAATAAATATCTATAACTATCGAAATATAATTATAATTATACCGACTTTTTTTTTCTAATAAGCGTTTTGAAATCAAATTTAAACGAAAATCGCAAAAAAAAAATTACGACACTTCAAGTCAATAATCAAGCAATGGTTTATCGTTGCTTACAGATATAAATGAAATAACCTTATGTGTCCTACCTTCCCAATTTCTCACCTACACCAATGGCCACTTCCATCCCCAGTATTAGCTCTTTTTTAATTACAAAATTCATATTTTTAAATATTTAATTTTTGCAGGCCGATACGTCGACATTTCCGATCGTCCAAGATAACCGTATAACGTCCGAGCTGACTGATATTGTCGCCGAGGTAAGGGATACGGTACAATAATATCGTATTTCCAGTTAAATATGCTACGATTCGCCAAAAAAGTATTGATAGTATTTCATATTATAATACAATTATTTTGAAAATATTTAATATCTAATATTTAAGACCATTCAATTTGTGGAAGTCAATTTTTTTTTCTCTATTCCGAGTATTTATTACATGAGTAGGGCTTGTAGAATTTACAGGATCTATAGAGTATACGAGATATACGAGTATAATGTGCAACAAATCTATTGTATGAAAACGAAAAATGTAAAATAAGTAAAATATGCGAAAAGAAAATTATATAATTTATTATTAGTTTTTACCGAAAATTGACCCAGTATTGGATCGAAGTATGAAATCATATACCGAAAAACTGATTGGAATTTTATTTTGATATTTTATAGTACCTATACGATTATTTATAAAACTGTAAAAATACTATTGCAGTAAATATAATTATGATTAAAATATGGTTTCAAATGTTTGGGAAATTTAAATTATTTTAAATGAAAAAACTGTTTTGTTTTACCGGACAATTTTTGTTGCAGTACCTATTTGTTATATAGTCCGATCGGAATAAAATAAGAAACCGATGATAATAATATGTTTAAATTATCGATGTCGTTATAGCCTATGTCGATCCTTCAACAGAACGCCACCGGAAAATCATCGGATTTCAACGTGTTACTGAAACGCATTAACATGAACAACGAGGAATTCTCAAAGAAATTTCCTAACGGAATCACAGACTACTATTCGTACTTGGACACTGTGAGACGCGCGTTTACCGAAGTACAATAATAATTATACCTATGCGTTACTATACCAGTGGCACACGCATGATTTTTCAACTGGGGGAGAAACTAAATTAAAAATTGTACATATAAACATAATTATGCAACACGATTAATTATATTCAGTTACTCAGTTGAATAAGTGGTGCGAATATGTGATAATTACTATTTTATTAGTAATAATTTATCAATGCTGAATAGTTTATATTATTTTTTTTATATTTTACACGACCAATACGTTGGGGCTTAAGATTCCTTAACCCCTGGGTACGCCACTGGTCCATACTAGGAGATATTGTGAAATCATTTAAAAACGAATACGTTATTTTTTACAGTATCGATTAACCCATCGTGAGACAACCAGTGAACCCAACTTTTACAATTATGGATGGTAGATGATAAGGTAAATAAAAGGTTTGTCGTTTATTTTAATATAGAGATCCTATTGCCGTGTTCCCACCCGATAGTCGGTAATAATTGCTAAATCAAAAGTCCAGGTAAAAATGTTTAAAAAATCAAAATAGCCACAGAAAAATACTTGATAGTTTTTCCATGGCCATTTTTGTTATTCACCATTATTACCATCATGAATTATGTTCAAAGCACAGTAGACAATTATTAAAAACGCATTGTCTAATAATTAAAAAGTAGTATTTACAAAACACCACTATAATAATATATAATATATTATCACTAATAATAATATAATAATATCTAATAACTTTCCAATCTCTCACCTACAAAACCACCCATTTATTTCCAATTGTACTTTGAAAGTATCATTATTTTTTGTATAATTAAAACGATGCACGATATATTATACTAATGGAATCAAGGTAGATAATAATGGTAATGGGAAAAATATCCAATTTTTTTCCCTGGCTCTATTTTTCTCTGGACCTAATTTCCTCTGGTAATTCTGGTGTATGTAGATTGTATTAATTTCACTCATACCGTCAGATTCAATATTATAGTTTACAATGTATCGTAACTCTCTTGTCCATTTCTGTGACCCTCTCTCCTGTAAAGATCAAATATTTGACCACCTAATATTCACGGACATTTTTTGTACCTAGTATAATTCATGTGAATTATCTTTTTTGTTTTCTCATAAAAATGCTCGATAATTTAGTACAAAATATACGTTATAAAGTGTACCTGTACTTAGTGGTTACAAAAAAAAAAATTCATTTTCATCAGCGTTTTAAGTTAAAATGTTACTTCGATTTTCACTCAATAGATATAGTTAGTATACTTTAAAAGAAATTACTCTTTATATCTTATTTCCCCAATTCTCAGTCTACATTTTCTTGCTTTTATTCTTTCGTGATTTAATTAGGTTATCGTGAACCTGAAAATTTCTTGTACCGGATAAATTATACAGTTTATGTCTAATATATAACGCGAGTACGATTATTCGTGTGGTATCAAAAAGATCGAACAAATTAAAAACAATTATTGTATAATATCGGCTTAAGTTCGAAATTGAATTTTTATTATTTTATTTGTTCGATTTTTTTTGATACCACCGAAAGTATTTCGGTTTGATATCTTCATGTGTCATTTGAAACCTTATATATAGCTTTAGAGTATTTAGACCTTAACTTATTATGTGTAATCATATTATTATAATAGTCTCTGCATTTTTTATGAGGTTTTTCAATTTGATTTCACAGTATTTTTGACCACTTTACTAAAAAAATCATTGTTCGTTTATGGATGTAATGCTCGTCAACTGTAAAAATGACTACCATTTGGAACGCCGGGAAACGACGTTACTACACAATTGCAGCGCTTTGTATTAGTTATAATTATTACTAGTATTTCTCATCGCTGTATATTTTGTAGCTTAAATATTTGTTTTAGTTTAATAGCGGTAAGTTCTTATGTATAGGTATTGAACATAATATAAACATTATACATAAATAAATACATTTTATATACACACCGTAAACCTCGATTGTTATAAATGTTTGTTTTTTTTTTTTTTTTTTTAAGAAAAACGTATCAACAACCGATTTATTGTTAATACAAATCGATTTTTAACATTTGGTACTCTTTTATTGAACCCGATGCTGAAGGGCATGAGAAAAATATAAGAACAATGTGTGACTTAGTTTATATTTTGAACATTCCGTTCGAAACATCATGATTTCACGCTTGAAGCATCGAAATGAAACATTTCGAAAAATCACATTTCTAAAGTATCGTGTCAGGGTTCAATGTGATTATTTATGTTTTTTTACATAAATAAATTGTTATATATCTTTTATCTTCATATGTAGACAATTATTCTAGTAACTATTTTTTAATTAATCTTTATACACTACTTAAAACAGTCCGGTTTCATTAAACAATATAGCAGGCTCTTACCTCTAACATTGCCTATTATTCGGCAAACCACAGTGCGTTGAAAGTGCGTTTATTGGTTTTATTTCTCAGAAATAATGATAACAATGTGTTATGTTCTGTTGTACTATATTATCACCTATAATTCAATGAATCGGTTTCATAACAATAATAATATTAAGTATATTGTTATTCTATTGATTCATACTTTCCCCACCAACCCCCAGGTAAGTAAAAAAAGTACACATTTTTATACAACTGTTTGTTTTATCTTATGAGATCGTATTCAAGTTAGCATTTTACATCAGCTTAGTTTTCGAGCCAGTTCCGTCAGTTTATCGGAGATAATATTTTACACTGTTTCATATAGGTTTCATTCATTTTATTATTTGATCTAAATACCTGCTCGCCATGATCGCCGTAGTAGCGTGGTTGACACTTGTGTAAATTGGTTGTTTAGCTGGTATTATGACGGTGAGTTTTGAGCGTTTATTTCATTTCAACTCACTTGAAGATAACACGGATAATCGTATGAGCTGCAGGGTTCATCTGAGAAATACAAATTATTTAGTAGATGTACAACAGATGCGGTATAATACAGAGTGTCTATGTCCAACCGTGTTCTACAGATTTTTAGAATTATATTATTCAATTGGATTTTCTTTCAAGAGAAATTAATTTTGTATTATCACCCCCTTAATCATTAGAAAAATATAAATTTGTTCGCTTTTCGAAATTTCTAAAATAGCCGATATGTAATAGACATAATTCTAAATATTTTAATCTAACAGAAGGTGTGTGAAAAAATTATACTCAATTTACAATCACATTATCCAATCGTAATAAATCGTAATAAAACTGTTAATTGATACAGTGGCATACAGTCAATTTTTTTATAGGGATATCTAAAGTATAAATATCATGATACCCACTCACCTCACCAGTCAAATTTGAGTTTAGCCACAATACAACTCTTAAATTTAGGTTTTTTTCTATAGATATATAAAAAATACTAAAAAGATCGTTTAAATAATAAATGTATAATTTTTTGGATGTTAATTTTAAATTTATTCAGTATAATTTTTCAAAATTTAGGAATTCTCCTAATTTTTATGAGGGGCATTAATTTTGAAGTAAACAGAAGTAAGTATATTAGTTGTGATAACTAAAAAGTTAATCCTATTTCAAAAAAATTCTTATCGAATTTTTTTTTTGAACATTTTCGTTATAAAAATAAAATAGATAAAATAAATTATGCTAGTAAACAATTAACAAACGCATCATAATAAACTGTTTTTTTTTTTTACTAGAGCAAAGCTTTTTTTCAAATTTATAGTTAACTTGGTAAATCGATTGACGATGTTATTTTTGTCAATGAGAATGTTAGCTTAACAGAAAAATATCATTCAATTATCTAACCTTTCTTGACGCATGGTACTTTGTAGTTTGTTTTCTATTATTGCTAGTTTTAAAAAAGTACTTTCAGGTGCGGCTATTCTTAAAGCAATATACCTAAAGCAGTATTTCATTAGATCACATTTTTTTTTTATTTTTTGACAATTTAAGAAATAAGTAGCTTTAAAATATTACCTTTTATATTATTTTAGTGGTTTTTTTTTTTTTTTTTGAGGGGGTGTACAGACTATTTATTTTGATTTTCAAATATTACAAATGTACTAAAAAGATTTCTGTCAACCCATTGACGAGATATTCAATTTTGAAATATATTTAAGGGGAAAGTAGTCCTATTAAAACGCTTTGTCTATGATGTAACATAAATGAAGCTTTACTATTCTCCAAACATAAAAGTGCAATATCTCGTCAACAAAATAATGAAAATTAAAAATTTTATCTACAAAATGTACATTTAAATATTTATTTATTCTATCAATTTATAGAATTTCTAATACTGGTTGTTATTTAATAATCAAAAGTAGTCGATTCACATCCGGAAATAAGCATACTATAATGTAATATTTTATGGCTACTTGTTCCTTAGATTAAAAAAAAAAAAAAAATGAAAAAAGTTGATACTTTCAAATTTATTGAAATGATCATATCTTCGTTGGATGCTAAATGAAAACGTACATAAATAAACTTTCTACGAGTATATTATACAATATACATAATACCCCGGTATTAACCTCCCTTATTTATCCTCTAGTCAATAATATCGACTCTCAATTTATTTATTCTATTCTCAATACTTAATTCAATTGACGTGCCGAACCTATTGTCCTGTTGCTTGAATTGAACAAAAATCTACACATTTTTTTTCATGTATAAATGGTGATTTCAACCAGTTACCCACCCGTTGAAGAGTACATTTTCAGCAACCGCATTAATTCCCCAGAGTAACCACGATGTAATCGAAGAGCAGTCCATCGGGAAATCGGCCGACCCCGAGGAAGTGAAAGAGACGATACAACAGATTCGCGATTGCTGCAGAGGTTTTTTTAGAAACTGTGATGGGACAGGTTGATTTGCTAAAACCCATAGTATGTGTGGGTCGTGCCAGATACATTTTAAACCACTTTGCATTTATGAAATCTGTATGCGAGTTAAACATACCCATATTATAAAATACTATGTTATCAGTAATGTGTTTAATCCAATATTCAAATTTTTATATATGGAATGTAGTATATATAGATAATATGATGACCAAGAAAGTTGTTCAATTTATGTAACTTAACCTTCTATGTTTATCAATATTTACGTTTTTAACTATTCTAAATTATCTGACACATAGACCTAGTAACCTACTTTATTAATGGACTGCAATTGCGTAGTATTGAGCAAAAATTAGTCAGACGGCGTCCGATAAGCCAAAAAAGATATCTAGAAAGAAAAAACCAAATATTACTAGATTTATTTCCACGAAAAACATTAATTTATCATAAATATTACCTATCATAGAACATAGATAATATGGCTTATAAATGTGTCAGCTTTGACTCATTTGATAAATCAAAAATTTCTTTTTCTTCGTATATACCGCTTTTTTCTTATCCAATGATGTCTGATTTTTACGTTAGACCAAAAGTGCAGAAGAGGAAATTTACTAGTCATAATGGATCCAAGATCTGACCACTACACATATTAAATACCTGTTTACCACTGATAAATATGAGTGACACGATTTTTTAAATACCATACAATTTAATTGATTAGCCAGATCTAAATTGTTAAACGGTTAACGATGTACTTACTTTACCACTGCTGGTTTTTATGTTAATGTGATTTTTTTTTATATACACATATTTTATATTATGCAGTATATTTGTTATTTCATTAATTTTAGTGTTCCAAATTTAACTTACGGAACCACATTTCTCGAGTAGTTTCAAGAGAAATGCAGGGTTCTAGAAAGATGACGCCAAACTGTATATTATTAATCATTAGATAATACCCAAATTAAATAGAAGTCGTGGAATAATGTAATACATTATAAAAAAAAGAATCGATTATCTGAGAATTATGACTATAGTGATCATATCTTAATAAAATTAAATAATTCATAAAATATTGTTTTAATTATATAAATTGAATTTACTCTTATCAGCGTTTCACGGGACGCACCGGTCTTTTATTACTCTCCCTCTGCCTAAACATAAAAGTGAAATATCTTGTGAATAAATTGACGGAAATCAAAAATTTCGATATCAAAAATTCATGTTATCTACTACTCCAATTATTTATGGAGTTTTTAATAAAGATTCTTCTTTGAAAACTAAAATTGGTATCGCCAACAGAATACTTCGTAAATAATATGAAACATCTAAATATATGAAAATATCGTCTTCAACAACACTTAAAAGTTCCCAAAATCAAAATTTGCATATAAATATAATTTACCTCTAAAAATAGGGTGAGCATGTTTAATGAATCACTGTATAAATATATATTTTTCTTTTTAGAAAAAAATCGATTTCTTAATTATAATTTTATTTAGATTTATATACCCATTTTTTTTTTTTTTTAAGTACATAATTATGTGTTTTTTATAAATGAAATAAAAAAAATGTTTTTCTAAAAGTCTATATTATAGCACCTGCTGCCACTCCTTAGTTTAGGTCATACAAATATTTAAAAAAACACCGTTAAACTATTACAATAATATGTGTAACAGTAATCAAGCAATAAATTTGTATTTTTTTTCCTCTACTTTGGCTGCACGTGTTTGAACCGGAACGATTTTTCTATTATACAGTTGCTTATATTACTATAGGTACCTCGTGACCTATTCAATTGGCGCCAAGTCTGGTACTGAGATTATTTTTATCTATCGTATTTCAGTGTTCAAATAATAAGTGTATAAACTTAATAATTTAAAAAACAGGAAAACACGTTTGAATTCAACCATCAAGGAATGTTATAAATGTAAAATTGGTATTTTTATACAATCCCGATAAAAAATTGCTATTTTTTTTTTTTTTTGCAAAATTCATTTTTTCAAACGTATTTATGTTTTTTATTCTACATCTTTATCTCTAAGGTTTACGTCGATACTACAATTATTTCTACCTAGAAATAATTCTCTTTTCTAAATAATTCCTTTTCTATATAGAAAAAATCCTAGTATGGTTTTTTATCGGCAGTCCGCGGCTTGTTTTTTATAAATTACGCTATTTGGTATGTAGGTTTCATACAATTGACTCGCACCCCAACCAAAAAACATACTTAGTTACGACACTGCAGGTATTATAACCGCATATAAATAAACACCAAAAATCTATCTAAATAAAGATGAAAGATGAATTTATTTAAATACATGATACGTATACAGTGATCAATCTATCGTAAGACACTCAATATCTCGGAAAGTATTTCCGTTTTTAGAATTTATTTCCTAGAACAATTAAGAAACAAGCAAATCTACAATTTTACGGTTATGTTATTTTTTGTCAACTTGTGGTTTCACTCTAAAAATAAGGCTGACAAAATATAACATAAATGTAAAATTGTGGAGTTGCTTGTTTCTTAAATGTTCTATAATACAAATTCCGTAAAAGTTAACACCTTCCGGGATAATAAATGTCTTACGATAGATTTTGTCACCCTGTGTAGATAATAAATAAAAGATAACCATAATTTATCTAGATAAAAAACAGATACATTTTTCGAAATCACAGACAAAATTTTAAACATATATGAAATATTAACGAAATAATTGGTATGTAATATTACTAATATCTGATATCAAGTTAAATTTACGTACTTATATAAATTTATTTTTTTTTAGATTCTGAAATAAACGAAGGATTTTGTCATTTTTAGCCTTTCTGGTAAAGGGAAAAATTCCACTATATCTAACCTTAGAATCGGTACATAATTTAGTAGCTTAATTTTTAATTTTTAATTCACAAATACTGTCTTGAAAAAGTATATTATCCGTACATCTAAGTGACTATTTTTATCTGTACTATGAGAATAACGTCCTAAATAAATATTTATATAGTACGGTAATATTTATCTATATAGGATAAAAATTAGTTCAAAATCGATCTGGATATTATAAATCTGAACGCTGAAGATAATACTGCGCGTATTATAACTCGCGCAGTCGTAGCGAAAAAACTTGGCTTTCCTTAATTAGACGGGCAAAAATGAATTTAACTGATCGATTACCGACCTCGAGTGTCGAACAGAATTGACAGTATGTCACTGCAGTATGTATGATAATTATAATTGATGATAAAATAATTGAGGGAAAAAATGAATGATATTGATCACAGTAATAATAATAGTATACGAATTCTAAACGCTGCAATAGTATTTTGTAAAAAAAAAAAACCGATTAAATCCGAACGTCGAAATGTGTCGGTAAAAGAATCGATATCCTCCGTCGTCGTTGGAATGATATGAGCTACGCATAATGAAGAAGCGTATTTTTTTTTCTCTTACGATATGTTGTAATTATTATATTTTTTTTGTAATATAAAAAAAAAAAACGGTCGATATTTTGTCAATTAAAATTAAGTACGCGTCGTCGTTTTCCGTCGTCAGCGAGAAAATGAGAGAAATATCGAATATTCTCGTTTCGTTACGGAAGAAATTAAAAAAAAAGTAATTTATTTTATTTGATCATAATGATATTTAATATTCACTCGGACGGTACATAACTATGTCCGTCTGCGAATAGGATTGCATTTATTTCGAAGATCTAAAAAAAAAAAAAACTTAAAATAATAATTAAATAGTATGTAAACATTAAAAAACAAGTATTTTTTTACTTTGTTTTGTTCATTTTTTTAATTGGACTTTTTGCCGTGATTTTGAATGTATACTTTTTTCTTTGCTCGGTGACTTTGATAAATTACCAGTAGTTACGCTTTGAGTTTTATATATATATGCATATTTTTTAATCTCCTATACTGGTATAACAATATCTTTTTTAAACTATTATTATATATACTTCAAACAATGAATGTACATAAATATTTTTATTTCATACTTGACGGGCTCAATAATTAGTATTATCCAAAGGCTAGCAAGCGTTTTTATTTTTTACGCACCGATACGAACAAATTTCGCGTAGTAAATTTCCGTTACAAAATTCCGAGTCCCGAAAAAATTTCCAAATTCAAAATGCCCGCTGTAAAAGTGGTCAACATCGAAAATTCAGATCATAAAAAAAATTCCAAAAATCTTAAATCGTATTATAGTTTTTTTTAATAAATAATGCATAATTTCACATTATACATTATAATAATAAATTATTATTTAAGTACATTAATATAAAAATCAGTCTGATATGTTTACCCTGGGTATTTTTAACGCGCGAAAATTTTTTCATCGAGACTTTTGGTAAAATTTCGTAGACATAACATAACCAACGGGGATGGCTTAGAATACGAATTCAGAAAAAAAAGAAGGTGAGTACACTACACCAGTCGGTTCACCAGGAAACCTCCAGGCGGCCAAATCCGTCCCTGCTGATCAAACATTGTTTAGTTTCTGAGAGTAGCAAAGAATCTATTGGTATTACCATGATGTAAACTCTAAACAACTTTTCGAGGCATTTTTTCTTAGGCATTTCAGATCTATTAGTGCATTGATGGGATTATTTTTTGATTTTCCAAGTGGTATTAAAAATAATTGGGGTACCCGGAAACAAAATCATAGGAAAAACGGACAAACAATTACGGCACGCCCCGGGGTTACCGATATAATTATTTAAATTTTTTATCTTTTGTTATAAATCGTTTTATTTATTAAATACGCGTGTCATATCTACGTAGGTATTCGGAATATTTAAAAATCAAAACGTCGTTGTGTCGTAGTGTTTAATGTTTTGACCCTTTATCGATCCGGTAGGTATACCTAATTGTTGTAGTAGTCGGTTTTAGTGTTTTTTTTTTTTTTTATATATATGTATATATATATAGGGATGTAAAACATTATCGAATTCTAGTTTATTATATAGCCACTATACAATATCACGTCGAACGCAAGTGCAGGAATGCAGGAATAAACATTTTGGAAAAAATAGACAAATGTATAGTTACGTCGTCACGATATTTAAATAATGGCGTCCCGAAAAGGGTGTGTAGTCATTGTGCACGTGAAACGTGAGTCTACAGGTATTTTTTAATTTTATTTTGCGAAACGGGCCGCGACCCAAATACAGAAAAACTTACATGCTAGCTTACAGACAGGTATATAATTACATAAGCAGATTAACAGTACTAGTTGACAATGTGCATCAATGATCATCGTATTAAATCGATCAAATCAAAAATGTCCACGGGAAAAGTATTCACTTAAATATTTTTACGTATCTGAATGACCAGGGGAAAATGTATCCAGAAGAAAATATGACCGAATAAAAAACTTGCCAGTACTTGAAAAATACGGTCTTATTATACCTAGACTCCATTAGTGTATCGTAAAATACAATATTAATGTATTTTAATTTTGACAATTGACAAATAAATTCGCTATTTGGCACCGTGTCTCATATTATGGGCCGTGCCATGGGTAGGCTTTTGTTTGTACAGGATACACAGATGAATAGAGTTTTGTAAAAATTATGTATATATTTATTTAGTTATTTAAATTGTATTTTTTTTTTCGTCGCATTTCGCACATAATATTCATAGTGCATATTAATAATAGTTATAAAACACTAACCGTATAGTAAGAATAGCCAAAAACAAATGAAACAAAAAAAAAGTCCGATTTTGATGACATATGTTATACGTATTTTCCTCTGGCCATCGTTTTCGTAATTTTTGACTATATACTGGGTGCGGCAGAAAAATCTCCCCGATTTGTGAAACTCATTAATATCAAACCAAGTCAAATATCGAAAAGTATGTTTTATTTATGAATTGTATACATATAATGTCATTTTGTTTTAATTATTTTTAAAAATTATATCACTCAAGTGATGGCTGTCAATTTCAATACACTGATTGAGCCTTTTTCGGTAGTTTTCTATGACCATACGGGTCATTTCGGGCGGGATTGCGGCAAATGTGTGTGTGGTTGCACTATCTTGTTGATACCACACATTATTTTGTCCATACTCATTAAAAAATTATTCATTTTCGGCCGAAGAAAGTTTTTGGGCATCACACAACAACGATTAGAGATCACCGTTGCCGTAACGCCGTTTTCTTCAAAGAAGTACGGACACCACTCACCAAACGAAAAAATTGCACACCTATTACCTTAGGATTATGGAGTGGTCGTTGGCGAAGTTCTTGAGGATTTTTTTGAGACCCGCAGTACCGAAAGTTTTACTTATTAACCGTACCTGAAAGGTGAAAATATGCCTCGTCCGTAAATACCATAATATCAATTAGAAGAACATTTTGAAGGAGATTCCGGTACAGTGTTGTACGGGTTTTCCAATCTATTTCACTTAATTGCTGAGTGATCACAATTTTATAAGGATGCATTTTTAATTCTTCGTGCCAAATTCTTCGAACACTGCGATCGGATAATTGTAGGGCAACCGCATGTTTCCGTGCAGAACGCCGCGGAGATTGATCGACGGAAGTTTTCACAGCAGCCACATTTTCCAGGTCTGTTACGGTCTTAGGTCAACTAAGAGGATTTTGCTTTTAGTGCAAAATCTGTTTGTCTAAAATTTGAAACCCAATTTTAAATAGTTTTGCGGTCAGGGACGGGATCATGTCGACCAAGCACGAAACGTACGCTGGGTCGATATCGGTGAACCGCCGTTATTAATAATTATTTAGAATTTAAATTCTTCGACAACAAACGCACTATGTTCGACCCGGCCAAGCCATGATAAATACTAATAACGGCATAAATAAAGCTTTCTATCGATACAAATCCCATTAGTTTATCTCAATCTGAACCTAAATTACAATCCGATCGAACTAGGGAGTTATTTCTGCCTCACCTTGTATTATTTTTTTCCGGCGGTTTTGGTAATGTTGTGTATATGGATATTTTTTCCGTGGCCATTGTTACCAAACTGGTATACGGGTGCGCGCGCATACCACTGTATGAGAACTCGTGATGCTGCTGTATACATTATGTTTACAAGAGCTGCAGCTATGGCGGTGAAATAAAATACCTATAATAATATTATTACGGCGTTTTGTATACGATACATTTATAAAATAATATTTATTACGTGAACATTGTGGCCCACGGACAACCGTCCGTTACAATATTATCATATGTGTATATAAATATATGTACAAAACCAGAAACCAAATAACAGTACACCCGGCGAGGAAGGGAAAAAATGTACCTATATAGGTGCATATATATTAAATAAAATATATTATACTTCTTATAACGAATACGACGTACCGCTATACACTATACTACGACAACATAAACACACACACACACACACACACACAAACGTGCGCGCACACACACAATAATACAATATTATAATACAAGTTTAGTCTCCGGTCCGTTTTAATGAAGTGTACACATTGGTGGTCAAAGCAGCAGAACGTCCGGATTTTCAGAGTGCCGTCGTCATGGAGTTCGTACTACGACTGCAGTTGTTCGCCTTGATTTCAGCAACAGTCGGACTATGTCTGGTCGGTGTCGAGGTAAATATAATATAATATCTGTATCTAATAATAATATTATATCGCATACGTTAAATATACAATATTATTAAAATAATTAACAAAAGATTAAATTATCCGTTTTTTGTATTATAGTAAGTTTTTTTTTTTTTTATCTAAACCATTTTCAAAATCATAGTTTTGCAATTTTTTTTAAAAAATAGCTCATTTACACGAAAAGGTTTTCGACCCCTATCTAGATTCTTGATAGTGCAATGAGGATATAATTTTCAATTTTCCGAAAATGGTTAGCTTAATAATTGTGGAAAACGTGTAGAAAAAAAATGAACATTTTTCGATTTGTTGTTATTCATTTAAAAATAATCGTAGAGACATTCTTAGAATACTTACTTGTGTCGGGCTATTCGAGATATAATACAATTTTTATATTTGATATTTTCTTCTTTTTTTTATTTAGTGTTTTTAACATTTTATTGGCTCTCAGAAATGATTACAAATTACACACAAGGTCCATTATAAGTTGTTCTTAGTGGTAACAAATTGAGCGTTAGAAGTAGTTTGTTTTATAAGTGTTTTAAGTTAAAATGTTGACGACAATTTAAAGAAGTTTTTTTATAATAATGTTCCATAATACGAATAATAATATATGAGTATAATTATAATATAAGAGCTATCTACTATCTAAGGCCTCTAATATATATAAATAGTTAAAGCCCGTGCTTTTTCTGTTTTTTTTTTTTAGATATACATTATATTATAAATACTATCAAATTCCAACCCTTGTTTGATCGTTTATAATTTTAGAATATTATAATTGTGTATCAAGACACGTTTCGTCAAATAATTTCTTTTCGCAGTAAACGTTTCAACGCCAGTTATCATAATGTTTACGTAATTATGCGAGGTGCCATACCTCGACAAATTTCACTGTGTCTACTGTCTGTATAATATTATTTCCTGTGGTAAAAAAAATAAAATAAAATAAACTATTAACCGCGAGGCAGAACAAAGTTTGATTAATCGATGGCGTTTACCCAGTCGATACAGATTTTTCACGTGTAAAAAAAAAAAAAATAAATATAACTGAGATTTCCTAAAGCGTTCCCCACATCTGACTAAACGTGTGTTCACTACACGCTGTTAATGATGGTACGCTTCACAAGTGTATCTACCTAATATGGTAATTTTATGATGTAAAACATACAAATTTACGTATTTAATCGTATTAGGTTTATATATCACCTTTAATTTGATAGCAGTTATCAAATTAAAGTATTGATCGCATACAAAATACTTACATATCAAATATATTCTTCATCGTCCCACTATCAAAATCGACGGTGACAGTGTTCCGCACTCGTATTGATAAGTTTACGTTACACCTTCATACGTAATTTGCGTTATCTACTACAGTATTGCGCTGATGAAGATAGGTAATAGCCGCCAAAAAAAGTATGTCAGTGCAGATAATTGAAAAACGCTATTGTACGAGTAGTTACGATTGTGATTTATTGCTAAGTCTCGTGTTGTAATAATATCAATGTGCGTAGGCCGTTCCGGCCTCCCGACAACAAAATACATTCGTGGAACTGGACGCGAAGCTATTGGATCGCATCGAGCTAGCGATCGAGGAGATTGCGAGAAATTCGACAAAAGAATTCGTTGAACACGAAGTTCAAGCCATGATCGATTTATTCGTACACAATTTAAACATCACCATCGACGAAGTATGCGAATGGCTAATTATTATATATTAAATATTATTATTTTTAGATTCTTAATGTAGAAAGGAATGTTTTGGTTTTAATATGATCTGTGTTTTTTTTTTTCAAAAATTTTAAATTTTTTACCATAAATCAAATATATAAACAATTGAGCTTTTGTTATAGCATTTTGAATCTTGTTGGTGAATTGGGGAAGTATTTATTTTTTTATATATATTCCAAGCAGATAAGAGAATTATTTCACAATAAGAGAAATTCGAATAGGAAAAAATAGATAAATTTACCGCAATAGAAATTTCATTATTTTCAAATTTTTTTTTTTGGAAATTTGGTTTAAAATAATCTTAATGACCTGAAATTTTCAAAATATACTTATATTGACATTTTCTAGATATGATAAAAATGATAAAATTTTAA
This sequence comes from Cinara cedri, assembly GCA_902439185.1. NCBI lineage: Eukaryota > Metazoa > Arthropoda > Insecta > Hemiptera > Aphididae > Cinara > Cinara cedri. The sequence continues at coordinate 538,055 of CABPRJ010000482.1, forward strand.
ATTAAAAATTGAAATTAAAAATTTAGCATAAAAAATACTCGACAATTCTACTCAACATTCATCATCATGTTTAATTAGTGGTAAAAAAAAAAGGGTGAGCGTAATGTAGTAATATTTTTTTATTTATAAGCTTATAGAATTTATAGTTCAAATTTTAATGGAAATCGTAAAATAACGGCATTTCAAAACATGTTTAACCGAACATCACTCAGAATCGTATTTCGTCAGCAATGATTTATCGTAACATAAAAATATAAATTATCTTTTTGTATCCTACCTTCTCAACGTCTCACCTACAAAAATTTCACTACCATCAGCAGAATTAGCTCTTTTCTTTTTATTAAACGTTTTTAGTAACTATTCATACATCTTGCATTGAGGTTTGCTTTTTTTAGTTACAACAATACACCGGTCTCCGGAATACTACCGACTACGACGATATGCGAATGAAAGAGTTACAGAAAAAAGGACTGATTATGTACGAAAATACAGCCATCACCGAAGAATACGTGATTTATAAAATCGACGTTCTGACAAAGTCAATCGAGGAACTCGAACAGCTCGAAAAATATATAATCGACGAGGAAAAAGTAATAATGTATAAATATTTTTCTTCTTCAATTTTTTTTTTTTACATTTTGGAAAAATTCTCAAGCGTAAACATGCTATGTATGATGTTTACTTTATCATATAATGGGTAACATATCAGTGTCAAAAAAAGCCAAATTCGAAAATTCTATAATTCGATTGTGAAAACATTTTTGCGGTGGACAACTTTAATCTTTCCGTATTTATATATTTTTCATTAACAATAATTTTATCTGTGACATAGCGTTCCCTTTTTAATATTGCTAATCAATCATTTTTTATAAGTATATATATTTTTGAAACTAAAATTACCGAACGTTTACAAATCGATAAATTCAATCGCATTAAAGGTGGCGAAATAATAAGCAAGCTGTGAAACAAAACAATTTATTTTCAGCGTGCCGTGCAATATTGGTTGTTTTATTATAAATTCGGAAAGGGTAGAGTTATCCCGCGTAAAAGGTTTTTGTAAATATTTTAGTTTAAACAACGTTTACATAAAATCTACTTGCGATAAGGACGCGGGACTAATATTGTACAAAAACTACACACATAATTTGATTACTTTTGAACTGATCAATTTCCAATTTTTCATTTCATAAAATCCGCTTATATACCAGACTTTAATACGTCCGTATTCCATTTTTTTAAAAGGACCACTACACATTGATTTCTCGGTGTGTCGCAAGAGTAATCGGCAACAAATACATTTTGCACTTCAACTATTGTGACTGTTTGGCTATGTTCAAGGAAAAAGTTTCAATTATATATTTTACAAAGAAGAGTACTATGCTTTAGCCTAATGATATTTTTATAATTTTTATTTGTTAATAAGTTATTAATGATTAAAATAGGAAAAAATTTAGTTATATTAAAACACGCATTTTAAATTCTGAGCGGAGTGTGGAATGTACTGGTTTTACAATGGTGTTTAAATTTTTATTATTATTTTTTTTTTTTGTGAACAACTTTTCCATCAGAAATTTTGCTCCAATTTTCATGTGTAGCACTTTTTAAAAAAAAAATTCTACTGAGGTGGTCTTCTAAAGAAGCAATTTTTTGATTTTCTTACCTATAGATATACATTAGATTTCCCTCTATATTCTACCTTCCCGATTTCTCTACAACAGTGGCCCACTCACCATGTGAAATATTTGTTATTAAATATTGTGTTATTGACATTTTTTTTTCTAAAATGTTTACCTAAATTTCATTGGTCTGCTACGCACATGTTATTCGTCTACTTCCAATGATATAAATGACAGAAGGACATCTGAAAAAAAATGTGCAACATGTTCATTGCGTTTGATTTGTATTCACTTTTACGACCTAAAACATTTTTAAAACGATTATATGGAATATGTATTTTAGAGATTTGAAAACGAGTACAGCTCGAAACAAACGTAAATCTATTTTTTGTTTTCTGGCTAATCAGTTTCGGTACAGCGGTTAAATGTACTTTACACGTTGGTTATATTATTATAATAATATAATTATATCAGTTTTCTTTACTAAACCATTCATTAAACACATATTTTAATGTTCTTTTTCAGAGATTAAAAGATCTTTCCGACGATTCATTGCAAAAAAAAATAAAATCGGTTTTGGAAAAAATACAGACTACGAAGAGGTTTATTGGTAAACATGTAGATCATCTTAGAGAAGTGGATGATGTCTTAAAGGGTCTTGGAAAAAACCTGATGAACACATTGAAAGTTTCTAACTGGGTATTGCCTTCACATAAAGCGAAATAATCACTAACGACTTATTTTACAGAAATAACGCAAACGAAGAACAGTCGCATCATGTTATCGTTTCATTTATTGTATATACACTTTGTATTTTGTGATACGTGACCATAAAAGCGGTTCAATCGAAATATTGTACTTCTGATAATATTCAATTTAGATAATAAGAAATTATATTATTATGAAAATCGCTATTCTTTATTGTATAGAATCAATAAAATATTTATAAACAATTTTAAACCAAATTTTTAATGAGTAGGTAATTGCGATGTATTAATATCTATATATAGAAATGATATTATCACTTTACATACCAACTTGTTTTGAAATAAATTTAATATTATGATACGACAAATTCATGGTGAGTTGCATTATATTAATATATCTTTTATGGCAGAATAGAATTTTTTTTCAGCATGTATTTCTATACTTTTATATGTAGGGTTGTAGGTATTAATTTATCTATTTAATAATTGAATTTACTTTTTTTTCTTTTTCTGCATCTATAATAGGCAATGGTGTATAACCTAGGATCCAAGTGTTGCCCAAACAACATCCTTAATATGGGTGAGTGGGTGTTGCTAGAAGAACAAATATCAAAATGTGTTCGAAGGCATCCCGTTTTACAGTACGATAAACAATAAGAATTAATTTTAGCGAAATTCTATCGGTAGGTATAACAATATTATAAGAGGTTGGTCACCTAAAATTATTTGAGCAACACCAATTTTTTTTCGGATACACGCCACTAATAATAGGTACACACTAATAGTTTAAATTATATCTAATATGCTATAACAAATACAGTAAACCTACAGTTACATATAGTATTAAAACTATAGTATTGTAACTATAAAAATTAATTTAAAACTAAATTTTATAAAAAAAATATCCATAATTCAACCGTGCACATATAGACATAGGTACTTACTGTATTTATGTATAATGTTGGGTGCTTTTATTGGTGACCGGTAAAAATATCTCAGGAAAAAACATCTGGAGCATAAAATATATTTAGTTAATTAATATTAAATCCTACGCAAAAAAGTGATCCATAAAAAAATATTCATTCGAAATGTTTCCAAGAAAAAATACCACCTAAAAAAATGTCTTAAAAAAAATTAATAGAATCAATATTATTGTTTTTTGAGATATTTCTTATAATCAAAAGAAATATTAGAGTATATTAGGGTAATTCAGTTATTATAAAATTGAATAAAAAATGTATAAATTTAAGTATTAGGTTACAATTTTAATTAAGATGAAAATTTTCAAAGATATTTTGCCCAAGTCATATTTATTACAGGGAATATTTTGTCGAAGATATTTTTGCGAAAATAATTTGACTTGGAACCAGTTTATTCACAAGCTCGTCCATTATATTATAAGTGGTTATGATTGTGAGTCATTAAATTCTCGTTTATTAACGATGCTCGTCCATGAATTATTTATCATTAATAATATAATAGATTGTAATATGTTCGTTTGCTGAAACATGTTAAAATTAAAATAATGAATTTTGATTAAATAGATTCCAAAGTACAATATAAAATACCCTTTAAAAGTGTGGCAAACATGTTTCGCTCGGAACTATTATTTCTATATTATATATATAGTGTTCCAAAACGGCTGCATTGCATTATCGACATTGTATTATTGCATTATTGCATTATTGTAAAATCTTTAACCGTCATTTTTTTGATGAATATTGAAAATCAGATTGGCTTATAGACAATATATAAAGTTAGCGTGCAACACTTTTTTATCATTCATTATTCATTACTGTTTTGGGAAGAATTTGTACGATCCCTTAAAGATCTTTGGTTGAAAAGTTTTAGAGAGACGAAAAAAAAAATACTTTATAATATATATATATATATATATATAAAACCAATAAATTACTCACTATAAAGCCAAAAATATAAAAATAAAATAAAACAATTAAGAGTTTCAAAGTTTATAGGTTTGTTTTTAAATTTTGCATGATTCTTTTCTGTTTGGTTTTCAACGCGGATTTCTTATAGTGCAATCGTGCGTGTACTGTCGAGAACTCATTTTCAATTTTCCGTTTCGGTTACAAACGATTATATTTTGATTTTGCAAGTACAATTGTGTATAAAGAAACCGGTATTCAGATTTCATATACACTTTTAAATATAAAGGTTGAATACCATGAAGGGCTGACAGAGATTAATCAACGTCGTTTCGGACTTGATCACGTCAACTATATTATTCCGTACCACCTGTCTCTCCCTACATATTATAATATTATAATTTCACTCATAAAATATTCTACCTATTTTCAACGCCACCTCTGACTTTTAAATGAGCTTCATGACCAACCTGCACTGTCACTCTCCGAACGACGGTGAAGTAGACGGAAGTTTGAGGCAATTGGTATTTGGTAATGAAATTAAATATTCTCCTCGGATCCTCCTCACAAAAATATAATTCTGTTAAATAAAAATGATAATAAATTCATAACCACAAATTGGACGCTATCTTTAGGGGTACGTTTCTAGATAATAATAGAAGCCACTTATCCGCTTAAATTTTTAAGTTTTACGTAGTCTTGATGTTCGATCATAATCCAACAAAACTGAACTATTTTATGTACAAATATTATCAAGTTATAAGATCCAGGGCACAGGAATCCACTGAATTGGGAAGTAGGTATACGAATGTCGAGTTGACCAAGGAATTCTCGTCTAAATATCGATCGGTTTTGATAAAAACGTACAATTATTATAAAAATATGTTCGCAAAAAATACCATCATGATAACATTATTTTACGAATTTTCAAATAAAAATTGACAAATAATGACACAATATAAAATATGTCCAATGAAATAAAAATATTAAGTGAGGCGTATACCTCACTTTTAAAAAAAAAAAAAATTTAAACACTTTACAGAAATTTAAAGTTAGCTACACAAGTTTATCCACCGTAAATATTACCTATTTAATATTATAGCTACACACAGTGACCCGAAAACCTCTTAGCGAGTTCATACGGCTATTATTTACTTTGTATTTAAAATATAAATTTAAATTATATTTCGTTTTACATGTTCACATTTCAAGTAAACAGACACTTTCATTAAAAACTAGATATTTTATTTAATATCGAGTAAATAACACGTTTATTTATTTGCCAACTAACTATTTAAACTTAATATTTCAGTTTTCGTCATAGTATAATAAATACCTATAAATATAAAGAAATAACTTTGATCAACGAGTAAACTTATAATAAAATAACTTTAAAGTTATATTAACTTAAATGTGATGGTCGTAAAAAGAGGGTTCATTTAAACTATTTTGTCATCAAAATTAATTTCCGGAGCTTTATATACATAATAAATTGTTTACAGTTAAGGTTAATAATTATTTTTTTATAACAATAAATGTATAAATATATTTTAGATACACCATTAATTATTATAAAACTAGCATTTTCAGAATAATTTCATAAAATTACCTTTTGCTTATCCTTTTTTAAACACTTTTTTCAAATTCAAATAGTCTAACTTTTTTTAAGCGTCTGTATTAATACAGTTTTTGTCTAAATCAAAGTCTGCTTAAAATATAGCTATAAGAAGTATAAAAAAAACATGCAACTACTAGATTAAAATTAAGGGTAGGGTGGAATATATATACTAATTTAGTTTTCATGCTAAAAAGAAATAATTAATTGTTGTAATCAAAAAAAATGATATGAGTACAAATTTGCCGGACTATAATTTGTTGGACAATTTTTCATCGGAACATATTTTGTTGGAAAAATAATAAGTTCGAAAAGGTTTTTGTCTATTCAATATAATTTCATCATAAACACTCCGTGACTGTATGTTATCATCGTTGGGTAAAAATTATTTTCCGACAAAATATGGAACCGACGAATTCTTTTTCCGATATGATACGGTTCCGACAAAATTCTTTCTGACGAATTCTTTTTCTAACAAAATAAAGTTCTGACAAAGTACGTTTCTAACAAAATACGGTTCCTACAAAATAGTTTTCCGATCAAATATTTTCAAATATTTTACGTGCCTCCAAATTTGCTATTTTCAAGTAAGGGTACAGGATTACTCGTTTTTTCCCTGTTATCCAAAGTATTCCAATTATCGAGAAATATAGTACGTATTAGTAACTATCATCTTTTGTTGTCAGTAGTTCTAACTTTTCACAAAAATCGTGAGTAGTCAATGATAATCCGTGTCTTTTATTGTATTATACGAGAAAATGTGAGCATATTTACCAACCAAAACACATTTTAAGTAGATAGTGGTTCTACTTCCAAAAATAAGGGTGAAAAAAAATAACATTTATTTAAAATTTTAGTGCAGCTTGTTCCTTAAATGTTGTAGAAAACGAATTCCGGAAAAAGTTAATACTTTCCGAGATAATAAGTGTATCCACTTAAATAGATATCCAGTATATATTACTCTAATTGAAACACTTCAAGAGTTCTATACATTTGTAATAATAAACACTTTGTGAAAACAAAAAACGAAAATAATTTACACCTTGTAAGCTTGTAATTATAACAATAATAAACTACTTAGAGTTAACACTTTATTTTTATAATAATTCATGTATTTTAGATTCTGAGCTGAGCGAGAAATGTATTGGTTTTAAAATAACGTTTATTTTTCATTATTTTTCGTTTTGCAAACAATTTTTTCATTAGAGATTTTGCTCTAATTTCCAAATGTAGCACTTTTTCCGAAAGGAAAATTAACTAGAGTGGTAAGTAAAGGAACATATTATTGATTTTCTAAGGGATTTCCTAAGAGATTTTCATAATAATTTGGAAAAACCTGAGAAACTTGAAGACTTGGTTAAATTTTCAAAACATGTGAGTTATATTTAAACTTTTTATAGATTTAAATTAATAGATATTTTAATTTTCGACACGTACTCTGCAAAGAAAATTGTTCGAAATAACAGAAATTTTTGAAAATTTATTAGAAAGTTAAAGCTGTCCTAGGATAATGAGAATTGGTGCAGTCACTGTTGTAGATGAGAAATCGGGAAGGTAGAATACAGATGGGAATTTAATGTACATCTCTAAAAACGATTTTGAACGGAGTTCAGTTGATAATCAACAATATATGTATATGTCGCATTATGGTAAACAAATTAAATATGCATTATTTTCTTTAATAACAATAATATTTGTTTAATATCGTACTGATTTTCTCATTTTTCTTACATTTTTCTCGGTGTTTCCATCTTTTTTCCAATTTGCTGGAAAACTCTTTGAAAAATCGAAAAATGACCTCTTTAAAGTACTTCCCCAGTCAGGTTTACTTACACAAAAGATGTTATTATTGTAAATTAGAGCGAAATTGCGTTAATAATAATTAATAGTTGCTTACACATAAACATTTAATTCCACTCTATATCATACCAACCCGATTTCTCACCTACAATAATGGCACGCCCATCGTTCAAAGTATGTTCGTATTTTTTTTTCTTTATCTTTTTTAATCGCTTTATAAGGTTAGGTAAATATAAAAAGGGAATATGTTAATATTATTGTGTTCAGTGTAGGCTAACAAGTGCATTATCAATAGTTAAGTTATTTAATATACGCACCAAAAATATGAAGTTCTCGTGTGTCTGTGTCTTTTTATTGTCTACTTCGGTAATCCAGGAAAGTATTTTTGACTTAAAAGCATATAACTAAATAAAATATAATATCGTAACATTTTTTGTTCTGTTTCTTATAGATTTTCGCCGAAGAAACTGATATTAGAAAGACAGTTTTGCCTGTTGCAAAGTCGGCATTAAATGCTGCTAAAATATCGTTAAACGAAATATTAGAACCATTGGAAATAGATGAAATTGAAAAAATGATCTTGTCAAACTACAAGAAAATTAACAATAATAAACTATCGGTAATTTTAAAGATTTAAAAAATTTTAATAAAAATGAGAACAACTTTATTCATAAGTCACCAACAGTGTCATATACAAGTTGGTGATATCTACCCGTGATTCCAAAAATTGTAAACTGCGCCTCGTGTATCATAAATGTATTAATATAATTAGTAGAAATTTAGTTAGAAAAAAAACCGTTTATGTTATAAACTTCCCTGTAATTCCCCCCGTAATAATTTTTGTCAATAATGATTACAGAATAATTTCCTACGTACAAAGTAAAAAACATTTTCATTTAGACAATATTTTTGATCTTGAATTTCGATACGAGATCTCTGATATGAAAAAAAATCGAAAATATTTAAAAAAATTAATTTTTTAACTCCACGCTCGACTCGGAATCTAAAAGAAATACAATTACTAAAATAACTATATAAGGTTATTGACTAAGAGTGCTCATCCCATTTTTTTTGTTGAATTTTTCATATATTCAAATACTGATTTTTGAAAATGTTAAATGAAGTTAAAGCCGATATTTTCGAATACATACATTTTTTACAACATTTAAGGAGTATCATTTGGTTGAAATTGTTGATTTCAGTCAATCCGATTACGAAATATTTGACCATTAACCCACACAGAAAAAAATATTTACATAATATGAACGAAATATTTTTAGCAAAATTGTATAGTTTGTTAGTATTGTATATTTTCGATTATTGTTAAATAATAGTGTAAATGTTATCGAAATAATTTTTGCCCAAATATATCATATTTGAAAAATATTTCAGAATAACATCAAACATTTTTATCTCATATTTCTAAAACGTTTAATTTTTATATTTTTTCGGGAATATTATACAAATAGTTAGAGAACATTTTTATAAATCAAATAACAAAATATTTTGTCATCATAAGAATAAAATATTTCTACAATATTATTAGTAAAATATTTATTAATTAACCACTTCAAAATATATATAAAATATTATCAATTCTCAAATGCTGTGTAGGAAGTCTAGGTAAGGGGAGAGTAATGGAGTATTATTTGTGACGCTCCATATTTTTATGGAATTTTCAATATATGTTCATATTTGAAAAACCAAAAGTGGTATCACCACAGGGTACCTTCCTTAAATATTGTGAAAAATCTAAATATATCAAAATATCGGATTTAACGACACTGAACAATTAAAAAAATCAGAATTTGAATATAATATGCAAAAATAACCAAACAAATTGGGTGAACACGATTAATGAATCATCCTGTATATAACAAACAAAATATTTTGGGATGCTTTTTTAAATAAAGCGTAATCATATTAAACTACGGTGCAATATAATGAAGAATTTTATGGTGTAGAACCAAGTCATCAATAAAATGTATTATTGCAATAAATTGATAACGAATTGAATATCTACGATAAATAATTCACAGTATGAACCTTTGTACCTTAATTATATAAGAATAATTATTACAGAAATAGTTATACGATTATATTCGATATTTTGAGATAATAAAATTTTTATTTTTGGTAATAAGAATTAACCCTCCCCTCCGTTTGTCTCCCGGACACCGGCAACCGCAGACGGTATTCCGAGCCGGAATCACGAAATTTTAAAAATAGTGTGACCAAAAATAACGGTAATGTCAGTTTTTAGAGTGATTTTTGTCTTCCAATTTCAAAAAAGCAAATTCCAAATAAAAAATACAATATTATGTACACATCCTGAAGAATCTGGGCACAGGCTTTGAGTAGGTATTGTGAAACATTTATGTTTTATAATATATATATATATACATATATAGAAAATGTATTTCTCGACCAGTTTCCCTTTTTTAACCTTTTTTTACAACTTTTGTACCTTTTAATCATAGCCGCCGCCATTAGTCTAGAAAAACGTTTTTAAATTTGAATGTCTTTGAATAAATAATCATAAAATAAAATGCGAAATTTCCCATTTATTGATCTCTTTAAAATACCTTTCCAGAACAATTTCCTTTCAGAAAAGATGCTAAACATTAAAACTGGAGCAAAATTGTTGAAAAATTGCAATTAACATAATTTTAACACCTATAGATTCCTCGCTATGCTCAGAATCTACAAAAAATACTACCTGATATAATGAGTGTCTAACATTACGTTGATCACTCTGTATTGTTATAGTAATTATTATTATTATAATTATTTGTTTTTTTTTAATTGAAGGAATACTCAAATTCGTTACCGGACGACTTAAAAGAACTTCGTACAAAAATAATATTTTATTCGTATTTTCATACAGTTGAAATAGCAGAATCTTTAGTAAGGATAATGGAGATCATAACAAATAAATCCGTCGATGCTTTACCGGGAAACTACAAAAAGAATTTATTAAATACATTGCACGAAGTGGAGGAATCTTTAAAACAATATGAAGCAAGTGTTTTTTTCTTTTTCTGTGGAAAAATATATAAATTTACATTGAGAAAAATATTTATTTTACAGAAATCACATGCCAAAAGTACTGCGAATGTCGAAGAAAGAAGCTTATAGTAAATATTTATTAAGAATCAGTAGTTGATATTTTTAATTGTTTATACTTTGGTATTTTTGGAAGCATTCCAAAATTTCTATTGTATCTTTTCAAGTTTTATAGTTATTATTTTAAATACACGCTATTATCATATGATGTAAAATGAAAAATGTGCAACTGTTAATTTATGTACAACAATTAAAAAAAAAAATAAAAAAAATACTATTAAGATAATTCATTAAAGGAAGGATATTATATTTAATTTATATAAATTCAAAAAAACAACAGTTATAATTATCTAGTGTTTTTTTTTACATTTATTGTATAATAAAATACGATCCTCAAATATTACTTAAGTAAGGTACATACTTTTAGATACACAATAAATCTATAATAAACCACATGTTTTATTCTTAATTTTGATTGAAATATTAAAATTAATTATAAAAAGACATCCTAGGACAATGGGGATGGGTGCAGTCACTGTTTTAGGTAATTTAATGTATACCTTGTAAGTAACAATAAACCATTGCTTACGAAAAAACCGATTGTGAGTGGAGTTCAGTTGATAATTATTCTTTGTTAAACAATATAAATGCCATATTGTAGTCAAATAATTGCATATACTTTATAAATCTTCTTTAATAAAATTTGTTAAATGTTCCACTGATTTTCTGGGTTTTCCTACGTTTTTCCCATTTGCTCGGAAAACTCTTGAGAAAATCTAAAAATGGCCTTCTTAAGGAACCTTCCCAGTCGGATTTCTTTTTAGAAACATTGTTATCATTATATATTGGAGCAAAATTGATGGTAGAAAAGTTGTCCACAAAAAAAAAAAAAAATCGTAATATTATACAAATATATTTCATAATTTTTCTTCCGTTTTTTTTTTTTTTTTGGTTGTTTGCATTTGTTGAGAAAACTCTTGAGACAATCGAAAAATTACTTCCTTAAAGTACCTTAAAGCTAATTTTCAGCATAAAAGTTTTGGATGCTAAAAAGCTTCTTTGTATTATCTCTAAATAAAAAGACTCAACTACCACAAATGGGCCCAAGAGCACAGACGCATATTCTAATAAAAACCTGACTAAAGAGAAATAAGTTGTTTTTGGTGATCAAGAAAGATTAAACTCTTTCAATATGCGCATTACAAAGCCAAGGATCTTAAAAGCTATAGAAAAAATAGCCTCAATGTACAAATGGAAGCTTAATTCAGAACTGAAAACATAAATATGCACTCAAATGAAAAACGCTAATCATTAAAGTAGGACTGATAAAAGGTTGAATTGAATAAAATAATTATATAAAAAAATTGAATACAAGTGTTTTAGCTGCTATATTCGAGAGAGATTTTACATAGGAAAAGGTGGTAGTGACTGTATGTGCTCCATACAGAGTTCTTGTCAGAGTGATTGAGTCTTGGGATTTCTCGATTGGCCGTCTTGGCGCTCAAGTTTCTGTGAAAAAAAACCGTTATATTTTATTTGAATTTTGTATGAGAATAATTATAAGGGTACCTAGTGTAGGAGTGTGACGATGGTTGTGTGATTTCTCACACTCTATATATTGTTATATTTTATTTGATTGGTATTGAAATATTTCTAACGAATGTAATAAATGGGATATCGTTCTCGAACAAAGAAAAAACCGTTGTTAGTTGTGATACTTAAAACGACCCAGTTCGCCTTCGCATAGGTGTCGATAGAAGATAACTAATATAAAATTATATATCTTGGGGGTTGCATGGATATTATAAGAATACACAGAGTACAACTGTGGGGGCGACGATTTGAATCTTTTGGTTACGCTGTTATAATAATTTAAATAATAAATTGTACATAGATATGTTGTGTGAGCAAACATTAAATCTGTCAAACAAAATATTGTTTTCTACAAACATATAGAAAAAATTATGTTCTAAATGTTTAATATCTAAATTCGATTATGAATTCCTGTTCCTTTACGTATTACGTGAACGTATTTTTGGTGCATAAAAGAAGTATGAAGTTGACCCAACTTTGAACATTTGACATTTTAAATTTTTACGGCTTATGTTTCTACCATAAATATTGCACCAAAAGATAAAACGACAAGAGACCTCTTTTGTTGAATTTTCAATTTAGTTCTTGACTAATTTGTTTGTTTTTTAATTTATCTGTAGTTTCATTAATAATTAGAACAAACCATAAACCATTGAAAACGATAAACTATTCGATAATATATGTTTTGAAAGGTCATAATATTTATGGTTTTCGTAAAAATTTAATTTTAAAACTTATGCATTTAAAAAAAATTACTACATTACACTCGATTTTATATTGTTGAGACAAAATGCATTTAACGTAATCTAACCTAACCGACGTGGTTTTAAATTATTTTTACGGAACTTGGATTTGAATTTGTGACCACTGAGATGACATTGAGTTGCCATGGAAAACACCACTAGACTACTATATACATACGTTAGAATCGACAATAGTGAGTTATTTAACATAACACATATAACATCCACATAATATTAGAATTTCAAAAAGTTCTAATATTATTTTGAAACTAAATCATTCCGTTAAGTTCTGATTTTTCCATCGTTCTTAAATTGGTAATACACATATGATCAAAATATATAACTAAATAAGTTTCTCATGATTTTTTACTCAAACCATTATCGTCAAAATTTGATAATAAAATTATTTTGTAAAAAAAAGCAAAACAAATTTTTTATTTGTCTACAATTTGTTAAATTATCATGCATTTCTGTTTAATCTAAACATTTATTTACAGAGTCCCTATCAAATAAAAATTACGGAAAATCTCACAAAATTAAAATATCTATAAATAGCTTAAATTAACTAAAATTTTCCACATTTTAAAAAAATAAATCAGTATCTTGAGACTCTACAAATATGTTAAACTTAATTACATAAAAAAAAACAAAATTTAAAATAATAAAATAGTTATTTTCATAAATTTACTCGTTCTTTCTACGTATTTTTCAGTTTCACCCAATTATTTAAAAAACTACATAGACAATCAAAAAAACGACTATCTTGGTCGCTAACTAGTTTAAAAATAAAAAAAAAATTATCTCTTGATATTTTGCTATTGGATCAATAATTATGGTGGAAAACATTTAAACAAAATCACGATGAATAAGACGGTTCTATGGTTTTATTTTTTTTTAAATTTATCCATAAACAAATATTCAATGTAAATGTCTCATGTACAGTATAAAGTAAGCACATAAGTAAGAACTTTTGCATCATTCATTATTTATTCATGTTTTAGGAGCAATTCGTACGATTCCTTAAAGATCTCTCGTTGAAAAGTTGTTAAGAGACAAAATATAATACCGTCTCCATAATAATATTATTGTACGAATATCCAAATGAAAATTGAATGACACAGTATAATAAAGGATGTCCAAGGAAATGCAAATATTATATTCGCAGACAACTTAACCCTCGAGTTTCTACTGTTTCCAGACGTATACCTGACCTTTAAAAAAAAAAAATCACTAAATACAAATTTAAAGTTGGCCATGAATGTTGACCATAAATATTATAACTACAAACAATGACCCTTAAACCTCTTGGCGAGTTCGTACGACTTCTATTTAATATATATTTAAAGTATAAATTTAAATTATATTTCGTTATTCATGCATAATTTTTAAGTAAAAAAAATACTCCCATTGAAATACTAGATATTTTATTTAACACCGAGTAAATAACGTGTTTTTTTAACCAATTTTTTAAACCCAATATTTTAGTTATCGTCATAGTATAATAACTAATGAGTACCCATAATTATAGAGGGAAACCTATGGCCACCGTGTAAACTTATAATAAAAGAGCTTTAAAGTAACTTTTTTCATTTTTAAACCAATGCATACAAATCTGAGATAGCATTAACCAACTTAACCACAATACAATGTAACCAGGCACGTATAAGGCTTTTGGGGTTCGAACCCCCCTCCCCCTCGAAAATGAAGAGCTTTGTAATTTATTTATATAAATTTAATATTTTTTTATAAATATTGATAATATTTGTAATATTAATTATTGTAAATATTGTATGAACCCCCTCGAGTTTTTTTTGTGTACGGTTTTGAATTTAACAATGTAGTACAATACGAAAATTTAATATAATTTCATAACATTGAAACTTAACGACGGCAATAACTTGCACAACATAAAATTTTGGTGAAAATTATGTGGCAACTATTAATTAATAATATTATTTGTCTGGCAGATTAATGAATGTGTTTTTTTTTCGAACAGAGTATATAATATAATATATATTATGTTGGGTGTAATTTTACAAAAAATAATTATTATTCGAATAGATAAATACATGAATATATTTTAGATATACCGTAAATAAATTATAATAATACTAGCATTTTCATACTAACTTTATAAAATTACTTTATGTTTATCATATTTTTTAACACCTTATTCAAAGAGCCCTATTTGTTTTTTTTTTTTTTTTTTCAAGCATGTGTAATTAACACAATTTTACATAAATCTAAGTCTGCTTCGATTAAACCTATATAAAACTTCAAAAATACATGAACATACCATGGATGTGTCAATATTGTAAATTTGAATACATAGACTAATTTAATTTTCATACTGAAAGCAATAATTATTGTAAACAAAAACACTTTACGATTTAAAAATAAAAATAATATCGTACATTTTCCTCTTCTTTCTAATTTTTTTCGGATTTTCCATTTATTGACCTCTTTAAAATTCCTTCCAAAACCAATTTCCTTTCAGAAAAGATACTAAATCAAAATTAAAAATTAAAAATTGTCCATAGAGAAAAATAGGAACATCAATGTAAAACCAATACATTCGTCGCTTCGCTCAGAATCTAATATTAATACTGTCAGAGATAAAGAGTGTCTAACTTTATGTTGATTACCCTGTATTATTAATATTATGATTATTGTTAAAATTATTATTTTTTTTTTTTTGTTTGAAGAAATACTTTGATTCGTTACCCCCAGAATCAGTAGACAAAGAAAAATTGTTTGAACTGCATTTGACCTATTGTCGGAAACACTGAAGATGAAGACGACCATTTAGAACAAATCGTTCACTGTCTTACCGGAAGACGCCCAAAAGAAATTATTAGACACATTTCGCGAAATGAAAGACTTTTTAAATAAATTAAAGCAAGTATTTTTTCTTTATCTGTGAAAAAAAAATGATAATTAAAAGTAATTGTTCAACAGGTGAATGTTAAAAAACGGTGAACAAAATAAAAAAAGTAAATATCCAATTCATTAACGATCAGCAGTTAATATTTTTAATTGTTTATACTTTCAAAGCATTACTAATAGCCTTAATTTCATTACATATCCGATACATCTTTTCAAGTTTGATTGATGTTGTTATTATTATTTTAAACTCATACTATTATAATACGATTTCAAATGAAAAATATGAATAATATCTAATAAAAAAAAAAAATTATACATTATTTAGAATTATTCATTGAACGGAGTTATTTTCATTAGATTATAATTGGTGTTTTTTTTAAATATTCTATTGTCAAAGTCTAATACGATTCCCAAGTATTACTTAAGTAAGGTACATTGGTACTTGTTCTTATATAATAAATCTCTAATAAATCATGTTTTATTCTTAATTTTGATTGAAAAATTAAATTATTCATAAATATTCATAATTAATTTTCAAAACATTACATATATATTAAATTGTTTAAAAATACAGCTAATAACTATTATTCGCATCGATAAATGTATAAATATATTTTAGGTACACCAAAAATTATTATAAAATTATCATTTTCTCAGAAAAGTTCATAGTTTTATAAAATTACTTTTTGGTTATCAATTACAGCTATATAAAGTTTAAAAAAAAACATGCACATACCATGGATAGGCCACTATTATAGATTAGAATTAAATATGAGCAAACAATTTTCAACTTCAAGTAAGGTTTCAGTATTAGTCACTATTTTGATAGAATACGACAAAATTTGAACATATTTACTAACCAACAACTAGTTTTATCGGAAACATAATAAAACACTTAATTCAATTTAAAGATGCACAAAATCTAAAATATAGTTTTCAACATTTTTAAACAACTTTTTTGCTAATATATTTTTTTGTCAGCCAACAAAACTCGTCTTCTTCTTAGAAGGTCACGTAGTAAATAATTCGGAGTGGTCAATAATTAATTTAAAACTAATTTATTATGCATGCAAATAAGAAGTAGTAGAAATAGTAAGCTATAAGTTTAAAAAAATATAGTAGATATTAGTAAGATAGTAGATAGTAGTAGTAGTAGTGATTTAGGATAAAAAAAAATATAAGGAGTAGTAGTAGTAATAAACAAATTTATTAAAAATTATATAATGACGCAGTGTCGGCTTATTCATAAATTATTTATTATTATTATTTGTTATTCAAAACATAGCAAATAAGATTGATGAATAAATAAATTTAATAATACATTTAAAGAAAAAGAGTTGATTTTTGTAATTCTCCATTCAAATATGTGTTACAAATAGGACTACCCTATTTCAAAAACGAAAGTAGAGAGGTACTTTTTTTAGGTTTATCGAGCAGGGAAGAAAAATTAAAAATGATTTTAAAATAAATCTTGATAACCGATCCCACAATGATTGAAAAAAAAAAATAGAAATAAAATTTACTGAAAATCCTTCGAGTTATATTATGCTAGTTCATTAAAAAAAATTACTCAGTGTAAAAAGTTATTTAATTTTTATTTGATTGCAACGAGTTAATGAAATAACAATTTTAGCAAAGTATGATTTTTGAACACGTTTTGAATTTCTGTAATATTTATGATGAGTAATAAGTAATATATTTGTTTATGGATACTGAATTAATGTTTGAATCAACTAAAACCGTGATTATAAAAGTGATTAGTAGACAAATGCACCATTATACAGAACAACAATAATAATAAACGTTTCGTTCATTGAGTAAATCATAAAACATTCAATTACGCAAGAGATGACTAAAAATGTTACTGCGAGTCATAAGCGTATATGTTAATTTTTATATGCATGTATTTAAGAACTGGTAAATTAATATGTGATAATACAATTTACGAAATGCAGTATTATAAAATCATAAATATTACGACATTTCAAAATATCTAAAACCAATTCCACTCAGAATCTTTTTCATTTAGCAATAAATTAATTGTTGCGTACAGATATGCATTAAATTCCTCTCTATATCATTTTCTATCATTTTAACTTCTCACCTATAACGGTGGCCCGCCCATCGTCCAAAGTATGTACATAGCTTTTCTTTTTTATTAACCACCAGGTTATCCGAGTATACAAAGGGCAAATCATAATACTATAATATTGTGTTCAGTGAGAGATGTAAGCAAGTATAAAAACTTATAATGTATTAAATATATTAACAAGTGTGGTATATTTACTAAAAATATGAAGTTCTCGTGTATCTGCGCCATTTTATTTTCTACTTCAATAACCCAGGAAAGTATTTTTTAATTTAAAAGTTTAAACCATAACTAAATAAAATATAATATCATAAAATTATTTTGTTTTGTGTCTAACAGATTTTCGCTAGTAAAACTGATCTTGAAAAAGCAACTACAGGTGTGATAAAATCGATAGCCGATGCCGCCGAAGTACCGCTTAATGAAATCTTTAACGATATAAAGCAATTCAAATTATATGAGACTAGAGAACTTTTAGATGAGAGCTTGTCAAAATTAGAAGACCTTCAAAAAAAATTAAAAAGGGTAATTTAAATATTTGAAAAGATTAGAATAGAAATGAGAACAATTTTATTATTTAGTTTCCCATATGCAGTGTCGTACAAAAGTAGGCGAACTCTACCTGTATTTTCAAGAATGATAAACTGCACTTCATGTGACGAGCAAGATTTGAAAATACTATTATAGGAAAATGACCCATAAATATATTAATATAATTTATAGACATTTTATTTGAAAATGAAACCGTGAATAAAATTAACTTCCCCATAATTTCTACGGTTTTTGTCAACCATTGTCAAAAAAGACTATTCTTTAAAACATTTTAACATTTTAACTTAAAAACATTTTCTTTTAGACAAGCTGCCTGATTTGAATTTCGATACAAGATATCTTGTATAAACATAAAAAAAAAAATCGAAATTATTTAAAATAATGAATTTGTTAACATCGTAAATTTTTTAGTTTTTCCAAATTATAATGAAAACTTTTTGAAAATCCAATCATGTTCTCTCTCGTGTATCAGATCCAAATAATACAAAATAAAATACTCATATTTTTTTGATTGGAGCAAGACTTTTGGTACTAAAGTTTTTTATGGGCACAATAGGTACAATTGAAATGGGTACATCATTGTGAAATTAATACATTCCTCGCTTCGATCAGGATTTAAAAGACATTAAACTAATGGAGGGGGACGATTCACTAAACGTAGACATCCATTTTTTTTTGTTTAAATTTTGAATTTATTCAAATTCTGATTTGCGTAATTTTTAAATTTAGTTAAAGCTAATATTTTCGAATACACAGATTTTTCACAAAAGTTAAGAAGTATTCTTTGGTGATACCAACTTTATTTCATTAATTTTGTTAAAAGTTCGCTAACTACGGTTTTAACCAAATTAAAAATATTTCTCGAATCACCATAAACATGTCTTTTGGAATGATGAATATTACACTTTTTTATTGTGTCAAATAAATACTGTAAAAATGCCTTAAATAAATCCGAAGGGTAAGAAATCGGTATTCTATATGTAATGTTTCAGAATCACATATCTACGTTTAAATTACTTAAATTGAATTTTATGTCTACAAAGTTTTCAGTTTTTCATTTATAGTTTCTGAGCAATGCAAGGAATGTATTTTTGATCATGATGTTAATTTAATTTGTTTTTTTTGATTCTATGTTCAAAATTTATATCAGAAATCTTATTCCGATAGGGAATTCCCTCTGAAAGGGAATTCTATCTTTTTGGTACACGGTGATTTTATTTTACTAAAAGTATTCATAATAATTGGGAAAAAACAGGAAAATTTACGAAAAAAAAGCTTTTATTACTTTAACCCGTCTCAATATCAGCTCTTTGTTTTAGTTTTAGGACTGTTTTAGTTTTAATTTGGTTTTATGTAGATAAATATTTGTTGGGCCAGCCAAATTGTTTGACAATTTTACATCAGGTTCCACATATTGAGCAAAATTTAGTAGGTTTTATATTTTTTTTGTAGATATTTATTGTAATTTTTAATTATACATGTCGATTGGAATCTTATAATTTTTGCCTGCTCACCTTTTATAGGTGATTTCAGTATGATTTGTGTTGTCCATAATCATCTATTTAACTTTTATATCCGTCCTCTTCCCACCCTTTCAATGTATCCCGTACACTAAGACCTCCTGGACACCAATTTCTTCCCGGTAACCTATTCCATCGCTTGTGTATTTTTAATTTTTTCCAACAACGGTACGATGGTTTTTCTCAAATCGCTTTTTAATATTTTACCCTCTTTTTTTCGTTACCCTTAATGATATTGTCTTTTATGTTCCATAAACTTATATTTTAAGTAAGTTTAAATGTTCTGCAAATAAAAAAAAAGGATTATAAAAACATTTTTCCCTGTGCTCTACAATAAGAAAGAAAGTAAAATAAATAATAAACATGGAAGTTCTATTCCTTTTTTTAAAATTCGTAGCATATTAATTTTTTATACATGGTTTTTTTTCATTCGTATTTTTAATTTATTTTACTATAGTTTATAACATCATAGTCAATGCATCATATAATGTATGAGAATAGTCTTTTTTGTTTAAATTAATTAATCAATTCTATTTTCCCAGCCCTATCATCGTTGTTATAAATAACATTGAACGCATAAATAGTATATATGTGATACATGTAGGGAGCACGAGTGGGGATTTAAACCTCCTCTGAAATATAAATTACCCTTCAATTTGTGTTAAAATTGTATATGATAAATTGATTTATATCAATAAAAAGATATTTTTAGCTAACCCCATCCTCCGAAATTTGTTTCTCCCTATGCTCCTGTAACGAATAACATCTAAAATTAATGCCATCCGACATAATGAGTATAATGAGTGAATAATTCATAATGATTCTAACATTATGTCGATAACTCCGTATTATTATTATTATTATTATTTTTTTTTTTTTTTGAAGGTTTACTATGATTCGTTACCGCCAGAAATAAAACACTTTGAAATTGACATATCTCGGTACGTCTTGAATTATGTATTTAGACTATACTCGGATTCAAAGAACATGGCGATAAACACTGCGGACAAATCGTTTGACACGTTACCGGAAAATGTCCAAAAAAAAATATTAGACAAATTACGCGAAATTGAAGAATATTTACAAAAAATTAAAGCAAGTGCTAAAAAAAATAATAAATAATCAAAAATATTTGTTCAACCGGTCGCACTAAAGCAAAAGTAATGCGAATGTCGAAAACGCTGAATAAAATTCGGAAAGTAAACACTTAATTCATTAACGATCAGTAGTTGATATTTTTAATTTTTACGCTTAGATATTTTTCGAAGCATTAGTAATTAACCTAATATTATGACGAGTCCGGTACATCTTTTCAATTTTGATTATTGTTATTATTGTTATTTTAAACACACACTATTAAAATATCATGTAAAATGAAAAATACGCAACTGTTTATTTTTAACAATTTATGTACCTAATAAAAAAAAATAATAAAAAAAATACCATACAAATATATTATATTGGAATTATAATATCTGGTTTTTTTTTTTAAATTTTATTTTGTTTAAAAGTACACTATAGTTTGTAAATATTACTTAAGTAAGGTACCTACTTACTTTTTCATACACAACAAATCCTTAAAAAATCACATATTCTATTCTGAACTTTGATTAAAACATTAAAAATATTTATAAACATGATTATTATAATAATTACACATTATTAGAATACAATTATTTCGATTGCAACGTTTTACATTTTTTGTTCAAAAAACATAGTTTACATGTAAAACTCGCGTACTTTAGCGTGAATCAAATTCTATAATTTTTTATTTTTTATTGTAAAGATGAAAACTTCTTTCAAGCCACATTAGACTTGAACAATTTTGTTTTATATCTAAAAAAAATTCACAAATATTGAAGTTCAGTTGGCATTTTCTTCTTTATTAATAATAGTAGTTCAGAATTTTTAATATTAAATTTATATCAATACAGTATTATGCTCCGCTATGTTTAAGATAATTTTATAATAATTAATAATTTAAGATAAATTGTATATAAAAAACGCATTGAGAACTGTGGATAGATTTGATTACACTAATTTTCTATTTTAGTATTATTAATATTTACCACATATTCTAAATAATATTACATCATTGATTATATATTGTATTGCCAATTCATAATTAATATAATGGGTAAATTATTGTACATACAAGCAAAGTACTTGCAGTTGTTACGAGGCATTTCTAGTAGAATAATATTACTAATATATAATATAATAATATTATTACTAAGACAACTTTCATTTCTGAGAATTTATAATTTTGGTACTTTTATTTTTAAATTTTAATGGAACACTGCCATATTTTGATTCTAGGTTGGATTGTATTTGTAACTTAAATAAAAAATGTTAGTCATAATTGTAAAGAAAAAAAAAAAAACACTAATTCAAAACATTCACAAACATATCTAATTATGGTAGTCTTAAATTTTGTTTTCATTAACGCCAAAACTAAAAAACATGGTGAAGGAGGAAATTGAAATTTTAAACTACCAAATATCATGTATTTGATAATAACACCATGCATTTATGCATACATATAATTTTATTCCCCTAACCTAATTTGGAAGGCCTGTAAGGGTGTATAAAAATAAAAAATCACTTTTTTACCGCTACAACATGGTGAACTTCACAATGAAGTACAACACAAATATAATCATTTTAATCCGCCAGAAAAAAAAAGAATATAAATCCAGAGTTGAAGCTATTAAGGTCCAGAGGGAGCCTAAACACTAAAAGTGTTTATAAATACCAGGTAAAATATATAATTATATATATATTACATATTATATAATATTAAAAATATAGTGTTAATAGTCTCTATATTCGATGACCACCAATGTTCTGTGATGTTTTTGACCACAATAAAGTACGATATTTAAGAAACCCCCAGTTAAATTTTCAAGCATATCTGTTAAGTCTAATAATTTTAAATTACAAAGTGGATTTTATTATTATTCTTCGTTAATCCATGTTAATACCACAAGATTAAGTTATCTATACACTGTTATTAAGTTTTAGTTTTAATTTCAATCAAAATTAAATATTGTCGATGGTCATATGAAATTGAAAAAAAATCCACAAAGAACTGATCAAATAAAAATTAGGTACGTAAAAAACTCTGAAAATTAAAATTTCTATAAATAACTCAAAAATGGCTCAAATGTTTTTAAAAGTTTAATCACGTCTAGAAAATGCAAATTTAAGTTTGCTGTCAAAATTTAAAGTTTCTATGAATATATAAAACTAAATAACACGAAAAAACAAAGTTTAAAAAAATAAAAGGAATTATTTTCGTACATTTTCCCATACTTTCTGTATTTTATTTATTTTTTTGGTTTTGTTCGATTATTAAAAGAATTACATAGAAAATCAAAAAAAAAAAAAAAAAAACGGTGTTTTAGTTCAACAACTAAATTAAAAATTTAACAAAAAATAAATCTTTTTTATCGAAGTAATAATTATGGAAGAAAACATGAAATTCAACAATTTAAACTTATTGAGTCGTAATTTGAAAAAAAAAAACGTATTTTTTGTCTTTTGGGTTTTCCCAATTATTGTGAAAATTACTTTATATATCAAAAAACTACTTGTGACTATGTGTAAAAGGAAGAAAATAGAACTTTTGTCATATTTCGATTGGAACAATAATTCTAGTAGAAAACATAAGTTGAATATATTAAAATAATTAAACCGCGGGACGCTATGTTGCCGTAAATATTAATTAATTTTAATTTTTTGGTTTTTTCAATAATTTCAAAAACCCCTTAAAAAATCAAAAAATGACCTTCTAATGCACTAACGAAGGAAAATTACCTTTCAGAAAAAGTACTATAATCTATATTTGGAACAAGTTTTCTAGTAGAAAAGTTGTTTACAGACAAACACACAAAAAAAAACAACAACATACTTCATGGATCCCTCGGTATGCTTCGAATCGAAAATAAATGTCTTATAATACTAAATATTGTTTAAACAAGTTTTGTAATTTCATTATGACTTTATTTTAAACGAGTAACGTCCATTTGTAATAATAATTGAAAAGCTGATAACAGAATATTAATAAAAAAAAAATCAATTATTATTGAATAATTATTATGATTAATATTAAAATTGCATACATTTTTGTTTTTTAACGCATTAAAAATTTGAATTTTAATTACATAATTATGTAGAACGATAGCAACAACTAATTAATATGTATTAGGTGTCCACTATATATTTTACTTTCGATACATTATTGATCATCCGTAGAACAGTTGAAACGTACGTACCAAATATTATACTAAACATGAAATTTCCATATTTGTGTGTTTTTTTGTTATTTGCTTTTTCAGCAGTTCAGGCAAGTATTTTAGTTTCATCTTTGTTTATCCCGTTATAAAAAATAATGTTAATTTACAATATTTTCAAAACAACGTACGTACATAATATAATATAATTTTTGTTTTTGAGTAGACTGCTCCTCATATAGAGGAACTCGAGAAGACAATGGACAGTGTGTTCGATTCTTTATTTCATATAATACGCATCCCGTTCATAATAGTCGACAAATATACGCCGTTAACAACAGCGGTGTACGGTTTATACGACAAATTGCAACTGCTGACTGAAAAACTCAATGAAGTAATAATAATAATCCATGCTAAATAATATTTATTTGGAAATTTATTATCTAATAAGCACGATCATTATATATTTTGTAGTATAATGACAAAATTAAACTTCTTTAAACTGGATAGGTTTTTATTTTTGAAAAATTTTAATTAAGTAACTAGTCAATTCATAACATTAATTAATATAACTTACCATGAGTCGTCTCATAGAATCTGGCAATTCAACATTTACCCACTTTGCATGGTTTATTCGATTTGTAATAATGCATACTCAGATTTTCCGTTCTTACGACCATTTAAAGGAGGTCGAAATACCAATACACACCATCAACACACAATAGTTCAACACGTGGGTCACAAGTGTGCAGGGCATATTAGTTTTAAAATGAGAGAGGTTCGGTTACATAAGTTTTGAAGACCGTAATATTTACGATTTGAACAAAATACATTTCGTAAATTTTCCCATTTTCACTCACTTGTTATGAAAATTCATGGAAAAAGTTACCTTATTTTAATCGTTTTGCATAGATTATATTAATACACCTATAATATAATTATTCATATTTTTTTGATGTTATATTACATATGATAGTCATAATAGTAAATAGATTTTTTTTTTTTTTTTTTAGATTCTGAGTGGAGCGAATAAAATGTATTGGGTTTTACAACGATGTTTATTTATTTTTTATGGAAAACTTTTTTAACAGAAATTTTATTCCGTTTTACAATAACACAAGTTTTTTAAAGGAAATCTGACGGGATAGGTACTTTAGAAAGGTCATTTTTTTGGTTTTCCTAGGAGTTTTCTCGATGAATGTGAGAAACGGGAGGATAGGTGCAATATTAAACAAATATTATTATAGAAAATATATAACGTTTATGTAATTGTAATAATTGTTTTATCACATTAAGTGATCAGTGGTCACATTAGTTTAAATTATAATTTATGGATTAAAAGGATATCCCCCCCCTCACAAGAAGACAAATAAAATCCGACGAATAAGAAAAGATTGGCACGTGATGTGTTTAAGTTAGTCACAAGAAAAGAGATTTTGATTAAAATATTTTGTTTTAAGAGCCTCAATACTAAGCAAACACAATTATAACCATTATTTACATTTTTTATTGAAAATGAAGTCCCTAAAGTAACTCCCCAGTCCTTTTTCTTTTCAGAAAAAGTGCTACATTTTAAAATCAGAACAAGATTTGTGGCAGAAAAGTTGTTCACAGATAAAAAAATAATGAGCAAAATAAACATCGTTGTGAAACAAATACATTCCTTGCTTCTCTCAGAATCTAAAATTTTTAGGAACAAAGAGAAAATAATTGATTTTTGACTACTGGTGAATCAAAATGTCATTTAAGGCGTTTGTAAATTGTAATTTGTTAATACTATAAAAAAATTTAAAGAAAATTAGTATTATTCTTTTGAATTAATTGTACATCTGTATGAAAAGTCAAATAGTTTAATTATTTATAATTGTTTAAGATGACGGATGTATCCTTAACATTTAACGGGAAAAAAATAAAACATAAATTACAAACAATTATTCCGTTGATTACGAAACTCGGAAACGAACAGAAAGAAAATATACTTTCATTCACAAAAGTTGCGTTTGATAAATTACCACTGATGATACAACTCAAAATTTTACAGAGTGGACACAATATTGATGCTCTCCTAAAGCAACTTCGGGTGAGTAAAAAAATGTATTTATTAAACCTATAAAAAATTATGTTCTATGAATAAAAAATAGGATGCCAAACTTGCATTTTATAACTGTTAAGATTTTTAAACATACAAAAGAAAATTAACAGGCAAAACATCAAAAATGCATTTTCGTACTTTCATTAATACTTGAGATTGCTGCTTGTATCAATTTTATTTCGGTATCAAAATAAACACGAGACAGGTCCGTGGAGTTAGCCGGAACTTGAAAAGCACTAATTCCTGTTATATCAACAAGTTTTAGTGCTTAATTAGTGCTTTCAGAATAATATACAAAAACAAAAATGTGTGCTCACTCCGAACCCGAGTTATCGCTATTGCTAATTCTTAACTTGAGTCATAGTATTAGGTTTTTGCAATCATTTGACACGTTGACAAAATTGATGTGTTCATGTAGATAATACCATAATTAATGGTTTATCATTATTGTTTAATTATCTATAAATACGGTTTTCTAAATTATATTATTTATAAATTATCGTGTTTAGATGGTTGTCGGGGTATCGTACCCACGTTCCACGATAAAATTCGTAGTTACTTAGATTAGGTATACTTAGTGATATAAATTTTCAAAAAAATTGAAAGTTGACTTTTTTGAAAATTTCAAAAAGTTGCGAATGTTATGAAAATATAAATTGCTTTTTAAGTAAATCCCTTGATATACAAAATAATCAAGAATATAATGTAAGACTCTGATTATCTCGGAAAATATTACCTTTCTCGGAATTTGTTTTTTAGAACATTTAATAAATTGGTAGCTCTAAGGCCCAACGTATACCAATGCAGTTTGGTAGTTACGTTTTTACGACCCACCACTTGCAGTGATATAATAATATAATAAATAATATATGAAAGCGCTCAGCGCTGCAGCTGCAATGTTGTGGGAATATGATGGTGACGCGCCATACGAATCGGTCGTTGGTAGTGGCTTTGGTAAATATTTAAAATCTCCATATTTTTTATTTTTGAAAGATCCTCGTGATATTCTGTAGAAGCTATGAAACTTTTAATCACACAAGGCAAGTACTTTTGCCATTGAAAGGCAGTGGCGTACTTAATCCTCTCTTACGGGAGGGGGGGACATTCTTAAAATAGACAATTTCTTACAAATATAAAAAATATAACAATGCGCACATATTGTCACAAATAATTATACGGCCCACGAGAGGAGGGGCGATTACCCCTTCGCCCCCCTCACAGGTTCGCCACTGCTGAAATTTTCTAGGAAATATAGCAATTTTTTCGTTGTAAAGAAGGACCCAAATTTATAACAATTATTATATTTATTGTTAATGAATAATAAGAGTAGCGTTATAATATCTTCTTCATAAAAACTTGCCATACTTAAAATATTTATTACTAGTAATTTCAAAATATAAATAAATTATTTAAAAATTTAGCTTCATAAAAATCCACAAATGTATATGGCGTTTATGTTATCACGGTATTATCTATGCTGCTCATTTACGCCATGCAAGTGCTACACTGTCACACAGCAATGGTATGCGTCCTAAATGCTTTTCACGGCGTTTTCGTCACTCCACTTTATCGTCACACTACAACCTACCTAAAATGTTACAACCATCTTTTATTTGTCATCCTAGTACGAAAATGCGTTTTTGATATGTTTGCTTTAGAGCCGATCAATGTAACTTCAGACGTCTTCTGAATAGTTACTACTGAATATTAATTTCAATATAATTATGTTATTATTAATAGAATTATACGGATTCATTAATCGACGAAAATGGAAGTTTTCGAACAGACCCCGATGAGAACACTGTTATTGAAAATTAAGTAACAGTTTCACTTTTGCGGATGCAAGGGAGAGAGAGCTGTACAATGATTTTATTTTATATTGTATATAATGTCAAAACTTAGAAAAATTCAAAAGATTTACAATATAATTGTATTTAATTATCTTATTTGTCTTTTTTCGACATAGTTACAATATTTATTATAAAAATACAACTAAAAATAATGACGATTGAATAAAATAATCTAATAATTAAAAATAAAAAATAACACAAATTTTATTTTATACATAAACTCTCAACCCAAAATAATTATAAATACTATTAGTATTATTAATACAAATAAAACACAAGTTTATAGGAGAGGATGCGGGTATATAGGGTAAATAAACTTGTAATACACTTTTTTTAAACTAAGCAAAGCAAAAATTTAGATATTTTTGAATACATATTTGTTTTAAAGTAAATTTGGCTGTTTTTTGCTTGGGTTAAATTAATTTTTAAAAGTTTTCCTCACAAGAATTTAATATAAGCATCTGATGTTTATTCGGCTTTCGATACCGGACTGGATGCTATTTTTTACTCTTTCCGACGGGACCTTCCAAGTATTTCTTTGTGACTGCTATCTCTCTGTGCGTCATTGTTCTGCTACGCCATATTGGACTCGATAGCTGCTATCTGGTATACACCAGATCTACTGCTAGTGGCTATGCACCGACACTGTTGACTATGTTCTTTTCTCCCATCCACTTGCTACGCCAATCTCAATGGTTGCTGTCCACCACACTAACTCTGTGAACTGGGGAGCCGGTCAAAACGTCGACAGTCAACATGTTGACAAACTGAAATGTTGGTCCTATAATTTTAAATGGTTTTTTCTTGTGTGAATCCGATAAGAAAATCCACAAATCAATATATATATAAATAATGTTATTATTTAATGGCCAAAATTAAATATAAATTAATTGAATTATTTGAAAATTAGACAAATGTTCTATGAAAATACGAATCTTGTTTATAGTATGGTGAGAAAATTTGAAAGGGTTTTCACTCAGCAAAAAAAGATAGTACTATCGGTTCTTAGCACAGAATCAAAATAACGAAAACATTTACACCAATAATTTATAAATTGTGAATAATTTTAAACGTATAAGTATTTTTAAAAATCTAAGCTTGAAAAATAACCCATTTTTTTCTAACTGTAGATATGCTAAAAAAAATTTGACTAAGAAAAATTTAAATTAATTTTAAAACATAGATAAATTTTAGTAAATAAGTAAATTAAAAACTGATAAAAAAAAAAATTATTAATACATTTGTTAAATTGATATTACAGGTTTTTATTCAATCTAACCTTAGACGACTTTTGGAAAGCTGTAAAAGTAGGATATAGAATATTAAGTTTGTGTCTGTTTGTTGGTAACGTACTGGGTGTATTATTTTGATTACAAATTTCTAAAGTTTACTCAAAAGCATATTTTTAAATCAATATTTTTGTAAATTTGAGAGAATAATAAATGATTTAAATTAATTTCAATCATTTTGCATGGATTATATTAATACACCTATAATATAATTATTCATATTTTTTGATATTATATTACATATGATAGTCATAATAGTTAATAGATTTTTTTTTTTTTTTTTAGATTCTGAGTGGAGCGAATAAAATATATTGGGTTTTACAATGATGTTTATTTATTTTTTATGGAAAACTTTTTTAACAGAAATTTTATTCCGTTTTACAATAACACAAGTTTTTTAAAGGAAATCTGACGGGATAGGTACTTTAGAAAGGTCATTTTTTTGGTTTTCCTAGGAGTTTTCTCGATGAATGTGAGAAACGGGAGGATAGGTGCAATATTAAACAAATATTATTATAGAAAATATATAACGTTTATGTAATTGTAATAATTGTTTTATCACATTAAGTGATCAGTGGTCACATTAGTTTAAATTATAATTTATGGATTAAAAGGATATCCCCCCCCTCACAAGAAGACAAATAAAATCCGACGAATAAGAAAAGATTGGCACGTGATGTGTTTAAGTTAGTCACAAGAAAAGANTACATTTTAAAATCAGAACAAGATTTGTGGCAGAAAAGTTGTTCACAGATAAAAAAATAATGAGCAAAATAAACATCGTTGTGAAACAAATACATTCCTTGCTTCTCTCAGAATCTAAAATTTTTAGGAACAAAGAGAAAATAATTGATTTTTGACTACTGGTGAATCAAAATGTCATTTAAGGCGTTTGTAAATTGTAATTTGTTAATACTATAAAAAAATTTAAAGAAAATTAGTATTATTCTTTTGAATTAATTGTACATCTGTATGAAAAGTCAAATAGTTTAATTATTTATAATTGTTTAAGATGACGGATGTATCCTTAACATTTAACGGGAAAAAAATAAAACATAAATTACAAACAATTATTCCGTTGATTACGAAACTCGGAAACGAACAGAAAGAAAATATACTTTCATTCACAACAGTTGCGTTTGATAAATTACTACTACAGGTACAATTAAAAATATTACATTTTCTGAAAAATATTCTCTATTCAAATCTATATTTAAAATTTGTGGTTATATTTGAAAACCAAAAATATATACTCATGGTGTGAGAAGTAGGGGTAACAATTTCAAACTACCTATATATGTATATATACTCATTTTCTTCCAATTTAACCTTTTATGAACTTTCAATAATCAATTTCTACAAATTACTTAATAATTTATTAATTATTAAAAATGTCAATAATTTCATAATAACATTATGATTATATATTATTAAATTTTACTATCCCTTTTTAATGTGTGGAATAGTTTTAATAACCAAATGTATTATTTTTCTCTAATTTTTCGTAAAACTTCTGCATTTGTTAAATTTGCATATGTTTGATTTACTTCTACCATCGTCTGTTGTTTTCCTGCCTTAGATATACCTAGTATATACCAGAAGTTTTATGCTTGTAAAATAGGTTCCTTGTTGATATTTTTGTGTCCAGTCATTTTTTTGTTCTAATTTGGTACATGTTATTACTTTTATTTTATTTGCTTTCCTAATTCTCTAAAATTAAATACTATATTTTTTTTTTCCAATTTGTAAATAATATTTCTCTTTGATGCAAAACTTTAACATCCGTTAACCGAAGCACAATCGTATAGGTCGAAGTGTGAATCGTGCGTAAATATTTTGGTTTATCCACATTCCACGATGAAAGAATAAAAATACAACGTTATTCGAACAGAATGCGAATTTTGATTAATGCTTGATGCGTATCTTGCGCGGTTTAACTCGGACCGCTTTTTGAAAGAGAGCTGAGCACGTCTGTTTAAGATGTCCTGCAAAGTTTAGGAACACTAAGACGTGAACTTTGCGCATTCCTTTTGACACAGCGTATTATATAGCGGTCGGTAATTAAAACTTATTTTCATAATACAGATTCTATTAAATGATAATCGCGCGGAATGTCTGCCGAACTCTTTTTCTGACAAAAGACCTTTTGTCGATCTTTCGAGCGCCGGGGCCCCGACCCGATTACAATACCATAAACCCCAGCTTGTACCTACTTACTGGAGTGCGCACGAGGTCTAGTGAAATTCATCATTCCTTCGCGGTACTGTATAGAACCCCTAGAGATTCGCGTTTACTGCACCACTATCGCCGGGACCACATCAAAGCGCGGGGACGCGTGGAAATTAATTTTGAAAATCCGAAAAGTTTCTAGAAAAGACCGCGGGATTCGTTAGTGTAAGTGGTATTTTAATTGGCGAAATAGGAAGAGAAAAGGCGCGGTCGAAAAAAAAAGATAAAAAAAAAAAAAAAAAAAAAAAAAAAATATGCCGTTTGACGGATTTCCGAGATCAGAATATAAAATAAAAATAACACGGGAAAAAAAGTAAAAGAGAGTATGGGATTATAATACGAAAACCACATCAGTCGAGAAAGTCTGCAGCTAGCTCTCCTATATAACAATATTATATGTTTACATTATGCTGCCTACTTTAATGTCGGCCGAATTCAAAAATAGACACGCGCGCGCAAACACACAAACACACACACACACGCACACACATTATACGCATTGAATATAATATGCGTTATTAACATAAATCGATAGGACCGCTCGGTCGTACACAATAAACTCGACAACTGCCGTCTGCCGTCGCACGTCTCTTAAAGATATTCATTCAACACTCGAAATGCTCTTTTCGTATTCGCCGTCGTCGTCGCCGTTGTATAATACGCGACAAATTCGATGGTGCGAAAGAAAACCCTCTTTCCCCCCCCCCCGCCGTCGCCGCTATCCGCCCGTACACCGCGCGTATTCATTGAAAATCCTGAATTTAAAATAAATCAACATACTATAATATATATATATATGCATACATAGTATCACATAAATGGATTATCCTTTCTATTTTACAGCGTATACGAAACACGACGACGACGTTCGGCAGTATTATATTATTTCAATATCGCTTTTTATATTGTTATTATTATTTTAATGTAGCGCTGCATTATTATAACAGTACACAGCTAAAGGTATTTATTGTATCGAATTGCCATTCCCCAAAACAGTGACTCGTACACCGCGTTGCGTCTGTCGCGTAGTATTACAATAGGTACGTATACAATTTTCCCCGCCGTCTGTGGACACACTTTCAGCGGCTTTTTCCGGGCCAAATGAACTGGGAAATCGTAATTTGTTTCGCGGGCGGACTGAAGTGATAAAACGTCGGTTGAGTTACGTCGCGTTTTTGCCAGTGGACGATGGTCCTTGCACGGTATACACCTATGTTATATTAGAGCCCGTCGAATAAAATCAAAAAGACGAACTTGTTTATACGCACAATTGTGTGCACGTATCGAGAATATTATAGCGCTATTGGAGGGTTCAAACTTTAGGGTTAATTTTCAAACCCCTGTTATGAGCCGTACGGTTTTTAGATTTTGAACGGAGCAAAGAAGCTTTTACAAAGATGTTTATTTTCTCATTAAATTTGAAAAACCGAACAAAAAAAAAAACGGGAAAATATAAGAAATATAGGTATTAGTTAAAATATATTACGGCCTTCATTTTTCCGAGCACAACTTTTTTACTAGAAATTTTACTCTAGCTTTTAATGATAGCAATGTTTCTAAAAGGAACTTTCACTAAGTAGGTACTTTTAAAAGGACATTTTTTGATTTTCCCAAAAGTTTTTCCAGAAAATGTGAAAAACCGGGAAAATCGTAAAAAAACTGGGAAAATTGGTACAACATTAAACAAATGTTGTTAAATAATATATATAAAGCCTGTTTAATTGATTGTTTATCGTTGCTTACAGATATACATTGAATTCCCGTTTATATCCGACCTTCCCAACTTCCCACCTACACAAGTGGCTGCACCCGTCTCCATTATTTTACCTTTTTTTTTTTTAAAAAAGTACCTAAACGTCCGGCTATAACAATTATTTAGATTATTTGACAGGTTTCGGACGGAGCTTGACCAGCGGCCGGCTGAGACTTAGTGGGGCACAGTATTCTGCTATTACGAGAAATAAACAATATTATTATTATGTTTAGTTCCATGACTGACTTAGCTATCACACAATCGAATTTCATGATTTTTACAAAAAATAGCGGATTTCAAATTTTCCTACAGACTAAAATGTAATACTATATAATACTATACTATGTAATACTAATGGGTATAATTATTTTATATGATTTAGAAAAGAAAATGGAATATTAAAATAGCAGTAAGCGTACAAATGTTTGCAGCCTAAAAAAGAGTTTTCGATCAGAAGATTTGCTGAAATTGTCAACTTCAGAGTTTATTTTGGTAGTACATTTTATTTCGTGTCTGCATTAGGGGTAATTTTATCGATTTTCCAGTTTTTTTTTTTTATAATAATGAGAGAAAACTTGAAAAATTCTTTATTTATTTGGATAAATTACCGGTATTTACTGAACAATGATGATTTTTTTTATTTAATGGATTTGGTTTTATTTGTGTAATAATACGTTGAAAAATTAATTATATATAGAGACTGTACATTTGCATTGGCCACTAGTATATTAGCTTTTTCTCGACCTGAAATAATTTTCAAAATATTCTAGCAATTGGCAGGAATGATATTTGTATAGCTCTATTATACAACTAATTGTAAGTTTCTGTGGATCATAATTTTTGGCTTCGTTTAAACACACGAAAACTGTATAGCTAAAGTTTCTCGAAAGCTTATAACTAAACATTACCCTATAATATTCTATAGTTACCCTACAACCCATTTATACAACAACGATGTTTTTATCCATTAAATACATTGAAAAGAGAATCGTGTTAACATAATATCTATAGTGTAGTAAATACTATCGAGGAAGTAATAAAACTCGAGTATACCGAGTTCACTCACTCCTCTACGACTTACGTGCCATTTTATATTAAATCATGTACACGCGTAACAATAGCTAATAGTATTCTGTATAACAATATCACTGGCTATTGAGACTGTTTTTGTAGTAGCAGAAGTGTTGGACGAGAACTTGAAATGACTTCAATGTTTATCTACGTGACATTTAGGCGAGTCGGTAGAGGCGAGAAGGGTACTAGTGTCAAACAACAGTACAACAGTAAACTCTAAACTCGATTGGATAATAAAATATTGACGTGATATTGAATAGTAACTCTTAGTTATTTCCCATAGACTACTTGCTTATATTTCACGAAGTAATATTATTTTTAATCGTATTTTCTATTCAATTTTGATTTAAACGTACCACCCCACACATTCGTTTTTTTTCCCTCAATAATATAAAATATATTATTATTTTTGTCCCGAATTTAAACCTAATCAAGAATAGATAATATAGATAATATTTTAATATAAATTTACAATTATTGGAAACGGTTTTGTTTACAACACGTAGGTAGGTACGACTCAACAGTTTAAATCGTGTATAATCTCGACCTGTACAGAAACTATTTTACAATTGAAATTCCAACTTAATTCGAGAGACATTAGCATATTTGATATGCAGTGTTAAAATAAATGTTGAACCAAATTAATTTATTATAATATTCGAAGGTATAGTAATTGAAAATCTTATGAATAAATTTACGTTATTTACGTTTACCTGCCTACCTATGTTTTATCGTGCCATTTGTATGAATATTTTCAATGGGCTTTTTTTTTTTATTCAAAAATAATATAACTAAAATATTATTCCTGTTTTAAACATACTATTATTATGCACAAGTAAATTTGTATTTTTTTTATTTCAATTCGTGATATCGTCATCAGAAGTGGACTGGAGCTAAAAGAGTGGCTGGGACTTAGATCTAGATCGGCAATATCTGTATATTATTTGTATTTTGTTTAAAAAAAAGTCTTTTTTACATTCTTTTTAAAAATTATAAAATTGAACAAAATATAAACTATATGATATAACATGTTTTCTGCGAAATGAGCCTAACATAATCGTGTTTTAACCGTTATTTGTGGCTCACAAACACAGGATCAGACCTCAAGTTACAGTGATATAAATCGGTAATATAACTTTGGTAATGTAAAGTAAAATGAGTAATTTATCGGGAAATAATAGATAGGTACAAATTACTCTATAATTTTACGAGTAATTCGGTTTTTTTTGTAATTGTTTTGTTCAAATAACTGACATAATAATTATTACTAGCCCCCCCTATAATTCTACAGTGGCGTGTTTGACTTAGTTTTATTGGGGCGGGCACGTCATACAAAAATTCATGGGAAGAAAAATGTATTCGAATGCCCGTCAGCAAAACAAAAACAATTTGAGCGATACGAGCTCATAAACGTGTCCTCCAAATGTGTTCTAATGGCGAAGGAGACGGAGACGATTGCTAACATCACCTTCCTCATTAAATTTTCAGCGCTTTCAAGCTGCGGCTTTCTCTCGTGCATTCGTGCATGTATAGTCGATACGGCTTTGAATTTCTCAACAATTTTCGTCCAATCAGTATTTTTTGTTTTTACTCACGCTCCGCCAACAACACCGAGGTGCCCATTTACAATATCCAAGCAATGAAATCGATTTGGCGGCGCGTTCGCTCTTTCATTTCAATAATATGGTCTAGTAATCTATTCATGGAAACCGTTGTTTTGCCATTATGTAACACCACTCGTAACGTATTCTGAGAACCGCGACGTCAAAATACGAAACACGCGGGCGGAAAATTCAAACCGTGCGGTCCCACGTAACTGTGCCGAAGGTTTTTCTCGAGAAAAATCTATTCATAGACGCCACCAATCAAAATATATTATTAGCATTAAATAAAAACGAAAATTCCGAAACCACCCAATAATATAATAAGAACGTGCTCTAATCTTATTCTAATCTCTTGTCCTTTAGTAATAACGAACCGTAGGATTTCTCGGAGAATTATGTAAATCATGTAAACCATAATTGAATTCGATCAAAACTCCGATTCCACAGAACTAATTAAAAACATTAAGCTGTTTATACCGACAACCAGATTTTATATAATTATATATTATAATTAACTTTGTCTATAAATACAATTTTCCGCCCGCGAGTCAATCATAAATCATAATATAACGGACACAATGTTAGATCGATTATCAAACTTAATAATAATAAACTAATATCTTAAATATGGTCCTAATTAATATGTGAGTTTTTAAAAATTTTTTTGTATTTCATTTCAATAACAACGATCACTGGCCATATAGTACTGGCTTACCGAGAAATTTCCCAGCATTGTTTCCCAGTGGTCATTAATTTTTACATTTCAAATCGGTCGCAAACTCGCAAATAAAACGTCATAAAAAGTCGGACATACTCCACACCGTTGGTAAGCTACTGTTATAGGTGGCACGTGAGAAGTTGCGAAGGCATATACTATAGTATAGGATATTATATTGTAGTTAATAATAATATCCCGGAAACAATACACAAAATTGCAATCTACAAATGATTCTGAGCGAAACTCGGTACACTAAACAATTATCGGGGTTACCTAACTGCTTCCAGAATTTCCCATATTGCTTCCCATTCGAGTGTCACGCGAGTATCATCCGAGCACGTCCCAAGGGAAAAAGATAATTTTTTTCAACATATCCAGAATATGTCGAAATTCATTTAGAGTTACATAAGTTGCACCGCGAGGAGGTGAACTGGCTTACACCCCAAAAATTGGTTATTTTGTTATCTTGACTTAAAAAAATTATGGCTGTACGAGTGTAATTCAATTATTTTGTTAGGTGTTATCTATACATACCACACTGGTGATTAAATGGCATTCTTTTCATAAAATCACCACCAAACATTTAATGCGCCGATCATTTCGGGCAATTCAATATAATTTGTTGTCAGTTTTGTTTATTTGAAAAATGTCTCAAATATAGCACCACCGCTTCTTCTAAGGTACGCCAAAAAAAACCCACAAAAATATTCAATACTGCCAAGCTAAACTTCTTCATATTATCTTGTTTTAAATACTGTATTATACAATCATATTTTCATCGTTACGATTAAATATTTCGTTTCGACTTCTTTGAGCAATATGAAAAAACAAAAGACCCGATACTGAGAATTGAAGCGGCCATTGTTGTAGGTGAGAAGTTGAGAAGATAGGATACATAGGGTTATTTCGTTTACACCTGTAAGCAATGACAAACCATTGCTTGACGAAAGACGATTCCGAGTGCAGTTCGGTAATACATAATTTGAAGTGTCGTAAGTTTTTTTGGCGAATTTCGTTTAAATTTGATTTCAAAACGCTTATTTAAACAGCAAAAAAAGTCATCCGATGATTTTGGAAATTTTACCATATCTAGGTAAGTCCAATATAAGTATTATTACCAAATTTCAAGTCTCTATGTGTATTTATAACCGAATTACAGCAAAATCTCAAAAATTAAAATTCCTTAAAAGCTCAAAATTGACTAAAAATGTTTGGCAATGATACCGTAAGAAATTAATTCAAAAAGGCAACAAAAAAAAGTATTTCGTAATTTTTCGATTAAATCATTTTTTTGGTAGAAAATTTTTACGTCCGTTTTTTTTATAAAATAATGAAATCCTGAAATCGTACGTTTTCCTACATTTATTCCCACTTAATTGCTTTTATTTAAAAAATGGCACCGGAGATCAAAGAAAAATGACCCGTTTAAAGTACCATATAGACAATTTGAGCTTTCAGAAAAGTTGCTACACTTATACATCGGAGCAAGTATACTAGGAAAAAACGTGTCCACAGATTAGAAGAAGAAAAAAAAATAAACGGCATTGTAATACCATTAGCTCCATCGCTACGCTCGGAATCTAAAAATAATAAAAAAATTAAATCTGAAATAACGGTGCTAATAAAATCACTCAACGATATTATGTATTATTATATTCAACCGACAAATCGTCGTGTGGTGCATATCATCACCACACGACCGACGATAATAATTACATTTTTATTTTGGTTATATTAAACGATCGCTGCAATATGGGAATCGTATCCCCTTTGACAAATCATTAGTGGATTGTACACCATAGAAAAGAAAAAAAAAATTCATTATCATTAATATACGGCACATGGGTATGTCTCGTTATTTTCGGATAGTAAAAACAACAACAAATTTCACAAAAAAAAAAAAAAAAAAAAAACCGTGTACCGCTCAATCGATTATTGCCAAAATCGAAAAACGGTCTCTTGTACCTTATTCTATACGTATGTTATTATCTACGGTAAACTTTTCGCTTTTGTCAATT
Organism: Cinara cedri; assembly: GCA_902439185.1. NCBI lineage: Eukaryota > Metazoa > Arthropoda > Insecta > Hemiptera > Aphididae > Cinara > Cinara cedri. The sequence continues at coordinate 576,990 of CABPRJ010000482.1, forward strand.
TTATTACATTCTAGTACGTACTAAGCCTACACGCACGCACCAAACAATCCCGGGCCAAAACGGAAGTTTATTCGGTACACATTAATAACACTGCGAACAGAGAATCTTGTTGAATGTGTAAATACTGCAGTATGTGATACAAGACACGTGTATTTACTCGCGAGACGTTTAATAGTACGTCTCTAAAATCTTATTTGACTAAACAAACGTTTAGGCACTGACTTTTCGTTTTAAACACGACAAAAATAACATTTTGTCTATACTATATTATATCGGATGGTGTTTTTACAACTTTGGACGTTTACGTTATTACGTTTGTGAGTTTATGGCCGTTAATATTTTTTTTTTTTTTTTTTTTATACCTGCAGTAAACATTTCCAATCGAACATAACATTGTGTCCGTAACGTTATGATTCGTGATAGGCTCACGGGCGGGAAACTGTATTTACAGACAAAGATAATGTAATGAAACAAAATCATTGGTCGCCGGTCTTAGCAGCTTATGTTTATCCAGCTCTACGGAATCGGGGTTTCGATAAAAGTCAATTATGATTGATGAATAGTTCTCGTTATTGCGGTTCATTGTTCACGAGATGATAATCCCGTTCAGAGCATATTATTATCACACGGTTTGGCGATTTTGGAATTTTCGTTTTTATTCCATGCGAATAATATTCGGTCGACCATGTTAAGAACAACATTTCCTCCGAAAAATCTCCACGGCCGCTTATATGGCGCACAGAAACGCCAGGAACGGAACGTTCGTTATCAGTGCGTTTTTCGCCACTTGCTGCGTTCAGGGTTTCGGTTATGGTGATATCGGAAATAGAAATCGTACCGTAATGCACAAAAGCAGGAAACCCTGACGGTTATTAGCTTACGGACCCAAGTCAAGGCAAACGTAACCCACCTAGCGCCGTGTCCACACCCGTGTAACACGGTTGCACAACGAAATAGTAAAACGTGTAACGCTACAACAAAATATGTGTAACGGGCGATTATTTATGTTTGAAACCGTTTACGGGTACGCCCGTAAACACCGCTAGTCGCAATTATTTTTCGTCTGTTATTCGGTGTACCGTATGCGTATTGCGGCTGGCAAAATAAGTGTGCTTTCAATTGCTAGCGGCGGGATAAAACGTATCCTAGCCGAATGTGACGAGCTTGCGAAGAAGACGAATCGGAGGTGGTTGGCGGCACGGGAATTCAACGCTCCGCAGTCAACATCGAACAACTTGGCGCGCCGATAATCGCAAGACAGAAAACGTAAACGTGAAAGCAAAAGTAAGGCGACCGACGAAGCGCTTTTCGTATGTTTTGCGCTAAGAATTTTCCCGTAAATCATAGCGTATTAATGGCGAAAGCGATTTTTCCATTATGTTTTGCCCGTTTTTCGTGTCGCCGCTTATAGTGATCGAAAAAATCTCGGACGAATATGATCACTAAGGATGAGAAGTTATAGCAGGAAAAATTGACAAAATATGCACAGAAAAAAAAAAGAAAAAAAAAAGACGAAAATATGCTAAGAAATAAGCTTAACAAAATGTACAATACAAATTTACGTTCTGGTGGAATTTCGTTGACGGTTCCCCGATCCCGGTTGTTTTTTCGTTTTTCCATATTGATATTTTTATATTATTTTCGTATTTTTTTTTCTTTTCTTTTTCGGTCTCGCTGTCTGAACGGCGGCGGCGTTATAATGAAAAATCGTCTTCCGCGCGGTGGCAATTATTATTCTGGAAACACGTCAATCACCCGCCGCCGCCGCCGCCGCCGCCATCGCGCACGTTTATAAGTGTATTGCAAATACCTCTCAAAGTTATTAGGAAAATTGCGGCGCGGGTGTTAGCGAAATATTTACACGGCCCAGAACCGGGGGAAGGGTTGTTTTCAATAACGTTTAACATTTTGAGAAATTAACGGTAGCCCTTTGACAACACTAACATGCACTCCCCCATACACTCACACACACACACACACACACACACACACACATTGACATACAAAAACCCGTAGACGCGGCGGCTCGGTTTTTGGCGTGTGTACCTACATCTATACAGTGCCTCCGGCGGAGTCGATCATTTGTCAAAGTCTTTTTGCCCCGCGCTTCTTGTTCCCGAAACGTTGATAAATCGACACGACCACACCCTGTCTATCGTGGTTAGTATATAGAGTGTAATTTTGACCCGCCTACCCGCCGCCGCCGGCCACCCCATCCGCCCCTACCCCTCTACCGGTATTTACACACTATACTTATAATACCTGCCGCCCGAACCCGAATTCCTGGGCGTCGTCACCGTCGCATAATAATATCATATAGTATACGTTCGTTCGTTTTCGATATTTACAACCAAACATTTAGAACCCATTCCCCCTCATCACCGAAAACGTGTTCTGTTTTTACGACGACAAAAACCTTGTGTGTACCCAGAGCTGTTCGATTGTTCGGATAAATCGCAAAAAAAAATGTTCTATATTTAAACGGAAAATAGTTGACTCAACTCATTATCTCAATCGCCTTATAACTCTCATTATCAATATTGTACAGCATATATAGGTAATCTGACAATAGATTCGGGGAACTGTCGGGGTCGTTGGCGATTGGAACACCGTACAATAACTTTCACGTATCAAAGTTAATAATCTGTCTGTTTTTTTTTTTCGTTCACAGTTGTGAATTTTAGTGGCGTACAACGGCATGATCAGGGGGGGTTTGAGTTTTGTCATCTTTCCCCCTCTTCATTGCTATTAATTTTTAGCTATAGATATGACTAAGAAGGTTGTAGATCCCTAAACCCCCTAGATCTCCCAAAACGTGCAATCCTAGCTACGCCAGTGACTATAACAATATAACAAATTCCCGTTGTGAAGAGATGGAATGTGTGTAGGAAACTAAGCAACGAAAGTTTCCCTAGCAACGTACTATTTCGCGAGGTGAAAACTAACGGAGTAACAAAATAAACCTCAAAATCGGGACATAAAATTGGCAATATCGTTTATGGTCTGCCACCGACATATGATTTTATGTTTTTCTTAAAAGGGAAATTTTGTTTTTATAATAATTGATCCAAAAAAGTTATAGTTGTTATAGTTGTTTAGTATATAGAAATTAGGAGTATTAAGTCCGGTATGGATTCCTTGTATAACCATGAAATTTGTGCGTATAAATTATAAATGGTGAGTGAAGTAGACGAAAATCAAAATGCCTCAAAGGCACATTCTTGATACTTGACTATGACTATAAGTACACTCCCTGTATAACTCCCTGGCTTCATTTAATTGGTCTATAAATGGATTCCAAAAACCAAAAACCACCCTCCTTCCACAAAATATGGCCAAATTCGTATTGAAATTTAATCAAAATTGTATCGCTTCAATTAGCTTATAAAATAACTCTAATTTCCAATTTTAAACTCATTTTGTCTAAAGGGAGTCGCTAAAAGTGTCCAAAAGTAGCGGAAAAAATGCATACATTATAAATAACGGACAATTTAAGAACCAATAAAGCAGCTTTAAAATGTTTCATCGCCATTATTTTTCGGAGTGAAACAAATACATACTTTTGATGATGACCCATATTAAAAACTGTTTAGTGTTAATTAAAATAAATATTTGTGTTGAAATTTTTGATTTCCGTTGACGAGACATCCCACTATTGAATTTGGGCAGTGGTAGAGCCATAGGCGCGAGCGACTATACCACCGACTTTGGGGGTGCTATATTACAGAACCATTACAAACCCATAGGAGCAATACCCCGACAATCCCCTTTACGCGACACTTATACGTAATATACACCTAAGTATTTCATTTACAACTATTCGTATACTTAAAAATGTATCATAATATTTTTTATTTTATTTTTTATACACATACACACACACGCGCATCGTGTGTAGGTAATCAGTATATTTTATTGTGCTTATTTATTATGAAATACACGGATAAAATATTTAGACTATGCGAAAAAAAAAGCTTTTCGGGTATTTTTGTGGGATAGAACACGATCGCGTACGTTTGCATTTGGGTTAAAAAAAATAACTTTAAGAGAAAAAAAACACTATTGCGTACGAAATTGTTTGCCGCGTTGTTAAATCTATTTATTTATTTACGAGTATTAACCATTTTAATAATTTTGTTTTTACTTTATTATATTATTATTTATTAATTATTTCTAGTTCAATAGTGTAGTCGTGTGGTACATACCGGTATGGAAATTGGCAACAGCGCTTAAAACTTCGTAGACAATCGTGTTTTGCCCTTTTCGGGGGTGCCGTCATTAAACTGGAGGGTGCCAAAGACCTTCCAGCGCACCCCACCTAGTTGAGCCTACGGGTGGGGCATCGGCGCTTGAATTTAGTGTTTCTATATCGCTGCGCGCGTGGGCCGCGACGGGTAGGTACGTCGTGTCCGCGGAACGCCCTGTATACTGCCGCACGAGCCCACGGCCGGGGTTTCCGAAACACCGTCGTATACAATCCGGCGATGGGCCGCTGAAACAACGATTTGCATCCGCCGGCATAGCGGGGCCTGCACGGGCGCCTATACCTGCCGGCGCGGCGGTAAGGTACGGTAATAATTGCAAAACGAAACGGTGACAGGCGGACGGGGCGAGAGGTGTTCCGCGCGTGTTTGTCTTGGCGATCGGCGAAAAGAGGAGTCGTACCCCATCCGCACTTGATTGCGTTAGCCCGAAATTACGGCGGGTTGTGTCGGCAAATCGAGTTAGCATAACATTATGACAATATTATCATTTCGCCAAACACGGCCGACGGCGGCGGTCGCGTTAAAACGCCGCAGTCGAGAAATTATTACCGTTATTATTATTCCCGTCCGAAAATTGCCTGCGCCTACACCGTTTCACCCCAACCTCCAACCCCCCCCCCCCAAAGCCGAACAATATTTTTTCACGCGCGCGTATACGAGAACGTACTAATATTCCGCGTTTTCGGACCAATCGGATGCGGCCCCGTCAAAACGCGCGCTGTAAGTAAATAACAATTACCATTCGGTACCGTTCTGCGCGAAATTCGCATTTCGCGAAAAACGTTACTCGGTTAATGTTTAAAATGATTAACACAGGTAATGTTCATAAGCGTCAGGATTCGTTATTCCGGCGAACAATAATCGCGTGCGTAAACCATTTACTTATTTTCACCAGCTGTATTAACGTTTTGAACATGCGAGGCTTATTCAGAATTCGAGAACATTTCGATCGCGCCGCATGTCCTCGGTAGATTTCGAGACACGCCGTTGTATTGTGAATTAAACATTTTAACCGGAGTTCATCATGAGTCGTACTCGTAGTGGTAGAAAACAGAAAAAAAAAAGACGGACATACTTCGCACAGTGGGTGGGCCAGTGTGAGGCAGGTGAGAAGTCGAGAAGGCACAGGACATCGATGGGAATAAATGTATATTTGTACGCAACGGCTAATCATTGCTAACGAAAAACGATACTGAGCGGAGTTCGGTTATGCGTGCGTTATGAGGCCGCGATATTAACGATTTTCGTAAAAATGTAATATTAAAAATTCTTATAAAAAAAATTCTGCATTACACTCGAATTCTTCTTTTTAACCACAAAATACGACTTCTAACGAAGCTCCGTTAAATTGTCAAGCATTCTGTTTGGTTTAACAATTTTATCCACACAGTACCTACCAAATAAAAATGACGTAAAATTCTCGCTAATTTAAAATGTTTGCTAATAGTTCAAAACTGGCTAAAATGTAACCACATATAGAAAAATACAATATGAGTTTTCTGTTTACATTTCAATGCTCCACAAATATTTTTAACTTAATTACAACAATAAACAAAATTGAAAAATAGTACATTTTGTACATTTTACCGTTTTTCCTACGTTTTTTCCCGGTTTTTCCAAATTATTATGAAAACCGCTTGGAAAATAAAAAAATTACCTTCTTTAAATATCAAATATATAAAATTCACGTTCAGAAAAAGTGCCTAATTTGATACATAGGAGCAAGATTTCTGGTAAAATTTATGCTCACAAAAAATAAAAATAACATCATTGTAAAACCAATGCAACCATTCCTCGTTTCGTTCAGAATCTAAAAGCATTTAATAGTTGTTTTTATCTATATTTGCAAGGTTGTTCTAATGTATTTTGTTGCCCTAGGCAAATAATTATATTTATAGCCACTCTTTTAGTGTTAGCCACCCAATTATAGAATATATTATTTAAAATTAATTGTATTTAATAACTGAGTTGTACCGCTCCCAGAAGCTATTGCCAACCTAGGCAGCTGCTTATTTTGCTACCGCATTCAGCCGGCTCTGTTTATTAAATCATGAACATAATACTATAGATTTAAGGAAAATATTAACATATCCGTTTAATGAATTGTCAAGTCTGAATAAAGTTTTTGGACAAAAAAAATGTTTTATATAACGGTCCTAAACTATAATAGGTATTTATATGTATAACTAATATTAACATTAAAAAATTTGAAAATGTAAAATTATTTAAAATGTATGTTAAATACTTGGATTAATCTAATGTAATAAAATTACAAACCAAATAAAATTATGCGTTTAAAAATACTAATAATAATAATAATGTTGTCTTAGGTCTTTAGAGGTAGGTTATACTGTGTTTAGGTTTATGTGTTGTTAACTGATAAGAACTCGCTCTCCAAGCACAAGCTCTGCTTTTAGTGGGTGCTGCAATTTTGTATTGTTTTATTCAAATTATTTTGTATTATATTATTGCAATAATATTGATTACTATTATTATGTATGAAGAATAACGTTTTAAATATAAATTTATTTGACGACGAGAGGTCAGTGGAGAATTTCAGAGATTTAAAATAAAATAGAAATACTAGGTATAATAAAAAACTAAATTAATTAAAAACTAAAATATAAGTTTATGAACAGTTATTAGAGAAATGGGAAAGATACGACCAGCCTCATGCATGTTTTATTGTTTAATCTATAAATTAAATGACGACACCAACGAATACGACGGAATACCGATTTTAATATTAAAGTAACCTGCCGGAATCCAGAACGCACGTAAAGTGTACGTTTGGTTTTTACCTAACGTACCTAATATAGTTATTTTAGTTTAAATACTATATTCGACGGAATCAAATTGAATAAGTTTGCGTGTTTACTAAACGACAAAGTAATAAACAACTTCAACAACCGCGGAGGATAGAAGTCTAAATTAAAACCCGAGTACACGGTGTTTCGCAGTTTTATATTCAATAACAAAACGAATGAGTAAACTCTCTTTTAAACTCGTCATCCTTTAACTCGTAAATAAAAACTGCCCGAGGTTATGATATAGAATTGCGGAAAAACGATTGGTATTCAGCGGAAAATGTCTAACGAATTAATGTACTTTAAGAGTAAGGCTTTTATACATTTTATATTTCCAAGTTTCGCAATTACTTGCATACGGTACTTCAGTGCAGTAAATAAAATAAACCATTTGATTTAGTTGAATCATATTCGCTTAACCCAAACCCGTACATACTGTTTGACATTATTATTAGTGGCATGTATTCTTCATGTGAAATCGACTACTACATAGAATTAAACTGAACTCGACATTTAATTTTTTTTATTTATTTATTGTATAACGGACATCAGTCCGTTTATTTTACATCAATTTTTAATTTTAATTTAAATTTAATTTACATTAAAACATACATAATTATATAATAGTGTGGATTGTAAATACAATACAGGGTATCATAGATGCTAAAATATATTAAAACAATAAAAAGATGAAAGATAAAAAACAAATAAATATATAACAATAAGCGCTATTAAGTTTAATTAACAAAGTAAAAAAAATCCAAATAGTTTACAGAATTCTCAGCAGATAACAAGATATTTACAGGTGTACACGACATATAGTTTTGTGAATAATTTTTTATATAAAATAATTCTTTATTAAGAATGCTATGTTTATTGACTTTTATAGTAATATTGTTTAGAATGGGGGTTTCGTCTATTTTATTATGAAGTAGTTTGAATAAGAAAGTTATATAAAATTGTTTTTTTCGATCTTTTAATGGTATTAAATTTAAAAAATTAAGAATGGTATCATATCTATAGTGACCCCCTGGTCTATATAAATTACTTTTAAAACATATAAAACGAAACGTATTATTTTGAATTTTTTCTATTTGTTTACTATGGCCGATGTTATACGTTTCCCATATGATTCCAATCAGTATTATAATACTGATATCACACGGAGTTTTCCGATGCGGTTTGCAAAATTTAAGTGATATGAAATAATTTCATCTAAAATTTACCTATCACAATTTAGCTATTACTTTAAATTATTAAAAACGATATTATATTGACGGCGTTTCTCAAACTTAAAGCCGTGACGGTAACAGATCGTAACATTTTTCAACGAGTCAAATATTATTTTTACGTTTAAAAATGATATCAACTAATATTTTTTATTTTACACGATAGTAATAAGCAGTTATCTACCAATTCACGTTGTTTCAAATATTATATTGTATAATAAGCTACCTCGAAAAAGACAAGGCACAAGATACGGTCTCATGAGAAATTGCTAAAATATCGAATTTGAATAATGTTGTGCTGTTGTCTAACGGTAACGTACAATAATAACAAGTAATAACACCTGTCTGAAACATTTCTTGCCGCTTAAACACAAAAATAATTTTAAAGCACTGACTGTTAAAGTAACTGCGAAACATGCTTTCATCAAATGTCACGCGAAAATACTGTTTCATCAAAATCTGTTCTTCCTCCGTGGGGGAGGGGAAAAAATAAAATCAACATTATTAATATATATATATATATGGTTGAATTTTTCAAATGATAACTTTTATTATTATTTTAAATAATTTTGTTTATGTAAAAGAAAAAAGAATCTACTGAACTAAGCTTATAGTTTTTGCAATCATTACATTTTCCGATCAGATTAATCGTACTAAAAAAACATTACTGCGAATATAATACAAATGGATACTAGATATTCGCGGGTATACCACTGCACGTTATAAATGGGTAGTTGAAAACAAGGGATACACATAGTAATTTAATTTATAAACCGTATGTAACGATAGATTATTGCAAACGAAAATAATGGAAATAATATTGTCTTTCTTTCAAATCTTGGGTGCTTTTCTTCGTCACTATTTGTAGATCGTAGTGGCTCACATGACACAGGCATATGTAAGGACTGGTTTCATGATATTTGGTTGTTCTTTTGTGGTTTTTGATATGAGTTTTTATTTAAAATGGTTTACTAGAGCAAAGTAACCCTTGTTTTTCACGGTTAGTTTTATATTTATTTTACCATGCATGGAATTTTTCCTGTCTTATTTCATATCTTGATATTTAAAACTCTCGTATCTAATCTATTGTTGCCTACAGTTATACATAGTACATTTCTCTTTTTATAATTCCGAAGAGTAGAAATGGAAAATAAGATAAAATAATCAATTAATTGTGCTTTATAAAAGAAAAAATGTGGCTTAGTTCGTTAGGAGCACAAGACTAGAACGGATGGGTCATGTTTGGCAAGCGGACGGTAGACTAATAAAGAAAATCATAAGCGAAGAAATAAAAGGTACGAGACCTCGGTGAAGACTACGACAAAGATGGATGGACAGTGTACGAGAGACCATGATGAAACTCACGCAGTCATGAGAGGTAGACTGGAACACATCACAAAACATAGAAAGGCGGAAAGATTTAGTTTTACCAGCTAAAAGCCTAAATCGCTTATAAAGCTAAAAAAAAAAAAAAATAATGTACGTAGTACAGAGATAAGACTTATTTTTTATACACAAAAAAAATCTCAAGCCATAAAAATGATTTATTTTAGTCATACCATCATATTATATATTATGACAAGTACACATCGGACATTAACTAACGTAATTATATGGGCTTATGTGAAAACTGAGATACTTCCAGTAGTCCACGACCTATCGAGTAACTCATCCAAAAAATCACGTACTGTAGTTGTTTCGAAAGTTTTTGCAACCAATACGGAGCCTAGTCATCTTAATATTCTATTATATTAAATGTTTATATCCGGTTTCCGACAGTAAAGTAACGTAAATTACCTATTACTACGGGTAATTTAATTATATACATTGTTTTTAGATACTGAGTATAACAAATAATCTATTATATATTTACAATGACGTATCCAAGCACACCAAACTACTATAAACAATTACTTTTAATGTCTTTTTTGGTTAGACAAATGTTCCAATATTTTTTCCACACCATATATCTAAAAAGGTTCGGTATTCCCGCCCGGTAACGCAATATTTATCAATATTTTCAGCAGTTTACCCTTTGATTCTTTTTTTTTTTATTTCTGCGTTACCGCACAGGGTATGCTCCGCTTCTATCTCTCTCTCTACCAACCAAATAACAAACTTAAAAATGGAATATATCGTTAACGGGTTTACTTAAAATGTCATCACTAAAATGTATTTTACATTTAAAATGTAAAATTTTACATTATTTAAAATGTCATAAACTTCATTTATAAATGGAATTTTTAAAACTGGTTACCATTTGAAAACCTAAATTGTGTACCTAGTGGTTTCACGCACTAAAACAAAGGTGACAAAAAATAACGTTAATAGAACATCTTAGCGCTGATTTTTCATATTGTCCAAACGAAAATTCCGAGATAATGAATTGCTATGGTTTTATCGATCACCCTGTAGGGTATATAATACTCGTATTAAGGAACGAGTGCACCACGGCCCATTGTTATTCATTGTATAGTTGTAATTGCTGAACCCGCACTCCTTTATAGGCACAACATAATGTAGGTACGGGAAACGTCTTATCAGTAATATCGTTGTTAAAAGAACTGCTTTCTTGACGTGGAGGGACGTGGAGGGGAAACAATACTACACCCCGTATATATAAAGTGAAAAGTTAAAACGATCCTTTAAACGCGAGCTCCTAGACGGCGAGGGTCGAGAGGTCGCCAGTATGGTTTTTTCACTCCGAGTGTAGATATCCTGCCGAAAGTGTGTGCGCGCTATCGATTGGATATCGTAGCCTATTGTCTTCCATCGAAACCGCTTATGCCACGGGCAGCGTAATAAAATACGCGCGTATGGGTTATACGTATATGTATAATATAATGTATAATAGTAAAACAAAAGAAAAGCAAAAAGCGCAGTGGACGGAAAAAAAACCCCCTTTTCACCGTGCTCTGGTTCGTTAGGGCTTCTATTGAACGTTTCTTTTTATTATTATTATTACTATTATTATTATACCGTGTGTTACTACGGGCGCGTTTTCCCTATCTGCGCACGCAGCTCTTTTTCTCTACCACATTTATATACATTTACACATGTATATTTAATATGTCTGCGACTGTTTAATTGATGTTAAATTGAGCGTGACTACCGGCGCTGCAATCTGAGGGAGGGAGCTGTGGAAATCATTGCGATAATATACTCGGCCACGGCAGCGGTGGACGGGGGACGAACTTTCAATTACCTATTTTATTTTTTTTTTAAATTTACACCCGCGAAACCTTCACCGCCGACAATCGCGCGAGTGATTACCATTAGTTTTACCCCGGCTTCGGCGCGATATTTAACATTGTAACTATTATATTTTATTAATAATTTCATGTACCCGCGCTCGTTTGTAATATTTTAAATGTTTTACAAAAAAAAAAAAACGCATTGAATCAGCACTCACCGTAAATTATTATCACACCCGATTGCAGTGTTGTACAAAACCTTCAACCGAAATATAATATATTTTAATGGTAACTAGTACTTACGTCTTACATATTATAATATAGATACGACTGAAGGATACGAACTTCGAGATATTATAATATGATATTATTATTATTTTACGGTCGTTACCGCTGCTGCTCTGGTAAAATATCATTCTATTTTATTAATACTATACGGTACGCTAAACTGTAACACGAGACAGCTAGGTACTAGGTAGGTACACTAATAAAGAAATTTTATATTATAGACGCCAAACGTATATAGCTGAATAAAACGGTTAGATTCGCTTTAGTTGAAACAACGTTTAATCGCTGCGTTAATAGTATGAACTAATAGAATATGGACTGGTAACGAAACGAATTTCTTTGGCCGAGTTTTTCGATGACGTTTTCACGGAGGGGGTAATCCAGAGGTTGAAGCGCTATATTTTGTAGAATAATAAAACAATAATGTAAAATTGGAAACCGCATAACTATGAACGTGGTAAAACAATAAAAAAAAATGATAGCTGTATATTTTTAAATACTTAGGCAGTTCAATCAAACAAGCCGGCAGACTTGGAATGGAAATACGATCCAGAATCGTCCAGGCGAAGTCAGTATTTATGATTAATACACATTTTTTATGCTCCATAAGCATGAGTATTAGGATGAGGAAACGTTTCATAAAGGTATATGTATGCAGTGTGACACTATATGGCTGCGAAACCTGGATACAATATAAAGCAGAACAACGAATCCTAGAAAGCTTTGAAATGTGGTGTTGGAGAAGGACGCTAACCAACGAAAGCATACTCAATGGAATAAATGAACGCAAGGAGATACTCAAAACCATCAGAGCAATACGATGAAACGTGATTGGTTACATATTGAGGCACGAAAATGAACTTGTTTATAGAATAATAGAATGGAAAATCGATTGTAAAAGGAGCCAAGGACGTCCAAGAACATAATCTGTTAAACAAATGATTTCCGATGTTATAATACGCGCTGCATTGCAATGAAGAGGTTAGCTGCAAACAGGGAAGAGCGGAGAGCGCATATCCAACTGCAAAATTAACCATAAGGGTTGAATACAAGAAGAAGAAGAAGATTTGTATGTTTGTATCACACGTACGCCGTATTTCCACAGTGTATACTATATAGTTCAGACTAACACCACTAAAATCGTTATGGTCCTTAGATGCTCTTCGTTTATGTATTCTCCGTCAAAAAACTTGGACCGCTATCACTCGCCTACCATATCGTTGCCTGTCCATATTACCTTAGCTCATGGTTAATACTTAATAATACATTATCATGAAAGCACAATTGATTTTATGTATTATCCATGACAAATATTATGATTTATTTTATTTATGGTCCATATCAGTTAATAGTTACTCAGCAATATATAGTTACGAACTACAGTCAACAGGAGCGTCACCAAAACGGTACTTATATTATTAAAACTAATTTAACTTTCAACTTAACTTATTTAAAATATTGTTTTTTTATAAAATAACTTTGGTATTTTTTTTTTTTTTTGACGTTAACTTGTTAACGCAATACCAAAATATAGAAATATTTTGTAATCATACTTTGTTAATTTAATTTCTTTTAGTTTTATACACACAAAGTGTATTTGAATAGGCACTAACGTATGAATAATATATATATATTTTGTTTTTACTCAACAATGTGTATGGAGTTTTGTGTAACTTGAAGTAAATTTATTTTTTTGTTCTCGGGATAAATCCTCAATGCTTTAAGATTAACATGCTTATTGATCGTTATTTATTTTCAAAAAAATCAAAAACTCACAACAGTGAAATAGTCAATTAATAATAAATTTAACTTACAACGTGTAAACTTGTTAACTTTTTTTCAATTAATTAAATTTATTGGAGTTAGTATTATTATATATTAACGTGCATAGCCTTGTATAAGTATATCTAGTATTATAATTAAACATTGTCAGTTATTTTTTCAATATTATGAAGAAATATTTCCTAATGAGAATATTTCTCACCACGGATGATTACTAGCCGTAAACGACCTTTTATTTATATATTATATTATAGGTATAAATAACAAAGGGAGGAGAGACCACGAGAATTCGATATCTTTATTATGTAAGGGGCAATTATTATTATAAATGCGCGTTGGGACGCGTGTTTGGGGGGTGAAATTCCCATTTAATTAAACGGTAGGGGACGTGTGAACTTGCTCTGTGGGTGAAAATAATAGATCTGGTCGAAATTTATTATACGAATTGCTTACGAATGAAAATCAATACTAATGATTCACATTTATACCGGAATTTGTCAGACGAATGCATTTTCTGAATGTTTAGTTTGATTGTCTGCAATGCAATTTCATCGTAGTGTATAACAATAATGTAGGTATAGACAGACAACGACAATAATTGGATAATATATGTAGTAAATATGTAAATATAATATAGACTTGGAATACATTTTTTTTTTTTTTTAATGCCGTGGTGACGATTTTTATGATATGATAATGTGGGCCTTTAGTTTTCTTTTTGTTCACAAAATATACAATATTATAATATATCAAAAAATATAAATTAATATACATTTTTGTACTGCAGTCTCAAATATATAAAATGTATATAATGTATATTATACTCTTCTATACATATAAAATAACACGTCCTGACTGACTGATTCATCATCGCTCAAACCACTGGACAAATCTGGCTGAAATTTGACACACGGATAGCTAATCTTATGACGTTTAAAGACGTTTAAAAACGTCATAAGAAGCTAAGAAAGGATTTTGCAAAAGGCAACTCCTAAGGGGGTAAAATAGGGGTGTTTAGGTATATTTGATACAAATATCTAATTGCTTATTTATTTATTTTTGTTTATTCAAGGGTTATCTTGGTGTTACAGATGATAATTTGGTTTCCACGGAAAAGAAAACTATTATAATTATTATTATTACTATTATTTACACAATTAAAATTTCACAATAGAACACATTTAGTCCGCTGAAGGTGCACTAGCCACTTTTCACCTATTTGTTTCCATTCAATTCTGAAATGAATACGTGTAAAATGATAATAATACAAATTGGCACGGACAACGCCGGGCGCGGGACAGTTAAATTACATGAGATAGTTAACTAAAAAATTACGTAATATAACTATTTATTAAATAAAAAAATTATCATACTATTATATAGTTCATCAGGCACTATATTCTAACATTTGTAGCTGGCTGTTAGACACAAATTAGATAGTATATAAAAAATACAATGCAGTTTTTGCTTCACGAATTCAGGCACTAGTACACATACAACGTTTTCAAAAATCAAAAAGATGTAAAATGATGTAGGTAGTAATAATATTTGTGTAACGTTATGTTTATTTATATATTATTATACTCGCACATAAAAATATACAAAAAGATATCATATTATTTGTTATCATACTGTTTTTGAACTTTTATAATCTTATACGTTTTTAAATAAATTATACGTCGTTTTTAAGGGTCGAGTGGCTTTCAGTTTTGAGCAATAGAAAGAAATTCTTGGAATAAGTTCTGCAGCTTATCACTTAAATAATTACCTTAACAACTACCATTTATGTACTATTTTAAATTCTCTGCACAGCTATAAAGAATACCGTTAAAAAAACTTTTTAACTATCTCGAATAATGATCTCAGGAAAACAATTTCAAGACTAATATAGTACATACTGATCAGAATCGAAAATATTATCGAATGTAAACGTTATTACCCCGTTCAGAGGCGAAATAAAAAGTAAACTATATATAATGTACAATAAAAAAAAATACCCAGTCGTTTCCTACCACGTACTATTGCCAATCGAACAAAAAAGTTGTACGGAAGATATCAGTAAGTACTTTAAAAAATTTACAGTAAGTTAAGTACATGTTTTACAAAATTACAAAATAGTTTCTTATTAGACCACGTATAAAATACTGTCGTATAAAAAACTGTCAGGTATAATAATATAAATTATAACCGTATACTATGTAGTACAATCGAACGAATCACAGAAAAAAGGTATGGATTTGACCAAGATGTACACGTACTATTTGTAGACTTCAAACAAGCCTACGATTCTATCAAGAAGAGTAGTCTTTGGCGGATGATGAATGAACTCGGAATACCGGCAAATCTTGTGCGACTGGTGAAGGCATGTGTTCAAAATTCCAAATGTAATGTAAAATTCAATTATGTAATGTCAGACAATTTTTCAGTAGAAACTGGTTTGAGACTAGGGGATGAATTATGCACGTGCGTATATGCGTTTTTCTGCAAACATAATGGAGAGAAAAACAATCGTTTTCTCTCTCTATACGTGTACTAATGGCAAAAAAAGCGATAACTGTGCAAGAGCATCTCTCTTATGATATCATTATATTTATATTTCCTTCCTTCTTTCATTACACTATCTAATGGTCAACAATCGTTGCATGTATCATAGTAATTTGTGTTTAATCCATTAGTTTAATATCTACGGAAATAAATAATTCAAATAATCAAAATCGAAAAATGGAATTCTTTTAAACGATTGATAATAATTGGATTCTCTACTAAGCCAGATGCAAGATAGATCTACAGCCTACACACATAAATTCTATGTATATAGACTATAGTTCTTAATAATTATTAAATACGCACTTACGTGGATATTAAAACGACGGCATACACAGAGAGACGCTGCAGAAACATAGACGTTTTATTACGATTTTTATAATGTCTTTAAATATTTCACGTTTGGTCATATCTAATAAAATATAGGGTGGCACACCTATATCGAATTTTCGGCTGGAATTTTCAGATCACATTCCCGGGTGCTTAAGGTCTGATTAAAGCCGATAATTCTTAACGTAATCCAATAATTTGCTGAAAATACCAAATGCATGCGTCGAACGCAATATTAAATTAATTGCTGTCGTGTGGCATCAAATTCAATCTCATTTTAACCCCGAAAATGAAAAAAAAAATACTAATACCTTCCGAAATATGTAACTCCCATTTCGGAAGAAATAATGGCCGGTATGTGTTTTTGAATAAGTGAATGAAAATACAATTTTGTAGAATTTGCTTACATTTTTTTTACACACAATTCTAAAAATTTTATTTTATACTTTGTAAAGTAGTTTAAATGAATGGCGGATTTAAAAAAGGGCTCATCTTAGATAATTAAAGTTTCTCCCAATTTGTAATATTGTTTTAAAGACTGTAAATCGACCCAAGATGATTGGTGAGTCCTTTTCGAAATATAAATCAAAAAGGATATTTATCACTATTGAAACCAAATCATTACAATTCTCTAAATAGTTCATACCATAGAAAATTCGCGAACCTTTAAAAGGTGGCAAAATTAAAAAAAACAACACATAAATGATGATGCATCAATTTTTTAAATTCAGAGTGTTGCAAGGGTGTTTTTTTATTTATTATAATTTTTTTTGTGTTTATCTGTGAGCAACTTTTCAGTAGAAATCCGGCTCTGATGTATCAAGTAAAGTGCCTATACTAAAAGGCGAAATCGAAAAAAAATGTAGAAAGAACGGGAAAATGTAAGAAAATAATAGTTTTTTTGTTGCAATTTAGTTTAAAATATTAGTAGAGACTTGACATTTTGACAGACAACCTGTGATTGCCTTTTTCTAGACGTGGTACAATTTTCAAAACATTTGAACTATTTTTGAGCTATTTACAGACATTTTAATTACGTACATTTTATTTAGTTATACAATTGTTAGATTACACAAAAATGCTTAAACATTTAACAGGAGATTCAATATAATTCGTTATTGTATTAGTCAAAACAATTAAGTGTAATATAGCTGTTTTTTTTTTTAAAAATTTTGACGAAAATCGTAAACATTACTGTCTTTCAAAATATGTATAGCCGAACTTTGCTCTAAATCATTTTTCGTTAGAATTGATTCATTATAGTTTAAAGATGTAAATGAAATAACCTCATGTATACTATCTTTTCAACTTTCCACCTAGTACAGTAGCACACCTTTTCCCAGTATTAGCTTTTTTTGTTGTTGTCGATTTCTAAGTTAAAAACACGATTATAGTACCTACCATTATATTTAGTCATTCACTTAGTCTTTTTTTTAATTTCAATTCATTATTGCTTTCATTATCTAAAACTAAATTACCCTATATCCTATACCCTTTATTTTTTTATTAATTTTAAAAAAATTGTCTTTTAAAAGATAATATTTGTCACATCCTTTACTTAAGCTTAGCTAAATCTAAAAAAAAACTGTCTTTTTATTAAATACGAAATAAAATATTATATATAAATTAAAAAACGCATGTAAATCTAAAAATTCATCAATTACGGAAAGTTTAAAAGTTTTATAACATTTGTAATGTTCCTAACGTATTTAAACACAATTTTATTGGACTTATCGTGCCATTTTTTTTAAAAATTCATAAATATAATATATAATATATATTATATTTGCGTTATTTAAAAGTATACGACAAATGTTAATTATAATATAATTAAGGATACTATAGCCCATATTATTATTTACTGATCATATACGAAATTCAAAAGTACAAAAAGAAAAAATCATTATTTTTCTATTCAAATGACTTAACCCGGCGGATAACAAATTCAAAAGAAACGACACGGAATGTGAATGTTTGCTGCACGAAAACGATTTAAACTAAAAAAATAAAAGGAAAATAAGTTTAAACATCTTTTTAAATGTGTAAGCTATACATCCAATTTCGCTACAGCTGGTTGATACTTCATTCTGAGTCCCGCGACAAGAAAACATAATCATTATTTCAAGAATGGCTTTTTTCGTTACAAAAAAAAAAAAAAAAAAACATTATAATAGTAATAATAATAATCTGTAAAGGAAGTGGTTAAGTCTGAAAAAAAAATGTTTTAGCGGGTAGACGATTAATGATACCGATCCCCCAAAAACGTTTTGCCAAGTTTGTTAAATGACGAAGCAGGGAGAAAAAATCCTCGTAATTAATGAACTCGGGTCTAATCGTCCGAATAATTCGGCACAAGGTAGAATGAAATAGAGAAAAATACACTAGCAATCCATCAACGGGACCGAAGCCAATCAATTTAATTAAACATTGATAAGGGACGACACCGTTGATGCGTAAACACGTTCGATTTTGTTAGGTGATTTCCGAGAAAAAGCTTTCTCAACTAATTGATTAGTAGATTATTTATTATTATTAAATTCAAACGGTATAATGTAATTCAGGCAAGTAAGTAACTGAGTAACGTAAAAAAAAGGCTATATAATTTTACCTGGAAAATTGAAAATTTTAAGTGATTCCTGGAAACTTCAGTTGTAAACTCTGTTTGATGAAAACTAAAGTTATTAGACTGTACCTATCCTAAAAACAATTTATTTTCTAAATTTGGAGAATTTGTTTTTATCTTTTATATTAAGAAAAAAACCAAAATATTATCTGTCTGTAAAGCTTATACTTTTTAGAATATAAACTGTGGTGTTCGGGTTGAAATTAGATTTAAAACACGAATAACTAAATTTTAATTGCAGCATTTTTTCAAGTATAATACATAGCTTTTTTCTAAAAAAATTGTATACAAAAAAAATACTGCTATTTTAGTAACGATTCAAAGTAACGTTATTTTCATATGCCGTGCATTAGTAAGATGATGAAAATATATGCGAGTATGACAACTTTTTAAATAATAAACTGTAGATGTACCCACTTCTCAGATATTTGTAATGTATTCTTTGTTATAATTATAACTACAATCCAAATTAGTGATCCTAGTTTCTTAAACTGCATAAATGCACATCAAGATTCAAGAATGTATTGGTCGTTGCAGTCAACTTTTATCAGATGAGTGTGAATGACGCGAGAATAAATTATCTTCAGTTGATATTCAATCATTTAATATATATAATTCATATTTATATTTTTCTATAAGTTAGTGTGCAGTTTTCTACGTAATAATTATTTTTCCAGGGGTAAGTTAAAATAAAAGTGTATTTATTTGTTTTCGGACAAACGTCATTTATATTTTATAGGCACCCAAATATGTTAAGTACCTGAACAATATTACAATAATTATTGTTATTAATACAATTATTATTAAAGCAAAATAGTCAAAAGTAATAATAATATTTGAACTATAGATACTTCATAGGACGAATAAGGTAAACAAAAATTAATTAATTGTCAGTTTTTGTTATTTTATTAAAACTTAATATTTTTAAATAAACCATAAACAAGGTTTAATTTTTAATCCGTTGCAATTAAACAAAAATTATTGTTGATTCTGTCGATTACCTCTAGCTACTATGTAAGTTCAAAGGAATCCTCTTTTCCTTTTGTAAAATAATCATTTAAATTAGTAATTAAGAATACGACGACAGATTCAATTAAACTGTCTGATTAACATCTAGATCTTCAAAAGGATTTTATCTTCATTTGGCGACATTTTAGAACGTTTTCAACGGAAAATAGTGAATAAAAATATATTACTTAACCTTTGTTAATTCAACTGAATACTTACAGAAAATTTTAAACAAATAACCAAATGCAAAAATAAGACACTAAAATGATTAAAGATACTACATTATATTTATTTATTTATGTTTATATATTTCCTTAAATCGTATATCGTACAATTTTGTCATAAGGCAATAAAATAGACGTACAAATACTCCCATTGGTTTGAGTTGAGGTGGATTATAGAGATTTACTATATGCAATTTGTAGATACGCCACGATAACTAATTACACATACTATTCATACTAAAAACGAGTTCAAGAAAACCGCGTTTGTATTTTTTTTCATCGTTCTTCTGTTGCAATTTGTATGAAACTGAACTGTAAATTACACAAAAAAAAATTCTGTATTCTTATAGTACAATCAATAGTTAAGTCACAGTTAAATATATATTTGTTTTAATTTTCAGTGTACCGAAGAAGCAGTTTCGCTAATAAGTGTTTTTTCTCAGAAAACACATTTTTATTTATGAAAAATACACAAACGGCTCATATCTTACCTTACAAAAATGCGGTTATTTTGCTAAGTGTAACTTAGCTATAAAATAATTGTTTCTAGATACCCAACAGTTTTTCTTAAAGATAAAGACAAAATTACAATACTGTTTAATTTGTTTTAATTTCTTGGTTGGCCACAAGGTGAAAAAAACACGGTAGTACTATAAAACAAAAAAAACCAGACTAGTTTACCGAGCCTCCCTTAGAATCGTTTTTTCATTGTAATAGCGTATCATTACTCTCAGTATAAAACTAAATCACCATATATCTAATATCTTCTAAAATCCCCACTTATAATAGTAGCTTAATCATGGTATGAATTGTGCCGGAGGTTTTTTTTTTTTTTTGGAAAATTTCTTTAACATAATATATAAACATTGTAAACGTAAACGTAAATAAATTATTATCATATAAATTCTAAACATATTATACAATAATAAATTTAATAGTAATATTACTATAACCAAAGGTTGCCAACTATATCTATAAGATAACGCTTATTTCAGGTTTATTATGGAGACGCGTAGGATCTCTTAGCTGTTAATCAGGACATCTAAACGTCAAGAACATTCAAGTCGAAATACGAAAAGGATGAATTCCGCAACATTAAACGTCTAGTTTGTTGGATCTTTTAAAAGCTTTTTTCTCGTGTTCATTTCTCTAATGGCCTTCACATATTACATCCTCGGAGGATAGTTCCAAAAGCTTAATTTTTTTTTTATATTAGTTTATTTCTTTTTTCGTTTTTGCAGCTGTCCATCACCGAAAAAGTTCTAATAACTTAATAAGTACTGAAGTAATAAAGTCAACTTTTGTAATGTATAGTTGTATATATAAATATATATATTATATATAGCATGTAGCTATCGCATGAAAAAATTAAAAACACATACATCTAGGTATCTATATAATGTGTATGCAGTACAGATTATACTTTATAAGCATTAAGGTAGTTCTTATTTTCTAAATGAAGAAAAAAAAAAGTTAGATAATTTTGATCAAACATTTTCACCCCTCATCTTGTTCGTCAATATTAGAGAGTTGTTCTGTTGAAATTTGATGATAACAGGTTCGCTATTTCACGTGTCACAAACAAATTGACAAATTACCCAAAAAAGTGCAGCTTGATCGTTTATCGAATTTAATTAAAAAACTGTAGCATTTACATATAAACGTACCAGACTTTAAACATAGAAAATACAATTCAATTATTTATAAAAAAAAAAATATCTTGACAACATTTATCGTAAATTTAAAAAACTTTTAAAATTAAATTTAAAATACTTTATTAAGTATTTCATCGATTTTTTTTTTTCATAAAATTATAAATTTACGATAAACAACAGTTTTATATTTAAGGTCTGGTATATTTGTATTTTAATGATACAGTTTTTTAATTAAATTCAAATAGATGGTCAAAAAACCCTCTTTGATAACTGTTTAACCATTTATGACACGTAAAGTATTAAATAGTTGTGATATCATCACCAAATTTCACCAAAATTACTCTCTTACAATGACGAAAAAATTGACGGGAGACTCGATTAAAATGTTCTAACTTTTTTTATTTTTATAAACAAATAAGGTCCACGTTTACACACTTAATACATATTATTTATACTATAGAATATGACGGACAAAAAGGTTATTTTTTTTTGTACTCAGATTTTATGTATCTATTTAATCTATTGTATAGACACGTAATGAAATAATACGCGAGAACCGTTTTATTTTATAATGTATGTTTTATACTTATAACCAATAGTGCTGAGCCCTATGTTAAGACCAGGCCTTGACTTGACTTCTTTCAAAAATTAAACATAAGGCGTAACTTCATCACAGCAACAAAAACCTACGCTAACCAAAATTGTGTGATGCTTAGTTTGAAAATTATTTCACCGGACTCCATTCATAGGACTTCAACGCTACTGCCCATGTCCTTCAAAATAGCCCCATTGTTACTTTTGCAACTATGTATCGGTGTACGCGTCTATTACAGTCTTTATAGCAGTGCTTGAAAGTGTCAATTAGAATCACATTTAGTTTTCCTGTGTTTCACTAATTTGAATGTTATCAGTAGCGCAATAATTTTGTTTCAAGTGGATTTTGGTCCGGGAATAAAAACATATCACACTGACTGCATAATATTACTGTTGTTATAATAATATTTCGTATAGTGTTTTTTTTAAAACAAATTTAAATTTACTCGATATAAAAGTAGCAGATATTATAAATAGTTATTAAAAATATATTATTATATAATATATTATTGTTACATATATTATTTCCAAATAAACGTAAAATTAGACTGATAAAATAAAACAAATTATTTATTATAGATAAACTTATGTAAGTTGAGTTGTATAAATCATACTTAAAAATACATTTATTTATTTTTTTACGATAAAAGGTCTCATGTAGGTGCTTACCTATCTATACTATATTATAAGGGTAGTATATTTTATTTGTAAACTTTGGGCAATAATATAAAAATATTTTACACGCACGTCGTAAAAATAAATTGGCTTTTTTCTAAAATATTTAGTTGCGACTTCATAATTTATTGTTCACCATAAGAGTTATTTGGCATACGATCTCTTGTGTAAAAAAGATAGTAAGTACCTAGTATGTTCACATAATTCATTTTATTTTCCCTGTGCGAACTTGGAAATATATTACCTACTAACGATTTTTATTTCAATCACACTGTTTCGTGCCCTGCCATCTAGCGTTTAAACTGACATTCTATACTCCAATGAAATGGGAAACAACAACTAAAATACGAAAGTGTTGACCAATAAAACAGAACAGTGGTAAGAATAATAATAAAATTGTTGACCCGTCACTGGTCGCGTAATTTTTTTTTATTTTTGGCCGCGCGGGGTAAAAATTTTCCATAATATGAAATATACTTAAAATATTACTTTTAGTTGGTACTTTATAACTAACAATACTTATAATTAATATACATAAATAATTATACAATTTAAATTGCATATGGGTCTTTAGTTTTGTGAATAAAAATTAAAAAATAAGAAATATTTAAGAAACATTAGAAATATTTCCGATAGAACTTGCACTAGAAATTGACTGTTCTGTATCCGTATTTTGGTCATGAGGTTCATATGTTGGTGTATTATTATCATTATCATCACTTGAAAAGCCTCCTAATAAATCATCTTCTTCTGTGCTTTCTAATAGACACTCAATTCCGCCGTCTCTCAATTTCGTCCATGTTTTTTATAATAATAATCAAGAGAAAATCAAATTGAAAAAAAAAATGCAAAATAATAAATTAATCTNTAAAATAGTTTTCGATGAAGTAAATGTCATTATCGAATTATGATGCGATTTTGATAAGCTAATCGGAATTACGAAACTATATTACAGACAATTACGGAAAAACACGTATTTATAAATAAACTCGGAGATTATTTACCCCGCGCGACCGGCGACGGGTTAATATGAATTCCTAATTTTAAAACAATTAGAACAAAATCTAGTAATATGTATAGTTTTAAATAGTTTTATCGATTGACTAAATGCGAAAAACGAAATTATGTTTGAATAAAATATAAGTATGGGCATATCGATTGGCAGTCCTCAATACTAAAGTGCCGGATTAAAGATTATAGCCGCCCCGGAGCAATATGTATTCAGTACAATAAGTAATTGTACCGATTTTCCCGTTTTTTTATCTGTTTTTTTTTTTTTTCGGTTTTTCACATTTACTGAGAAAACTCCGGGAAAAATCGAAAAATGACCTCTTCTAAGTACCTATCCAGTCAGATTTACTTTTAGAAAAAGTGCCGTCATTGCGAACCGGAGCAAAATTGCCGGTAGAAAAGTTGTACACAAAAAAAAAAAAAAAAAAAGGCCATAATATTTTTTTTTACAAATACCCACGTTCCGTACATTTTACGTTTTTCCTACATTTTATCCCGGTTTTTCCCAGATATTGTGAAAACTGCTTGAAAAATTAGAAAAAAAATAAAAAAACGATCGGCCAAAACAGGGGCGGACCCGGGGGTGGTGTAGGGGGGTTTGGGAGGTCAGCCGACCCACGGTTTCCCCCCTCCCCCCTCCCTCCCTCCCCCACCCGGTAAAATGCGGCCCCTCGAAACCGCCAAACCGCGTGCACGTTTGTACAGTGCTACAACGATCAAACCGATCAATAATATTGAACGACAGCGCGGGCGTTGACGTGCGATTTGGAAAAACGGCTCCAGCACGTTTACGCGGGAACACGGAATTGTAAACGCATAAGTGTATCGCCGGTACAACGGAGAGACGCGAATACTGGGCGTCGGTGCGTAAACAGCGCGCACGAGAGCCGCGCACGGCCGGCGTCTGCGCCTGCGGGTCCTCGGGACACCCGAGTGGAAAAACGCGCGCGGCCGCGGACGGTCGACAGTGCCGGTCGTACAAAATCGTGTTTCCGTTCGCAGGTTCTGCTGCCGTGTCGCTGGCGGGATCCACGACACTGTCGACTTGTTCGACACTGTCACGCGACGTCCACACGACGGACTACGCGAGCCGCGGCCGTTGGCACACACATAGAAAAAAAAAAAAAAAAAAAAAAAAGGGAAAAACGGTAAAATAGGTACAATGTTAAACAAATATTATGTATACGGTGCCTGTTTAATTGCTTTACCATAATACGACAAGTAGTAGGTAGATGTTCCGAACAAAAAAAATAAATTTAGTTTAATATGGTATTTTTGTTTTTTTTTTTATATATATATATAAGTATTAAAATGAAATTTTCACAAAAACCGTAAATATATATGTCTTTCAAAATTTGTATAACCGAATTTTCACTCCGGATCGTTTTTTGTCATCAATATTTCATCGCTGGTTTATAAATTAAATAACTTTGTGTATCTCACCTTACCCCGCTACCAAACTATAACAGTGATCGCACCCGTTCCCAGTAAATTAAACACGTTGGATGATAACCGAAAAAAAAAAAAAAAAAAAGGCCTTGTTATATTGTCATATGGAATAGAAAACTCTATGGTGTTTACAGCGTACAAACTCACCGGGGTACCCATCGCAGTCAATAATATCATATTTAATTATAATACACCATATACCTAATATATCAACACCGGAGATGCGCACGGTTCCGAATGCACGATTCTCGATGAGACCTGGAGCCCCGTCGAGATCAGAGACACAATACAATACCTAATACTAATAAACTGCGGAGTTTTCAGGATTTCTCAATGGGATCAGGAGGGGTCATCGATAGTGCACTTCTCAGTGCATCAACTAGGTAATATTTTCTACCGGTAACCACTATGTGGTCAGTTAACGATTGAAGCATGATTTATGGTAGAAAAGTCGTTCACCGATTCAATAAAAATATAACCGTTACTGTACACTATTATACAGTGTCTGCATATACGAGGCCGATGAATCTTAATAAAATCGCAATCCTTTCACTCGTCTTTTATTAATGGAAAAATGTGAAGTCCTTTGTGAAACTAATTACACCTAAGACATAGTAACGGAATATAGTAGCAGTACTTATGTAATCATACCCCCACTTAACACTTGTGCAGCGTCACTTGAAAATATTTTTGCCGGGCAATCGAATTACTCGAAGTTCGCTGAAAACAGGGTTTCTAGGATACAACAAGAGGGTGTTAAAACATTAAAACTATATAAAGTGTAGGGACGTAACGATTCGCAGAATACACTAACTGCACACGTCAAAACAGTTTTAACTGTTTACCGTCCGTAATAATAACAACAACACGACGTTTCCATGATCGAAAATATAATAACGCTCGACACGGAGTTTATAAATTTTGAGTTTTCCAAAACAATAACAATAATGATATTTTGAAACGTGTAAAATCCGAAAATCGTGTGTTGTAAATCGTGTCGGTATTCACACCGGATTCGATATTCTGTACAATATTCGCCTACTACGACTAACTTGTGATTTTTTTATAAACCGACTTTAGAAAAACTATAAAACAACGATGAAATATGTTAGGCGTTTAAGAACGCGTAGATGACAGCTATAGCTATATCCGGATGGTAGTTTTAAGTTTATATATTAAACGATAGGTTAGCACTGTCCGTGACTCGATCTCGGCGATTCAATCGGTGTTAAAATGTTTTTAAAACGAAGTTACGAACACCATACTTGACTCTATTATTCAATCGTCATTCAATTCGATTGTATAATACAATTATTTAAAAACTACATCACATTAATTCCGATATTGATTATTTATTTTATATTGAACTAAAATACACAAAAAATACCCGCTTAATAAGTTTATTATCCGACCAAATAATATATTGGGTATAGTGTAATAAACATTATAATAAGTATTATAAAAAAATCGTATAAAAAGTAAAACTCAACAATACCTAGAAGCGTTTTAAACAAGCGTTTTTTTAAATTACGTGTAGGTACCTACGGCCTGAAATTTAAACAATAAAAAAACTCATGGCAGTGTCTATTATAAAATGCATAATTATATAACCGCGTATTTTATAGTACACGTACGTAAAATCTTTTATTCTATAATAATTAAGCGAAATTACCTTTCGTCGGTACTATAATACCAATATTATATTATTTATAACGGTGTTTATGTCTTGTGATACTGTTAAAATTGTAAATGATAACAAAAATTGTTTGTAAATGATTGATTTAGAATATAAATTCCATGAAATTAAGTACATCTACAATATTAGGCGCGTTAAAAAAATCCACGGGATGCATTTGCACACTCTTTGAAATGACGCCCCTGGTCTTCAAAGCGGAATTTTCACAATCATAATAAAGATTTATTTTTTTTTAAAACTTTAGAACGAAACAGTATTTGATGTCGAAAAATCTTTAGCGAAACCCATAACGAATTTCGTCGTCTTTAACTATATTATTTAATTGTTTTTACCGAGGCCTGGGCATTAACGAGTTCGTTAGTTGCGAGTTAAGTTAAAAGTCAAGTTATGTTAACTTGTTAACTTAACTCGTTTTCTCCGAGGTTAATTTAAAATCAACGTATTTTCTTTTTCACTTTTATCAATTAGGTTAATTTTGAATTTCAATACCAGGAAAACGTTTTTGTTCGATCCAAAGTTCCGATTACAAGTTCGTTGAATCTAGACAATTATCGAAAACAAAATAAAATATTCCGAAGAACAATCTATGTTTATTAAAAGACAAGAACATTTCGAGAACACGATAAATAGGGGTACCGGGAAACGATATTCGGATCGCATAAACGACTACACGGGTCTATAACGGCCAACAGGCGGTAAGTATATTAATAGCGACGAGTCCGCGAATTATAATTGTTATCGTCGCGAACGCGGTAGCCGTCTACTTTATCTAATATAAAACGTCCGATAATCTAAATCTAATATTCGTACACGGGACGTGTTGCGTATTGGTGATAATTAGTATTTTGTATACATTTTCCCCGGTATCCCTGCGGCTCGTTTCCGCGCGAACGGCTCGCTACTGCGTTTAGCTGTTTTTTACTGTCGACGGTCGTCTCTCGCAGTATTGCGTAGTGTTTCACTTTTCGCGGTTATTATTCGACCGCAAAGCGATACGGAGCGCGGACGGTCGACGTTTTCGTTTTGTCGCGCGAACCGCCGTCGTTTTGACGGTTATTGAATACGGACAATTTGTTATCCCGGCGAGCTATTATCAATTACGGAAACGTTACGATACAGTTTATCGGTGTAGCTGTACAAAACAACACCTATTGAACAAACGAATTGATTCGATTGGCGCGTTTTAGTGCCCGTATGTACCTGTACAATATGCATGCGTACACTGTCCGTGTGCCGTACACGTTTTCAGGACCCGGCTGTATGGGTTTGTAATTCGAAAACGCGTCCTGTAATACTCGGAACCGAATAGCAGATATTCGGGATGTTTTACCATTCCTTAATTTCGGGAATGTTTTAATACTTTTCGCGATAGTTTTACAGTCTACTTCGTATCGTGTTGTTGTTATTGCAATTTTTATTCAAATACCTAAATTACTCGAATTAGTGATTGTTTTGTACGTGCTATATTAAAGTATCCGATGGCTTGTACGGTGATGATTAGAAAACAATATTTGATTAATACAAACCGTCGAGTAATTGTGTAATAAACGGGGACTACCTGATTCGTTGTAAATATTAAGTATTGACATTTTTTATATTATAAAGAAATTTGTGATTTACGTTTTTAGTACAAATCATCGACAACACCGAGAAGAGAACAGATCGAACGAACTCAAATGGCCGCATGTTTCTAATTATTTCGAACAACTAAAGTCAAGCGAGTTAAATTTAAATTCGAACAATTTAATATTTAAATGCCCTATCTGCGGCCCAAAAGAAAAACAAATGTCTACTTCTAAATTATCTAATTCAAATCTTAGAACACATATAAAAGTAAGATACCTATACGGCTATACCTACCTTTAAATTATATGTAGATATGTATATATTGAAATTCGAATTTAAAGTTGATTTCTTTTAAAAAAAACTATAACCGTTTACGTGGTTATATCAAAAAACAGGTTGATATTAATAATTGTATTTATTAGTTCAATATGCAATACTTACAAAACCATTTATAACTTTGAATTTATTTTGATGTTTATATACATACCTATTTTTTTTTTTTTTTTATCTATATCATTTAAAAGAGTATTTGCAGTTTGAACTAGAATATTTAAAAACTTATAAATATTATCTGAAAAAGATAAATTAAATTAATTGTTAGATAGTCATTATTTTAATTTGTTTTATACGTAATTCGATTAATATGTATTTAAAATAAGTAAATATAAAAATTGTATTGAAATAACTTCATAAAATCATTTGTATTTTAATTTGTAGATTCATGATATACATGCAGTCCAAGATGTGCCAAATTGCAGCCTGTTTAGTTCCAAAATTGAAATTAAATTGGGTTACACAAGAAGAACGGAACGGCATTAAGAATACTTTTATAGAAGCTGTGGTTGATTATTCAACAACAGAAATAAATTCTCAAGAATATAATCTACAATCTACATCTAGTGCTTTGTCTAGAGAATGTCCCAGCACTAATAGTGATTCCGAGGATGATTTTTTTAGTTTTGGGGAAAATAGTTCTGATAACAAATGTTGATATCAAACTTCTGGTCAATAATTATTTGTCTAATGGAAATTAAAAATCTCCATTAGAAATGCCAACCATCCTTAAGGATGTGTATATTAAATATAATACTGCCGTACCTTCTTCTGCACACGTGGAACGGTTATTCAGCGCTGGAGGTCAGTTGTTGAGCAAAAGAAGATGATCAATTTTTTCTCAAAATTTTGAGATATCATTATTAATGAAATTTAATAGGTATTTTGATTGACCGGTTAGTTGTTTTTTTGTTTTATTTTAAATGAACAGTATAATATTAATATATTATCTTTATTATTATGCATTGTGTCTGTTGTAAAATTTTAACTTTAAACCGCAAAGATTATTTTTGGTTTTTGTCTTTTGATAGACATAGCATGTTTATGAACTTAAAAATATATTTTTTTAAATTACATTTATAAGTTCACCTTGTAGGAATCATCACCTAGGTTTATGTATTGTCTATGATACTACATGATTAATTAAGATACTACTACAAAATATGGAATAATTGAAAATAATACATTTTTTNCATAAATCTGACATTTGAGTATTTTAAAACCATCTTAACAAAGAAATTTTATCTAAATACTTTTTTTCTACATTAATGTTGGGTAAAAAATTAGAAAACATGCATGGCTGAGGTTAATTTATTTGTTTTCATTGTAATGTTTATTAAGTTTTGTAAATTATGAGTAGAAATCTCTTACTTTGACACGTTACGAATTTTTATTTTTTCTTGTAATTAACTTATTAATTGAAGTTAAGTTAAGTTAACCAAATTTATTAACTTAATCTTTAACTTAATTGGTGTGATTACCATAGTAATTAATTTAATTGGTAACTTACTCCCTACTTTACTATGTTTGTGCCTATATAAGTGTGTGCCGATATTTCGACGAGAATTCGCAAACATTTTCGCGATGTTTAAAATAAGTTGTTAACACATATTACCATGAACGCTCATTAGGGGGGGGGCAAAAGGGGGACATGTCCACTTCTAGAAAATAATAAATCTTAAGAAAAAAAAAAAAGGAATTAATTATATTTTTTAATCTATGTATCGATGATGACGATGGCTTTTGCTTATCACTTTGTCAGTGAACGCATATTATATGCCTCTATGGCAGCCGGACGTTCTTAGCACGGACAACGAAATTTTTTCGTTATTTATATGCCCTATGATAACAATAATAGGTAGTCAAGTTTACATTGAAGAAATTAGGTAATATTTATTTACTCCAAAGCGTTAAAAGCCAGCAACTTCTTTGTCGACGGTGGGCATAAATTGTTATATTTTTTTTTTCAATAAATATTACTTATTCAATATTGAACATTAAACAGTAGAATATTTTTGGACGTTTTTTTTTTTTTTTTTTTTGAAAGCTATATATAATGTTTACATAAATGCATACACTTTGTTCCTCTTACCTTTTCATGAAATACCAACCTGGTGTCTATATGCTATAAATTGGTTTTGGAATCAAGTTTCATTTCGTCACCCATTTGAAAATGTCATTTGCTTGCAATTTGTACGTAGCGCATACCTCCGGGAATCGTAGTTTTAATGCCGCCGGAGATATCAACGATTCCGCAGCTTACGGTAATGTGTTAAAAAATAATTCAAATCGCATATTCACTATAGAAAAATACGAAGAATTTCATTAATTTAAAATTCTGAGTGGCGCGAGGAATGTATTGGTTCTACAATGATGTTTATTATTGTTGTTTTTTTTTTTTGTCTGTGAACAACTTTTCCGCCAGCAATATCGCTTCGATTTATAATCAATGAGATGAACAATCGGGTGTTTCATCTGATTGACAGTCGAGGTTATCGAGGAACTTACGGGACGGTTAGTCGTTGCGTACAGATATCATTGAATTTACCCTCTACTACCTTCCTAACGAGGTATGTCCGTCTTTTTTTCATTAGTGTTTTTGGTGTGCAATTTTTTGTTTTGCATTAAAAAATGCCTAAAAATAACATGTTAAACAAATAATAATTGTACTATCTCGTGAAAATTTGAAAAAGGTCAAAACAGTGACAACGCGTAGGATAGAATATGCGGCCTTCAATTTGTTTCCCAAACATTTTGGTATTAAGTCCTACGGTGAACCGTTTACAATATGAGGCAATCGAAGAGAGGTTTGACTTTAACCTCTCAAAACTTCAACCCTCTGAAATTTGAACGCTAAAACACTCAAATACGGAAAACCACGTAGGGTTATACGGTACTTTAATAACGTCGAAATATTTAAATGTTGATTTCGCGTTTTCACTAAAAGTTTGATTTCGGATTTACGGAAAAACTCTGAATCGATGACATACCTAACGACTTTTTTTCCCGCGCGTTATTGGCTTGGTGGTTGGTAATGCTGGCTCCATCTGCCGTCGAACTCGGTCTGCGGAGTACGCGCCACTGACGGCTCCGCGGTCCACCAGCGAAAACCATCGCGGTTCTCCGCGGCCGTCCGGCAATTACGGTGCCGTTGTCGGTAGATGGCGGCACCGGTATAATCGCGGTATGCGACGGCCACGCGACCCGATCTCATAGGGATGTGCGTAGACGCGATTGGCGGCGCACGCGCCATCCGCACCCCCCGACCACGTTGTTTTTGGTCTTCGGCTGCCACTCAGCCGCCGTCGTCGCGACAGTTCCGTGTCTCACGCGCAACGTTGTCCGGCGGTCGCGGCGCGTCTTCGTGTTTACTTTTGCGTTTCGCGTACGTTCGTTTTTTGCCGTCGTAATTTTTCGTGTAATTATTTTTTGTTTTTTTTTTTTTTTTATTTCTAAGCGGCCGCGGTCCGCAGCGATCACTCGTGAATTAAAATATTGTGGTATCCGCCGTTGTACACTTACCGGCCCGATCACATTACTATCGGAATTCGCGCGGCACGAGTGCTGCGATAAGCGCGGTGACATCGTCGTGGACACGGCGGCGGCGGCGGTCTCGACGACAATAAAAACGTGAGTCGAAAAAAACAAATTATTTAAGAAAGTGCCGAAGGCGATGAAATCGAAACGCTTCGCGCAATAACCCGCCGACACAGCTTATTTTTCAAAGAGACAAAAAAAAAAAAAAAAATAGTTTTTTAAATACCGCGTTTATAGTGAAATAGATGTCAACGTTGATTTGGCGACACATAGAAAAAACATACAGAAAAATTTGTTTTCACCTCGTTTGATTAATTATGCATAGGCGCGTGTAAATGAGAGGGGATTTAGGGGTAAGGGTTTAGGGGATCCCTTAATCCCCCCGTTTAGGGGTTCAAACACCCTGAAATTCCATGAGAATTATGATGAAAGTAGATTTTCAATAAATTCTCAAAATTTGTTTTCGTAAATGAGGAAGATAAATACAATTTTGGTTTTATTTTAATTTTTTTACCAGGCAGTAGGTATGTATTGTTATTATTGCCATTTTTTGTTGTGGTTTTCCTGCTTTTAGAAAACTATAACTGAAACGACGATATATCATAGTCCGCATAATTATCGAAACAATATGAATTACGTTTGTCATTTGGGTTGTATTCACTTAAAAAAATGTTAAAAATGTAAAATTAAGTATTAAGTAAAGCCGAAATGGCTAAACGTGAATGTTATAAAATGTTGATATTTTTAATGAAAAATAAATAATCCTACAGTTGAAAGTACGTAAACTTCTTCGTTACAAGAGTATGAAAGTGTACAACCTTACTCCCCCCCCCCCAAAAAAAAAAAATTTTTTTTTTTTTTTTGTAAACGCACCTGTCCACACCGTATGTTAACCGTAAGAGACATTTATAAATTATATTTCGTTTTGAGTTGTCTTGTGTTTTCATTCAGAATCGTTTAACCACGTTATGATTTCGTACGCGGATAACAAATCGGACTTTTCTTGTTACCGCGGAAAAATCACGGGAATCGTATTACGCTCGATCGGACGAAAGCGTCCGCGGAAATATAAATCTGGAGGGGGGGGGCAAAATCAAAAGTATAAGACTTTTTTTTTTTTTTTACAACTTACTGCAACTTACAAGTAATCACGGCTTGAATATTCGAGCACCCCCTGCGGACGCCCTTGCGATCGGATATAACCAGAACGTGAGTTTTGCCAAAAACTGGCGCTGTCCGATGAGAAACCCTTCAATTTTAACTTTTTCGGTATGGTATTTAATATTCACCATATAGTATGGGAAATTGAACACTCGGTCAAAATACAACTTTGTGTATTATAATATTTAAAATTTCCCAGAAAATGTACAGTCGGTCGTTTTTCTAACGCTGGATGGAAACCTGTAAAGACTATTTGATCGTATTACTTTTGTCGTCCCGGGAAAGAAACATCATTTGAGTCGGTGGTTTTTTTTTTTTTTTTTTTTTACAATTTGTTTATTTTTATTTTTAATCCAAATTGCACAAGTGTAAATATTTCCGAAATTCGTGTATACGGCGTATTCGTGTATTAGTTTATGTACAAAATTGAATTGAAATTTATTTTAAAATTATTTTTTTTCCACACAAGCTATTTTTCCCGGGGGGACCAAAGGTTTAACTCACTTGGTCGCTGCTTTTCGCTCGACGACGATGACTGCGATAATGAGAGCAAAATAATGTTGTTTCATGACATTTTTTGGTTCTGTCGAATTTCTCCTGAACATGGAGACCACACTGTTGCCTCTGTCTGCCTGTATCTGTCTTTTTCCCGCTAAATTCGGACATTTCAACCCCGTATACGGACCATATGAACTCAAACTACCGTGCGTTATATGGGTCGTTTTACGTGCGGATATTGAAGAGATACAAATGGAATTGAGTTTCAATGAGAATATTTCGGCATGTTATTTCAGAGAAAGTGTTTTTTACGCTTTTAACAAATCCCCCGGATGAAGTCACACGGGGACAATGTTTTTAATTTACGCACTGCGGTTATCATCGAAAATGTGCATTTTGGGGATTTCGACTTTCGGTGTATTCCATTTTTATTGTCCAATCATCCCCGAAAATATACAGACCGTCGGATTGCAATAATGTTTCTAAATTATAATTATTACCCATATATCTTTTTTCGGGAAAAAACGAGCTCAAATTCGGAAATCAGAATTATTTTTGTAGACGTATTGAAGTGATAAAATTTCCGTTGAACTTCAATATGAATTTATCCATGGTTTTCGGATTGAATGGTCGTGTTTTTCGTAAAACTTTATATACCCTTTCAGAGCCACTAAATGAAACCAGCGGGATGACATTTTGTGTATGCGTGGCATTAGTAGTATCAAGAATGTGCCTTTTGTAGGTTTAATTCCCTCCCCGTAGTCTTTAACCATTATATATTGCCATTACCTATCGTATTGTCATAAAGTATTCGGTTATTCGGTTTGTTTTACAGAGAATTTTTCTATAACGTAAAATATAGACGGGTGAAAATTCGATTCCAGCGACGGAACTCTGTTGTTTAGGGATGTTCATTTTGTTCAAACTACACGACATTATTCCCCCCATTTTTATACCAGTATGGTCCTAAAGAAAAGAAAAAAACGGCGCAGTAAAAGCAGTGCGTTACATTTGACGTGTTATTATTAAAAAAAAAAAAATGCCAACAACGTACAAAAGCTGTGTGTGTGTGTGTGTATGTTTGTGTACGCGCGCGCCCACGAGTGTGTTTTGGAACGATTCCAACGGTACAAAAGGACACCGCGCTAAAAGTTTTAAGGGAAATATTGGCAAGAAGTACCAGTTTCTCGACTTTACGCGATAAGATTGTTCTCGTCAAGTTTCTTTTTTTTCCTTATAGCGGCCCACTCCCGCTGGACGAAACTCTGAATTCAATAATATTCATCAAATTCTATAGGTGAGTATATAGGTAACTGTAATAACTCTGCTCCGTACATGTATTCGGTTCGCGTTCCGGCAATCGAATCTTAGTAATAATATTTTGCGACCGTCCGAATGCAATATTCCAGGGACACCGACAAAATAATTTTTCCGAATAAATATCGTCAGGTACCTACCTAGAAAAACATCATAAGTCGATTTCAACAAATTTTACAAAACTGTCGCGGTAAAATCTGTTACTAGGAAAAGTACAAGAAAAATCGAAAATGATAAAATAACAAGATAAAATAATTCTACAAGAAAGCTCATGGGCAGATTTTGATTAGGACAAGATTTCTGGTAGAAAATTTTGCTTACGCGATTCGCTCGGAATCGTTTTTTTATGAATACATAATATTATGTGTTTCGATAGTTTATTTTTACAATTTATTTCGACGGTCTCTGCAGCGGGTTTTCTTGCGGCTATCGCATTGGGCCAGCTTCGAGGTCTTTTCGGACGACATAATTTCATTTTACGGCCCGGTGTACGCTCGGTGAAACTTTAAAGTCGGTTACAAAAGTAAAAAATGTGCTCGTTTTCGGCCGATAGCATGGCACGCGGGTACTACTCCATTTATTTATGTTATTTTTAATATAGCTTCTCATTTGAAAAACCAAAGTTGGAACCACACCAGGATACTCCTTGAATGTTGTGAAAAGTCTAGGTATTCGAAAATATCAGTTTTAACTGCATTTACAAATTCCAAAAATCAGAATTTGAATATATGCAAAATTTAACCGATACAAAATGGAGTGAGCACACTTAGTGTATCATCGTGTATGTATTTTATATTCGTATGGCATACTAATGAACGGTATCACTAAGTTAAATTTCCCGACTAGATACCATATAGATCAAACTATTATTGCAATAACTAACATAAATAAATATTCGAGGTTTAGGCGATATCACAAGTATGACAACAAATGAAATTAAATATAAACCTAATCCTAGGAATCCAGCCAGGCCACTGTCGCGGGGGATTCCAATATCCTCCAAATCAGTGTTGTATCCCTTAAGGGGGCAATTCGAAATTAGATGTTACGTTGAAAAACATTTCAGTGATATACATTTGTTCAAATTCGATTTTCTAGTTTACATCAGACATCCTTAGTCGAGGTACTTGTTTTGTCTAACATCTGTTTTTCCAACGGGCATTTTGGCCAAAAACGAGTTTGCGTTATGCAAACCACACGGATCTTAATATCGGACATTTAGTAATATTACTCGTATATGTAACTCCAGCTATACAATAATTTGTATATGACAATAGATTTTAATTTAACGCAGACTAACCTCGTCGGCATTTTTTCGAAATATATTAAAAACATTTAAAAAAAATAAAACCAACAATAATGTAAAATACGATTTTTTATGTACCTTCGATAACGATGAGTAGAATATTTAGGTAGATTTAAAACGCTGACATGGGTTGTCTTCAGAATGTTGTTACCGACAAATTGTATTATAGGTGTTTTTATTGTTAAAGTCGATTTTAAAAGCATTTTCATTTGTTTTACGCGAATGTGTTTTTGTAATATTGTGCGTTAGAAATACAAACGACAAATGCCATTGTGACGGCCTCTTAAGGGGATTCGAAACGGAACGAACATTCTTCCGTCCTGCTTTGTCGCACAGAAATTTAAACCAATTTTCTGTCAATCAGAGTTCTAAAAACCGATTTGAATTCAGCTTTTAGTGTAAATGAGATCGGCCAGGCCACTTTTACGTATATCAGTTCTTAATTTCCAAAAAGAACGTCGAGTACTCGCCCATATTTGATGTCACGCTAGTAAAATAATAAACCCGCGTGGGGTGCGATGTTTTTCGCGGACTGGTGGATTCAATTCAGTAGACGATTAATCATAGGTCGATGAACAACAATATAGTATCTTTAATCCTGATGTACAATCTTCACGATGAATACGAATCTATTTTTAGAACTCGTATCGGTGAACTGCGTCGGACAAATCCTACGCCTGCCTACGTATTATATAATTGAAGCTTTTTATACTCAAATAAAAACCAAATTCGTACAAAAATTGTCTTCAAATATAAATTTCAAAAAACATAAAAAAAATCGGTCATACATTTTGATTATAATGACCGGTAATAACGTGCTGCAATTAAGTTAATAGTTTTAACTGAAGGAATAAACCGTTACCTACCCTATGTCAAGTATATACATACATAATAATATGTAAGTAAAATAAATTACTTTAATACCTAGTTACCGACAATTCGGGACCGGCGGATAAGTGGATTCACGGAAGTAGAGATTTTTTTTTTTTGTATATATAAAGATCTCATTTTAGTGAAAATGTATATAGATAGGTATACGCGTATATATAACGGGGGAGTTTTTTTTTACTACCGAAACCTTTTAGACCGCACGAGAGCCGTATACGGAAAAATGAATTCGATAACCCAGTAAGGGTAGGTACCTTACAATAAGGTATATACAGATCACTTTAGCTTATAACGTTATTTTCCTATGGACGAGCAAATTTTCCGTCGGTCTATCCTTGCAACCAAATAGTATTATGTTCTTAAAATTACTTAAGGTAATCGATGTACGAATAAATATAATCAAATTGATCGAATTAAAATCGGTCGAAAATAAAACTATGATGTTATATTATATACGTAGTCTTTTTCAAGTTTTATTTATTTATTTAATAATTCAAACAGGATGAACTCAATAACAATTTGTATAGTTATTACAATTATGGACTTAAATCAATTTAAATGATTGACAGTAACAGTATATAAGTGTATATAAAAAAAAAAAATAATACTTGCAAAACAATCAAGATAAAAAATAATTTAGATAGCAAAAAAGAAAAAATATGTAAAGAGAGAAAAAAAAAAAAACACGATTTATAAATAATAAGTAATATAATTACAAAAACATTCAAAAGAAGAAAAATTAAATAAATCTACATGGACGTCATTAGCTACTTTCATTTATGTGTAAATAGATGAACCAAGAGCATAATTAGTTTTCTGAAAAGGAATGTAAAACTTATTTGCAGATCTAGTTCGACAAGGAGGGACATTCAAATTTAAGCAGCTGAGTAATTCGGGACAATTTAAATACCCATTAACTATTTTTTATAGAAACTTCAAATCAATGATTTTTCCCCTATCAGCTAGACTAGTCAGATTTCTTCGTAATTCAATTAATAATGGAGTATAATTAGAGTGTGGTTGACGGGGGATATTACATTTGTACGAAATAAATCGAAGAAATCGATTTTGAATAGCTTCAAAGCCTTGTATATGGACAGCACTAGACCATACGACTGAATTGTATTCTATAATAGAGCGCACCAGAGAAGAATAGAGAAATTTGAATGCATCGGAATTAGTAAAATCCTTACAAGACCTATATGAATCCTAATTTAGTAGACGTTTATGTAATAATGTACAACGTATGAAGACAAACCTACGAAAGTTGATAATATTATACACGATATGCTTATACGAAATAACATTAGTTTTTTTTTTTTCGTACGGTGAATTAAAATAACGTTTCAATGGTGTACAGCCGCACCTACAGGTATACATATCTAATTTAAAATATGTTTAGTATAATATTTCAATTAAAATGTCTATGGAAATCCCTAACGAAAAATGCAAAACACATTAACATTAAATGCAAATGCTGCGTACATTTTTTTATTTTTTTTTTCTCTGCCATCTTAATACGGATTCTATTTATCTACCTACAAACTACGTACTTATATCAATGTTCATAATTTTCGCATTGTTAATTAATTGATACGCAAAATAGGACGGACATACTTTGCGCTTGGGTGCAACCTCTGTTGTTGGTGGGAATTTGGGAAGGTAGGGTACAGACGGGAATTTAACGTATATCCGTGTAAGCAACGATAAACTATTGATAACGAAAAAACGATTCCGAACGGAGTTTAGTTGATAGTGTTGCTATGTCCACTATATATACATATATGTCATATTATTGTAAAATGATTACAACAGTTTTCGTTTCCATGACAACAATGATTGTTTTAAAAAACATTAAAATAATAACAACTGAATAACAAAAAATAAAGACGATTGTCAGTGACAACCTTATTTTCAATCTTTTAATCTTTTTTAACCTAAAGAACCAGGTTTTCCTCATTATCTCGAATATTGATGAAAATTTGAAAAAAAAGACCTCTTGAGCATTTTCTTTCAGAAAAGATGCGATACTTGATAATCGGAGTAAGCTTTCTGGCAGATAAAGTGTTCACATAGAAAAAAAAAACATCATTGTAAAACCAATACATTCCTTGCTCCGCTCATAATCTAAAAATGGATAAAGGAAGTTTAGCTGTTTAAATTGAAATTGTATTTTTGGACGTAAATAATAAAATTATCATTTTACAAAATTAATTATTAGCCGATGGAGTTGTTGAAAATTAAAACAAAATTGAAATTCGTATCTTAAAAAAAAAAAACAGTTAAACAGATTGTATTTAATCTTAATAATCGTATGTTACTGCGATTTTATATTTAGAAATATGCTTCAATGTAATCGCTATCGATGATACATTATATAATTTTAGTTTTTGTGTATAGAAATAAGTTACAGATCGAAATTTAAAAAATAATAATTTTTGTTAATTTATATTTATAGTTACACGGATTGTCTAATCAAAATATAAACTGTAAACAAAAGAAAAATTTATAATATTATAAAGATTATAATAATGTACATTTCAGTAATACTTACTGATTTAATAAATAGTGATACCATTTTAGAACTGTATAAGTTTGGTTTTTTCTAAGTAGATAAACAAGTAGGTATTTAGTATGTTGCCATTTTTATATATTGAACATTTAGTTTTGGTTTATTTATTTTAGCCAGAAAATAATTTTGGGAGAAGAGAGGAGTTATGGCCTTCCTATACACCTATTTCCTCCTTCTGAGATGCCACTGCATTTTATATTATTATAACCGTAAATATACGTACGTTCTTGTAGTCCGTCTGACCGGATGTGGTTCGCTCTCTGCAGTTTCGATATCTCGGGTCAAGCCTTTATTTGCGTTCACGGTCACGTCTCGTTAGAACAATATTATTATTTCCCCTCGATTTTCTCCACTCGTCACTATATATACCCAGCACCCGTTCCCTTATCCTTGAGCACTAAAAAGCTCAAAGTGTAACAATCATTACCGAAAACACACACGCAAGGTGTGTATAGGTAATCCCTCTTGTAAACCTCCAAGACGCATATGGTGTTCTCGTTCGTTTTCAAGTGTATTTACACAACACTATACACAGCTGTGGTGCTTTCGGGCGCGCTCTAAATCCAAAACCAATTCTCTACCCCTTACATTATTCGCTTATATAGGTGATCCAAATAGGGCGTGTGTGTGTGTGTGTGTATGTGTGTGTGTGTCAACTTACTCTTTGTTTTGTAATCGATTCTATACGGCTAAAAAGCGATTTCATTTCGATAATACTCATTAATTTCATTATAAACTTTAAAATATATTCCGTTTGCAGAGCGCTTATTTAAATCTTGTCAATGCGCATTATTTATTTGCCGGAAATATTTCGCCATTAATTATACCTGCTTTTCAAATATTTTATATAATTATATGCATATTATTATAGATTTAGAGATTGAAAAAAAGAAAATGCAGCAGAGTAAACGTTGATTAACGAATACAATGATTTGTGTTGCACTTTTTCTTTTAATACTAAATCAAATCATTTAATTTTAGTAGTTTTAGAATCTGAGTGTAGCGAAGAATGTATTTGTTTCTTTGTTTCACTAATATGTTTATTTTTTTTTTAAATTTTTTTTTTATGCTATGTACAAAAATTCTACAAGAAATCTTGTTCAGATATATACACACGGCACCATTTCAGAAAGGTAATGTTGTCCAGATGGTACTTTTTGGAGGTAATTTTTTTTATTTTCCAAGCGATTTTCATAATACCTGGGAATAACCAGAATAAAAGTCAAGAAAAACGGGAAATTATTACGAAAATAATGCTTTTGTTATTTTTCAATTTTGTTATTTGTTGTAATTCAGTTAAAAATATTCGTAGAGAATTGAAATTTGGACAAAAATACATATTTGCCTTTTCTAGAAATGGTAAAATTTTCAAAAAATTTAATCCATTTTTAGCTATTTATAGACATATTAATTTTGTGAGTTTTGAACGTAATTTTTATACGGTAGCTACTCTGTAGTAAAATTGTTAAACTTAACAGAAATGATTCAAAATTTAACAGGAGGTTCATTATGAGCCTTTATCTGTAGTCAAAAAAAAAAAAAAAATTGAGTAATGTAGTATTTTTTTTTATAAGGGAATTTTAATATCAAATTTTAACGGAAATTGTTTGAGTAAAAAATTATGTGGAACAAATCTAATTTTTCAATTTTTTTTTTTTTGAACATATCTATATGTATATTACCGATTTAATAACGATGGTGAAGTCAGAATTAAGCGGACCTACTAAGTTTCGATATTGTAGCTTTTTGAAATTCTGATAGTATGCGTACATTATATGTTATGTTAAATAACTCTGTATTATCTATGTAAAAACATATTTTTCGTGATGTATGCTATGGTTATTTATGCTTAATCCTAGGGGTTCAGAGTTCGAATCAGTGTGTCGAATAAATATTGTTTCCATATTTTTCCCTTTATACTTAAATAAGGAAAAACAAATGCATTTTGGGTATACCCAAGCCATCGCTCGCTCGGACAATTTTAATCGTAAAATACTCTTCGATTTGTTGTGCAAACTTTTCTACCAGAAATCTTGCTCCAATACACCAAATGTAGCTCATTTTCCGAAAAAAAATATTATCTCCATGGTAATTTAGGGAGGTTATTTTTTGATTTTTCAAGCGGTTTTTATAATATATAGGAAAAGCTGGGATAAAATATAGGGAAAACGAAAAATATACGAAATGTAGGTATTAGTTGAAAAATATTTCGGCCTTCTTTTTTCCTTTGAACAACTTTTCTACATGCAATTTTGCTTTGATTTACAATAATAGCACTTTTTCTGAGAGGAAATCGGATGGGGAAGGTATTTTAAGAAAGTCATTTTTCAGTTTTTCAAGAGTTTTCCCAGCAAATGTGAAAAACCGGGAAAAAACAAAGGAAAACCAGAAAAAATGTAAAAATTGGTACAATATTAAACAAATATTATTCAAATAAATATATAATGCCTATTTTATTATTTTACCATAATATAACATAATATATATTGTTGACAACGTATCACTATCAACTGAACTGCTCTCAGTCGTATTTTCGTTAGCAATGGTTTATCGTAACTTACAGATACTCGTACATTAAATTACCTATAACAGTGGCTGCACTCGTATCCATTATCCTAAGACGTCTTTTTTTTAAAAATTGTATTTTCAATACATACAGTTTATAAATACATTTTTACAATGAGGATGTTTGAGGGTAAAAATTTGTATTGGCTTGATTGACCTGATGAAGCAATCGCCCAGTGATAACACTTACTGACTACAGAGGATTAGTTTTATTTTATGTCACGGTTCCAGTTTCTCTTTAACCTTTTAGGTGAGTTTCCTGGGATAGATTTAGAGTAAAGAGCAAAGATTATTAAATTTGAGTGGTTTGCAAGACGGGCACGGAATAATTGGTAGGAGATTTTGGATGCTTATTAAATGATATGAATTTTTAAGTCCGAATGTAAGGTATGATTTGAAACATGATGTGGAACACATGTAATCATTCGTAATTAGGTAGATTGGAATTTCAGTAGTAATTTGTTTTTTTAATGTTATACAAATGTATCCGTAAACAATAATATATCGATAAATTGTGTTCAATAAATGTGTTTAATGTGTCATTAGCGCCCATGAAGTAACAAATATTCCACTATGTCACCGTAAAATATAAAGTGGAATGACAGTAAAAATTATATGATGGTAAACTTAATTTAGATAGAAACTTCTGTGAAAATGTAAAGATAGTATATGTTCACATGCGTAGGTAGTTAAACCATTACTATCACGATAGTAACTATCAAATGTCACACATGCTTTGATTATATATGATAATTGTTTTCAGAATAGTTCAAAGGTTCAAACGACGATAGTTACACGATGTAACTCGTTTTACGGTAAAATACTACGCTACACCGACCATTTTTTGACAAGCCATATTATGATTTATCATATTATTATTCGTGTAATCAAAATATACGGCCATTCTTAAATGAGTGGTATAATAATCATGGAGTTCGATTATGATAATATTTTCGTAATGTATTCATATAATGTTTAAACAAAGTGGATATACATTATACATGGATTTTTTTTTTTGATTATTTGGTCCGTAGACTTCTGAGATTTAAATTTACATAAATATTACATCACAGCTATAAGAAAATTATTTTATAAATTGCTTTATTTATGATGGTTACTTTATAAAATCGGATTATTATAGGTAATCGTTTTC
This sequence comes from Cinara cedri, assembly GCA_902439185.1. Classification (NCBI taxonomy): domain Eukaryota; kingdom Metazoa; phylum Arthropoda; class Insecta; order Hemiptera; family Aphididae; genus Cinara; species Cinara cedri. The sequence continues at coordinate 621,260 of CABPRJ010000482.1, forward strand.
GTTAACAAAGATGAAAATAATATGTAACGGCTTTGTGAATTTTTTTTTCTAGTTAAACTGTGGACATTTTTAAATTACAAGAAATGTATACACCTTTCAGTGTTTTCTGGTCTTCAACTAGTTCTCGGGTTTGTATTTTATCTAGGTATTTAATTAGTAAATATTAGGTTTAAGTTTTTTATTTATTTTTATAATTGGTGGTTTTAAACATCAATGTTTAGTTAGTTGTCGAAATTTTAAACATAATATTTATTTAGCAATCTGCAGTATATAGTCAAATCTAAGTTGCATAGGCACACCCTATGTAAAAATAACAATTTATTGAAGTAAATACAAGTTGAAAACTTTCTCGACCGCGAGTTTTTGTATTTATTCATAACTGTTTTCATTTGCTTTTTTCGGTGATAGAAATTTTATATTGTTTTACTTTTTTTATATGTATAACTTATGCAAAGTAACCAGTAGAATATTAATTAAATGATCTTAACAATAATATTTATTTAAGATAAATGTTAAACAATAACCAAAAAAAATCAATATTTCTGTTCCCATTTCTGGTATTTTAAAGTTTCTAAGAGAACTCTTGTCTGTTCTTTGATAGGTATTTTATAAGAGTTTTTTTTTTTTTAATACACACCAATTACATATTTTTTTTCAGAGTATACTCGTCTTATAAACAATACGTTTATAAGAATAAAAATTAAACATTTAAAAGTAAATAGTGTAAATTTGTTCTGAATACAGTGCAGTAGGACGCAACATAAAAAACATGAATTTGGCTTCTTTTTAGTTTTTATTTTTCTTAGTTATTGGTATCTTTTTATTTTTTAATATTTTAAACATATTAATATGTTTTAATTTAATTGAATTTAACTAAATCCAATTCATTAAATTGTATTCTTCTAACGGCATAGGTAAATTATTTCATTATTTAAGCACCGCTCGTCAAATATTCAAGGCATTTATCCGTTTAATAACAGTCATTTCGGTCTATAATAATACAACGTCAATAAAGTTTTGGATCAAATTTTTTACATCAATAATTTTTTCATAATATATCAATGATTTATCATCAACTACTCAGACAACACTGAGTTTAGTCAGAATAAGCAAAAGAAAAGTATAAACAAACGTAGAGTCAGCTAGAGTAGAACAGGAAATAAAGTTTCATAGAAAGAACATGAAATATTCTCCGATAAAGTTTTCATCCATCGTAAATAGTGACAAATCGTACAAAGACGTTTCGTTTAATTTCAGTATCTTATAGTATCTTCAGTATACTTTCAGTCTTCGTTTATTAGTATCTTCTTAAAAAAAAATTTTGTCTGAATGGTACTTTAGGGAAGCTTTTTTTGGATTTTCCAATCTGTTTTCATAAGATCTGGGAAAAACTGTGAAAAAAATGAAAGAAAAATTGAAAACTGTTTGTGAATGTATAAAAGAAACTTTGCTCCGAATCGTTTTTCGTTAGCAATGGTTTATCATTGCGTACAGATATATATTAAATTCCTCTTGTATCCTACCTTTCCAACTTCTCACTTACAACAGTGACTCACTCGTCGTGCGAAGTAGATCCTCTTTTTCATTATGAATTTATCAAAATAAATATTCGATTTTCTAAATTTATCATAGTCGAAATCTGAAATATCTTAGGTTTATCACATTTGCATCAAGACTGAAAACTTATGATTCATAAAAATATATACTCCATACTATCGAAACAAATTTCCATTATGTGAGGGTCGGTTTCAAATTTCTGGACATTGGAGATTGTGTATAATTTTTTAATTGTGGTTTAATTCTAAGCGATTGAACAATTCTTGAAAGGAACATTTATTCCATTCACTAAAATGTACAGTATTGACACTATTGGGTTATTATAAAAAGGTAACCAATGCATAGATTCTGGTATTTATTAAAACAGATAGATGTGCGCTATTTCGGTTATAATCACATAAGTTATGATGTATGATAATTAAAAATTTACTATGTAAATATCTTAGTTTAATATCAATCAGTGAGTAAAAGAAATAACACTACTATAGTGTTAGCATTTGACCTGAAAAAATTTGATTACCTACTTACGTATATTAAAAATGATCAAATAATTTAAAACTTTTTTGGTTGTGAAGCAAAAACTGAAAATTTAAAATTTATCTATGTTTTTCTTTTTCTATTTATATTCACAAAATATAAAAATTATCTTACAGCGAATAAATTTAAATACCCGCCCATGTATGGTAAAAATGATTAAGTAATTTAAAACTTTCTAGATTGAGAAATAAAATTATAAAACTCATTATATTTGGTAAAAATATTTACATAATTTTCTCATTGACTTGTTACTAAATAACTTTAAAAAGATGTCTATTTTTTCCTGCTACTAATAGATAGATTGTTTGATGTTTAAAGCACAACTGATTAGTTTTCTCCCTATAAACTTGAACGGTAGTCGTGTCTTATTATTACGTAACCAAAGTAATATCATCGAATGGTTGGAGTGCGTCATTCATTCTACTGAATAACAAAAATAGTACAAGGTAATATACTCGGGATCACGTTACACTGTCTGATAGAGCGAAAAAATGTATCTAGTGATGTGGGTGTCTGATCCTTCGATCAGGCTACTTTAAATAGCAGAATTGACCTATGAATTGGGTACGTTTTTTTCCGTAACACAAATTTACACTTTGGTTAACGCAATCTATTTTCCATGGTCCATGTTCTTTCCAAAAATTGTCTATAATTGTCAAATCGCTTAGTGTTTGAACCGGGGGCGTCTAATTTAAGCACGCTTCACCCGGACATCTAATACTCGTACTTCGCGTACACCACGGTCACGCTCAATCGGCCTGACCGACTGACTATGTGTAAATATTAATGTAATTTTGGTATGTGTAGCTCGGTCAGAAGTGGTTGGGAACGCCGCGCAAATTCTGACGAGTTATGTGGTTAAAGTGACGAGTTGAAGTGTTTTCCGAGAAAAAAACAAGTCTCAGTAAAACTGATAACTTTTCCTTTCACTCAGAATTAAAAGAAAAAAAAAAGGTACAAAACATTTTTTTTTGAATATTATTCACTACCACTACACTATAATAATAATAATAGTAATAAAATTATAGGCCTTTTTGTAGTTATCGTCATTTTTTTCATGTTACGCAGAAACATTAGACCGTGCACCTTTTTACGTAATGCCTACTATATAATAAAATTGTATATATAGAATTTAATTTTATATATTCGTATAAAAACACTACCCCGAGATATTATACTTAGCAGGTATATATTTTGGAATACAGTGTACACGGGGATTTAATTAAATTAACTGCGAGAAGTGCGGAGTTTAAAACCCAACGGTCCATAAACGTGTCCTGCTCGCCTTATGCATATATTAATCAATAAGCGCAAATAATACTTAACGCCGTGCTGACTTTCGGTTTTAACATTATTATTATTATTATGACTCGGAAAACGACCCATTATGTTTAAGTGTATATATATATAAACACACCCGACATCATTATGATTACAATGTTTTTATAGGACATTCTCAGTCGCCGTCGTTGTCCCCGTTTCTTTGCAGTAAATGTCATCCTATAACTGTCCAAATGACACGTATAACCTTATGCCGTCAAAAAATAAAATAAAATAATATACCTATAATATAACAGTACAACAGCGTGTGATGTCTGTGTGCGAAATGTTTTAAACTATATTATTATATATGATATTTTGATCGTCCGTTAAAATAATAACATGTACCTTAGGTGTACCTATATTAACACGTCTGTTGAGCGATACAGGAAGCTTTCGGCTTCCAAATACCAGACAACATCTGATAAACAAATATGGGGTGACACAACCTGAACGAATCGTTCGGAGAAGGATGGTATACATTTAAAACAAATTTCTGAACAAGTTTTTTTTTCCGCGTAAACGTGAAGTAGGGAACACTAGTTTTTACCACGCCCAAAGACGGTTATTCTTTACGTTTGAATAACTGTAATTGCTTTTTTTAGTCTCATGATAAAATTAATGCCAAGCGTATAAGGTATGTACATTAACCTAATCTAACCTATATTTTCTTTTATTTGTAAAATGTACCTATATAATATTACTTGAAATAGCTGTTATACTTAACATAATGGAATATTTATGATACCACTAAACATTTTTTTCTGCCGAGCAAATGAATACTTAGGAATTTAATTACTTATGCGTTTTTTACGATTATGTCGACGAGATATGAATACCCAAATTGGCAATATTTTAAAGAATTCACAAATATTGTGTATAAAATATACCGTGTCTGCTTGTTTTTGATAATTTTATGGATACAATCTATGGATAGCGTTTAACAAAAGAAATTGTAAACTTAAACAATTTTAAAAAGGAAAAAAAACCAAAACGATAGTTAATACCATTGAAAATAATTATTGTAAGTTTTAACGCTATTATTATCGAATATTTTGTAGAAGATATGCTATAATTCATATCTTTTTTTATATTATAATTACAGTTGTATCGATCAAACATATAATAATACGACGTACCGTATATCTTAACTCTTAAGTCTTAAGTAGAAAATGGGAAAATAATTAGGAGGAAGTTAAATTAACTGTAGAGTTTTTCCGCTAACAAATTATCAACGGTTTTTTTAAAATTAAATAGCGTTTTTATCGTTCACGTACGACATTTTTTCACGGCGAGTTTATTTCGTGTTTTTTTACTTACCTTTAGCCGCCATCTTCTCTAGTGTGACAATACCGTGGGGTCTGAGAAAGTTGTTTATAATAAAATAACCTCGGTCTGGCGCTGCGGAATATTATTATTTGTCACGGTCCACGAAGTTTGCTGACGGGTCAACGGTAAGTAATTATGTTATTAAATTGACGAAAATATTATTTGGCACGTGGCTATATAGTATATAGGCGCGTGTCACTCGGTTAGTCGGATGTGTCGACGTATAATATTATAACGGTGCGACTTGACTGTGTATAAAAGATTCCTCGAGGGCATTTTTCAAGTAGGTTTTCTTTTGTTTGTTCGTTCTTCCCTCTTCCGTTTCACCCTAACCACGACCATCATTTTACCGTTGATACAATTCGCTACAACACACTCTAATAAAGAAGGTTGGCATCGGGAATTATACAAGATGTGGTTGATGTGCCCGGATGACGCACACGATAAAACCGATTTCGCCGTGTTTGATATGTCTGCAGTTTAACATCTCCCCCCTCATCTCCGAGGCTTTTATTTTTAATAGCACGATCTACCACTGTTTTTCACTGTATAGTTATACAATTTACGTTTGTGCTGCTGTAAACTCGAGTGCCGATTTCAAACGCAAATCGTACACAGACAATTGCGATTTTTGCCATACGAATGCGGTTTCTTCGTTTCACATTTATTAAGGTATAATATCAGGTATCCGGCACAGACGTGGATTGGAGATATTTTAAAATCTGTAGTAGTTTATGCATTTTTTCACAGAAGACATATGTATTAATAGTGAAACGGCCTTATAGTCTAATACTTTAGTCTTTAGATCCAACAATTTTTGCGTTTGAACGGTTTTTCATTAATTTTTTACTACATTCCCATACTCTGCTTTATGTTTGCTGGTATCCAAATATTGTTGAAAACGACGTTTATAGATTGTACTGGTTACACAACTGCAATATGAAGTCTACTAGTAAAAATAGCGTCGCTAATTTCCCAGGATTATGGTCTATGGCAAATGCATAGAGAACGTTCACTGAGCGATCAAAGTGGGCAATTTCGTTACTAGTAATTGAGTAACATGCTAAAATATCAAAATTGTGCGATTCCCACCGATACTGGTCGTTCGTCGGAACACTTTGGTATTCAGCAATTGTTGGTAAAATGAGATCTCTGTTTAGATCCAACTGAAAGTGCTTTTTCTACATACATTTACGTAGATACTCAAGAAGAACAAATTTTTCTTTAATACAGTCGTGTGACCAGTATAATATCAACGAACGGTAATATCTACAACCGTGTTGAACATATATAAACTATAATTGGGACTATGGGTATGATAGGACCTAAACTGTAAACGCTATTTTCTTTCCAACTATTCATGTTGTTATCTTTGTTTTTAAATTTACTTCTCTTTTTCTGTCTCGGACTTCTCCTATCTCTGTTATCAGTCCATTTCTGTGTAGATCTTTGTGCACAGGCAATTCATCATACTATAATATTATTCACTAAAATAACAATAATAATGATAATATTTTATCGCGTTGTCTTTCGAGTAGTCAGGTAATTCGGAACAAAACGATTCGGCGGTCGCGGCGTTTCGTAGTCCTGCCGCAGCTAGTAGATATACATCATTTTTTTATTATCAGCACAATCCGTATTGTCCGAGTCGAGAGTCGGATCTAAATCACCAACGTCACGTACACGATGTCGAATTACGAGCCGAGGATATTATTATACTCTGTATATTATATCCATATACGTACGAGCTTTATAAATCTGGTTGGAAATCCCTTCATGCAGCGCCTCCTTGTACCGCCGCCGTCGTCGTCATAAGCCGTGCGCGCGCGTTCATATCATGTCGGACAAAAATAATGCCCGTGCTCGTTTTATATACGGCCGGCCTTTCTTGCGGCAGCATCGGGTAGTTCGGGAAAAAAGGTCGGCACGCGAAACTTATGGGAGGGGGGACATTTCGCGAGGAAATAATATTATTATTATTATTATTATTATTATTGTAGAGAAATCTCTCTCCCGCGACCGACTCTACGTTGTAGACTTTCGTAACCCGGCCGTGGCTCACGCGAATATTATGTACGTGAGTATGGTTATGTTGTGTGCCATCATATGATAATATATATGTTATTGTTATAAATTCGTGCGTATAGGTACCATCACGCTCGTGAATATATTTATGCGGCATACGTTTTCGGTATTATAGGACACGCTGACGAAGTTTTCCGGCTCGGTTAAGCCTGCTGCAGCAGTACCAGCAGTGTATAGCAGCTAGGCTAGCACAAATCGTATTCTGTGTACAAAAAAGGGATGCGCGCCACTCCAACCACTCCGACCTACCCTCTCCACCCTCATAAGGATAAAATTTAATTTGTACGATGCGTCGCCGGAACGCGGATTATAAACACATTGCTCGAACTCGACCGACCGTCAAATGAAACCGATTCCCAAACGGGCGTTCGCGCGCGCAAAACGCATAATATATTAGACAAAGCGTACATTATACAACTATTTTGTTTCGAATAGTTTAATTGAATGGATATTATTTTGTTGCGCGAAGACAAAATAAATAAAACACTTAGAATATTATTGACAGGGAGACACGCGGGAATATTCGAAATACCGCAGGCGCCTCATCGTTCCATACCGGAAAATGGTATGAAAATGATCCTAACACTTATTTTTCAATCCCGGTATAACTCGTACAAATACAATATATGACGAAACTGACAAAAAGGTTTGTGCATTTGTATAGAGCCAAACGAGCAAAGTTATATTCACATAAATAGAAAATGCGTACAATATAACACGAGCAATGTAGCAGTAGTAGTAGTATAGTACACAAAATTGTATTATACATTTACCGACATTTTTTTTCCGGTTAACCCCCCCCTCTTTATAACGAGAAATTAAAAAAAACAAAAATTAACTTTTTAATGCAGTAAATTGATAACATTTCCTACTAGAAGTTTATGAGATTGGAAAAAGATATCTGATTGAAAAAAAAACACATCATAGTAAAACTTTGCCCAGAATCTAAAATAAAATTTGCAACATTCTTTTAGGATTTCACTGAAGTTGTACGAAAAAGAAATTGAATGCTTCTGACATAATATCGCACAAAAATTCTCTTTCGCTGCACTAATTTATTAAAAAAAGAAAAGAGTTCTTATAATATGTGTTCACAGATTTCAATTTCCATACTATATTCATGATTTTACGATCATGATCTGAGTATAATACATATTATTATTATTAATATAAAATTAACGTATTTAAAATATTAATAGAACCTTTATAAAGAAAGCTTGAGCCTACATGATGCGTAGAAGGGCCGTGTTCGGAAAATTTCCCGTAACTCGGTGAGCTCGTACGTGCTTGATTATATAATAATTTTGTGTATAGTAATACATAGGGTTAGAAACTTCTAGCATTTGCATATATTTTTTAAAAAGATTAATAAAATACCTGAGTCATACAGGAGTATTGTTCATGATATGAAGAATCTAAATCCTGAATTTTATTTTGTATACGAGTGTATTACAGTTTTTGATTTTTAAAGCGTATTTTAGCAGTATGTAGCTTTTAAGTGCTATAAAAGGTCATATACTTATATGTCATATTATATGCCACGTATTGTATACGTGTTTTTTGATTTACACTGTTCAAAGACGAATAAACAATCGTAGAAAAGTTATTTTTCGCGATAAAGCTCGCATTTCCCGGCCTTTGGATAAAATACATTTAGATTAATATTATCTATATGGACAACATTCCATAATTTTATAAAATCGTTGTTAGTCGACCGCTGTCTCTCGTAACTACTTGTTTACGTTGTGTATATATATTATTATAGACATAGTTCAATTTTATTATTTCGTGGTTTTTAACATAATAATATATTGGTCCCTATAAGACAATTAAATGGTGATAACAAAATTGCCATTATATTTTTTAGAAATAAAAACTACAGGTTTGCCGCAATAATTCACTATGTTATTCAAGTTGTAAAATTTACACCGTCGTTTAATGTTAAAACAAAACAAAACAACAAAAAAAAAAAAACCTTGTTAAAAAAGTATGGAGGTATATTCATTTTGTTTAGAAATGTTGTGTTTAAAACAAAACGAAACAAAAAAAAAAACCGTTTAGTTTTCGTCGTGTTGTTTTGTATCCCAAAGAAGAGAGCGAAAAAATGCATCCTAACTTCAAACGTTTTCGTCGTTTTGTCGACGTGACAAATGGCGTTTGTTTGCCCCTAGGAAAAAAAAAACAACCTCCAAACGATTACTAACGGCCAAAAGTTGCACTACCACATTGGGTCGAATTTGTCCACAGGATTTATAAAGAATGGTATATAAACTGCTGTTAAAACACGACCCGAGGGGGATTCTTGCCCGTCTCTACGACTCGAGAGTTGGCCACAATAAACACGTCGGGAACACCCAAGTTTCTGGATGCTAATTGCAAAAACTATAAAGAATTACTTTAGTAAAGTTTTAAGAGCTTATTTCGGGCCGGAGTTCAATGAAGTATGAATTATTATGGTTTGCATTGTTCATATTATTTTGGAAGCACGCTATTATTATTAATTTATTAATGTTATTATTTGTGTATAATATTATTAATATTATTAATTATAATTAACCATACTGTAATTATTAAAGAATATTTTAAATAATCGTAATCATAACTAGGCAATAATGCATTGCTCACTTATGGGTACTCAATTTATAAAAAAAAAGTATATCTATTAAGAGAAAGGTGTATCTTGTCTGCTAATCTAAATAATACAGTATGGCATTATGTTTCTTCTTCGATTTTACTTATAATTTAATTTGACTTGATATAAAAATACGACTGATATGAGTCTAGATAGTAATGACGGAAAAAAACCACGGAGAAAATCATATATTTAAAAAAAATTAATTTAATTAAATTGTTTCGCATTTGGTTATATTTGTATTTGGTCGTATTTTCCTCTAACCATTTTTAATTTTACCATTATTACTGACTACTTTATACATATATATATATGTATAGCACTATAATGTATTAATTTAATTAATTAATTAATTAATCGATCGTATCATCATAATTCTCTCCGAAAAAAATGGTGGACAATGACGTCGTCAACTCTTATAACTATATTACAAATTCAGTATGTTATATGTGTGAGTCTAGCTTGGTTTCCGATACTATTTCATAGTTCACGTCATAAACAAAATATAATAATTTTATTGGATAGTCAATGAAATTTATTATCTAAGTATAATAATATGACTATCAACCTTCATATTATAAGGGATTTATAAAAGAACGAATGTGCCACTATTTTAGATACTATATGCATAACGAAGTATCTATTCGTTAAACTATTATGATGTGTGTGTGTGTATTTTTTTTTCTGTTTATAAACCACTTTTCTACCAGAAATCCTGCTCTAATTGAAAAATGACAATGTAACTTTTCTGTTATATTTTAAATCGAGTTGACGCCTAAAGATTTTTTTGATTTTCTTAGAAGATTTTACAATAATTGGGAATTACAGAGAAAAAATAGTAAAAAGAAAACTAACAAATTTACGTCACGAAAGTAGTAATTTGTAGTTTTAAGATTATATTTTGATGAAATTCCTAAATATTACGATGTTTCAAAAGTTGTACAGCCGGACTTTGCTCAAAATTGTTGTTGGTTAGCAATGGTTTATCGTTCTATACAAATAAAAATTAAATAACCTTATGTATTTTTACCATCCCAACTTCCTACCCAAAACAGCGGTGTGTCAATTTTTTAAATTTTATTTTACCTTTACATCTCTTGACTCCGGTACTCCATCATACAATTGGCTATCTAGTTGTTTTATATTTATAACTTTATCATAATTGTATAACATTATTGTAGAATTATCACAGACTACACAGTGTACAATTAGTATTACAACGTTCTACATACCTATACAATATTATTATTATCATCGTATAAACCGACCGCGAGATCGATTTAAGTATAACTTAATAACTTTGGGCAATAAAAAATAAAAAAAAAAAAATAGAGAGAACGCGAGAGAACGCGTCAAGCATTACTCACAAGTCCGCGTAGCACTTTACATAATAATATAGCGTGACATTTAAATTATTATTTTTTCGTTAGTGCGGTGGCGGTCGACTCGCAATCGTAATTAGGTAGCTTATATTCATTTGTCTAAACTTTTAGACCGTACCCACACGGTGGTGCGCGTGCGTTATTTTCTCAGCAAACTGTAAACATTTATTTAAATCCAGTGTAATATACATCGTGTAATAACTTTAGAATACCAGTACAAACCGCGGTAACCCAGATCTGTAATAATATATCGCGTTAAATTATTATAATATAATGCGATATAATAACGATGCGATATTGTTCATAAGTTCGTATTATAATTTGTTAGAAACATCAAGCCTTTAACGTTATTGTTCATTATTATTATTTGTTTTTTTATTTTATTTTTTTACCTCCATCACTCTATACGATAAATTCTAATTATTTTAATAACCACATAAATTCAAATTATTTCCTAAAAGTCACAGGTATAAAACATAAAGGGGTAGGTACGGTCTGCAGAGGTAAAAAGGCATTATTTAATTACCGAAATATCGTGTTTACTCGATAACGTTATTATTTCATTTTTTTTCTTCTCAGAAAATGTTTGAAAGCGTTGTAAAAGTGTTATTTTTAAGTTTATTTCGAAAAATAAATACATGTGTATAGTGTAGATGATATGATATATAAGTAAATAGACCGTTTCCGGGTCTTCGGTCCATCGGTTCTTTGGTAAAAACTGTTAGGAATCCAGACACATCAAAGTTCTTCTCTAAAATACGTGTTCTGAAATGTTGGTAGCAATACCTACTTAAAATACGCGGAAAGAATATAAATCTCGAGTAAACGACCGTTTTAAGTTAATATGAATTACGGTTTGATAAATTATTTTCTTTTTTGCTAATGTTTCGTAGTAATTGCCTATACGTCACCTCTTTAATTATTATGTGTGCACGTCTATACAATTAATAATATATTTTATGTATTTCGATTTGGAGTGCATTTAATACTTACTTTTGATATTGTTTTGGTACAAAAGATAGACTTGTAATTTATTTATACTTAAACATAAACTATAAAGTTATAAGGAAATATTTTAGTTAAGTGTTTTGGAGAAAGTTTCCAAAATGTACTCCAAATTTGTGAAATTTAAAAATTATTTTTTACCTTTTCATGACCACCGTGTAATAATTGTACTTTTTCAATTATCCACTGTCCGATATCTATTTAAGGGGAATAAGTATGGTCATCTTTAAGGACGAATATTATATTGTTTCTGTATAATACCTATATTTTAGCAAATATGCATAGCTGATAAATTGTTTAGGTTATTAAAGTAGTCGAATTTTCGATTTAAAATTTGGCGTATTCAAAACAATGTAATGTAATTATTTTACGGAATTTTCAATTATTATATAACAATGAAAATTGAAAATCAAATTGCTATAGGTATAACCTTTTGTTTACAGAACATTTTTCAAAAATTGTATACCTACTTTAAAAATTCAAATTTTTCACTGATAAATATGTTTAAAACTCATGAAAAATAAGCATGTTCCAATCACCTTAATATAATAACGAACTTTCATCGGGATTATAAAAAACAACGTTTATACATAATTTTTCATTAAGTCCGCGGTAAATATTTTAGACGCTAGTTTGTAACACAAACATCTTTTAATAATTGCGAATTCTTTCGTTATATATTATGATGATACATATAATATAACTGCATTCAAATTTCCAATTACATAAATTTTGTTAATGGTTTTCATTTTTTTTTTTTTTTTTTTAATAAAATTATTTTTCTTTGTTTCAGAATCAAAAAATAAATCAAGATTCAATAAAAGTAAGCATATACAACATTTCCATTCGAAAAAGAATAATATCTCGTAAAATATATTTTATAACATCCCGTGAAATGAACGGCTTTAGCCTCGTGATCGATATTATTCAAATGTAATATTATACAGGTACATTTTTCTCACGATAATATTATTATATTCGTGTCGGACGCGGGGTAAAATATTGTGTTCTCTCGATTCATACAACTTATAATCTTACGGCGCACGAGAAACTGTTTCTGACACTAGCAGACGTGTGTAGGCACGAGTCTTGTAATACTGTTATTATGTATACGGCGAGGGTCATTTTTGTGAAGCGTTCAATAATAACGTCGAGAGACGAGAATATCAAAAGGTATCGTTTCTATCGGGAAACGCGGCGACAGTATATAGTCGTACATTATTATTATGTCGTTTTGCTCACATCCGAATACAAATCACCCCGTGAAATACGAGGGAGGTGTAGGAGAATCTCTAATGCGCCTACTTCGTGCTCTTTCGTTAACTCTCATTCTCCTTTATGACGTGTACATTGCAAAGACAGCTTTTTTTTTTATATATATATACGGAGGGTTATAGTCTTCGTATAGTCGCCGCGTGCCAAAACCGAGTATTATCTTTTTTATTTTTTTTTTTTTTACGAAACGTATACAAAAGAGAAGAAAAAAAAAATCTGTATACAGGAACGGTATGTGTCCAGACCGTATAATCGCCGGCGGCGCAGACGGCTGCTGGTATAATATTATTGATCGTCTGGTTATAAGCCTGTTGCCTCGGACGAGGCGACGACGGCGGAGCACTGCCAAGCTCCCGCCAAATTCGGTTTTATTGTCTGCGTGTCTCCGTTTTAGTCTGTACGTAGGTGGGTTGAGACGTGTGTATGTGTATAATATAATTTATACTTTACGCAGTTTATACCTGTATTATGTCGATATTGCCGATAAACAGGGGAACGAATTGAATGAAGGGGTCGCGAATATACTCGGGGTTCTAAGTTCTAACGGGGGTAGGTATACGATCTTATATATTATATTTGCTTCTATGCGCTCGCGGTCGTTTCCTATATACACACGTTGGTTAATTAATGTTGTACCAACAGCGGGAAGCCTTATTAAAGTATACACTCGTATATTATTATGGACTCGTGTAACGTTTTTATTGACTTCATTCGTAAATCAATAATACAATAATATAGTATAGGCAGTATTATGTAACGTGCAATATAGTATCATAGGTAGTATTCTATGTAGGCATCTTTCAGTAGTGAAAGAAGTACCTAGGTAGGTAATTAGAAACGTAGTTAACACGCAAATCGTAAAATAGTGTACATACATAAATACGGTCCATAGCCCCTATATCCCACTCCGCCCACCCTGGCAATGCCACTGCAGTTTATGTATATTTTATCACTAGAGCAAATGGACTACAATAGTTAACTTAAAATTATCTCTTTCTCTCTTCTTCAGCTGGTCGGTCCATTAAGATCCATTACAGCTATCACGAGTCCTCTCCATCTTTTTTCTGTCGTATTCCACATTCAAACTTGTTTTGTCTTTTATATTTTGGTCAACAACGTCAATTCAGCGGGTCTTAGGACTTCTTATTGGTCGGCCTTTGTTAATTTTGTTAATCAGAACTTTTTTTTATTAATTGATCATCTGCTCTTCAAACATGTCTAAACTATTCTAAATGTTTGCTTTTTATAAACGATAGAATATTTGGTTGTTATATAGCCTCTGCGAGTTCTGATTTTTCCTTCTTTCGTATATCTAAGACTGTATTACAGCTTGGGCTATATTTATTTCTTAGTACTTTCTTTTTGTGGGTAATTGGACGTCTGCTGTCTCTTTTGCTCAGTGACCAGGTTTCGCTCGCATATGTTATCGAAATTCTTAGATAATTATGTTAAAGGAGTACTTTTAAATTGCGTGATAGTATCTTCGGTTTTAGTAGTTTCATAAAACTATGGTAACACCGTTTAGGTTGTTGTTATTTATATTAACGCCTATAGGTACCTAAATACATCCATTTTTCCAAACCTATAGGTGTCAACTGCTGTGTAGTCTATGTTTTAAATTCTTCTTGCTACCATTAAATACACACACAAACCGATGACCTTACTTTCCTTTAGAAGTTTGGTTGTTGTATTTACAACTTCATTTCTCGTCTCTTCCATTACCACAGTATCTTCAGCGTACCTACGTCATTATTACCCGTTCTCCATTTCCATTGTTTGGCCACCCCATACATTCATCACTGCGTTTTCTAACAGTTTAAAATTTAAATCTATATAAATATGTGTATGTGTTTAATATTTTTAAATATTATTAAATTTCAAACAGAGTTATTCTTGATTAAAATATTGCTACCAATTAAGTCTGGAAATCGAGCCGTAAAAAAATGTTTAGTTTCGAATAATTCGTGTAACATAATTTTGAATTACTCCATCCACTTGTTATATAATTAAAAGAACCAATTCCATTTATTTAAAGTTTTACAAAGTGATTCATTAAGTATGCACCGTGTCCACATTATTTTTAAGAATAAATTATGCATATTATATTCAAATTCTGATTTTTGGAATTTTTAAATGTAGTTAAACACGGTATTTTTGTGTACTTAGATTTTTCACAAAAGATTTAAGGAGTGCCATGTAGCGATACCAACTTAGGTTTTTCAAATAAAAACTTAGCTACACTAAAAATTTCTTTAATAGATGGAGTAAGTTAAAATAAGTTTTGATGTTTAAAATTCAAATTTGGTATTGTCAACAGAATACTCCTGAAATTTTTTGAAAAATCTAAATGTATGAAAATATCGTTTTTAGTTACACTTAAAAAGTCTCAAAATTAAAATTTGCAAGTACGTATAATTTACCCTTAAACATCGTTTAAACATGTTTAATGAATCATTCTGTATATATATATATATAAATATATGCGAGTGTCGAGTAAATACCTACCGTGTTCTAATATCAATGTACTTTTTATTTTTGTTATAATATAATATTACTACATTATATATTAAATGAATGATAATTGTATAGCATTGCTATTGCTAGCAATGTTGCTGTGTTGTATAGCAATATTGCTATTGTATAGCACGTATAGTAGTATCTTCGCATATTAATAATATTATGACAACTTAAGAAATTTCTGTCAGTTTTAGTGACGAATTAAATTCTTTAGAAAACCGAAAGTTGGTATGTTTTAACCGTACGTGCGTATATGTAGAGTCGCATTCTTTGTACTCATTCGGGAGCTAAAAGTTTTTTCATTCTTTCCCTACATATATGCTCTGCGACCTCGTGTTTTTATAGTAGGAGAAAACTCTTGTAAACTCATCAGTTGGTCCCTGGGGCGAAACGTGATGTGAATACTAGTGATATCCGGACGAATTAACCCTGCCCCGCTGACTGTCGTGCGCTAGATTCTGCTATTAGGCTTCGTGTGTAAGTCCATCAAATTTCATTATGTCCGAACGATTCAGTTTTGCAATTTCGAAAGATTTACGTTCTAAAAGGTTCGTCTTTTTGTGTGTTTACAGTCCGTAAACCCAACTATAAGAACAAACGCACTGCAATGAACTTTTTTTTTTTTTTTTTCAATGAGCCCGGTTACGTGATGTAAATTAAATATAATGCTTACTGAAGCATTAGGTATATTTATATAGATTTACTAATACAACATTTTAAGACGATGCGCGAGAATATTCAAATAGTTATAAAAAAACAAATCAAATTTTCTTATAGCTGTCATGACCATCAGTATTATGTCAACGTAATTGTGTATAGGTGAAAAAAATATATTACGGGCATTTTGGTAAAACTTATATATTTCTAAAAAATAAAAATGTATGTTTTTTCTATAGAAATTTTTTATAACCTTAAAAATCGTGTGAACAAAGTGGTCGTTTTCTGGTCAGACTGTAATAAACGGATCTATTTGACATTTTTTCTGCTTGTACCTTAAGTGCGGGGATAAAGGCGATTTTCTCATACGTGCTCTGAATTAAAATTATTCTCCGATAAAATATTATAAAACGAATATGACACTTTGCAGACATACATTTTAAAGGGTGAACAAAACATAAAATGTATGTAAATTTATTTTAATTATTTATCCACAGAACAGAACATTTGTATGTTATAGATAGGTTACTACTATTAAAAAGTACACAATAATATTTTTGGGGGGTTTTTCTTCAAACAAATTTTAAGTAAATCAATTATTTAAATCTTAAAAATTTTATTGAAGTTTTATCCAAAGAAAATTGTATAGAAAAACATAAATTATAGGTATTTCATAGTTGTGTATACAATAGTTCCCTTGTCATTAATTTACTAATTAATTAATTGATACGAGTATTTCGGTCGAGTATTTAGATTCTGTGATTCTGATATTATTTATCAAATCTTGTAAATCTTTTACTAAGATGTGTGTGTTATTAATTTCAGAAAACACTTTTTTGGTTAATACAAATATTCTGATTTGTTCATGTCATATCCATAAAGATGAGGGTTTGATAGTACTTCACTTAAAATATTTTAAGTATTTTCTACAATCCATCCCTAGAATTTTATTTTTATTTTTGTCGATTTTCGGGTTCTCGTGGTAATTAGGGAAAAACACGAATTATACTACTCGTCTTAATTTAGATTTTTTGTTTTCAATGATTTACCTAAATTTTCCAACATTTTAGTAATTAATTAATTTCACATAATTGCATTAAATTAAAATATACTAGCTTATGATGTTTCGTCGGTATACGTTGACTGCAAATAACTCCGCTGTTTATTATACTTTTATTAATGTATTAACGACTTGTTAACGCAATAAAAGCCTATTTGTCTGGTAAGACACATAATACTATTACCCGGCATGCTGTATACATTATAATATAATTATTGTATACATTGCTGTATAATGTATAGTTCAACAGTTGAGAGCAAACTTCATCTGTAAAATACTTTATGTAATTTCTTGTAAGTCAGCAGATTCACAATTCCACACCATCCATACTATTTTCTACTATAATTTGTAAGAAGACGTTAAACGCCTCTATATATAAGTATAGAGTAGAGTTGAACAAAGACAATTTTGAAAAAACAAAATTAAAATGTATTGGTATTAATAAACACAAGATAGTATTTATAAATTAGTAATTATATAATTATAATATACAATAATCAACGTGTATAGTTAATTCAATACAATATTAACGCAAACATTTTTAAAAATAAATAAACTTCAAAGAGATTTTATATGAAAATAATATACTTTTAATAGATACTTAAAATAAATATTATAGAGGGTAGTATTTCCGACTCGTTTTGAGGATAGTGGTCGTTTTAATGCTTAGATATTTTTTTTATGAAGGTATACTTTATTTTTGCGAGAGTTTCACTTGAACACATTTTTACGGCTGGACTTAAATTTAACCTATTGTCTTCTCAACTATTAATTTTTTTTTCTGCTCTGCTGTGGTCGTTATTACTATAATGCCTAGTATAAAATTCACAGCCCATATCTATATTCTACATGGCAATTTTCTCTATTAAATTTTCAGCTATACCGAGAACGGATCCAGGGGGCCTAGGAGCCCAGCCCCCCCCAGACATATTATTTCTCCAATTTCTTTAAGAGAACTGTATGGGGAAATAATGTGTATAATGTATTATATTATATTTTAAATGTATTTATGTTATAAACAAATTGTTGCCCCCCAAGATCATTGTTTTGGATCCGTGCCTGGACTCTACTGTCTGTTCTTCATAAAAGCCGTTTCCATATAGGGTGTTCTTAAATCATCTGTTAAACTAAAGTTAACTCAATTTAAGATTTTATGGATTATTGATGAATAAAATTAGTTTTAAATATGGCCATATATCAAAATAAATGTTCGACGAACATGTTCGGTTTCACATAGTCTTGTAAATAATAATTTTTAAATTTATTCAAAACACATTTTTTAAATACGTTTTATTTGAAATACGTATCCAAATACTTTTTTAAAACTTATTTGTGTATAAATAATAAATACAAATGCTTGTATTCAAAATTTCAAAATATTTTACAAATTATGTTGTTTACAATACATTTTTTATGCCATGAATTATTGGCGAAATCCACAATTATGACAATATTAAATAATATTAGACATGTTTTGGCGATGTAGTTTTTGGTAACCATTTGGGAATCTACAATTTGCATTAACAGGTAGTAAAAGAAATGTTCGTTTCGTGCACCAATGCAAATGATCGAAAACATAGTTTTTAATTTCCACCAAAATCACTATATCTACGTATCAATTATTTCAGCGGTGTGAATTATGTCCAGTTTATTTCCTTACATAACTCGATGTTTAATTGAAAAATGAATTACAAACGTATTTAAAAATATTGGTGTACATTACACATCTCGTTTATATTTTGGTGTAAATTGATTAGACTCAAATAGTTTGCTGCATTATTTTCTACTTGGTTGTAATACCGTGAAAACATTTTGTTTACTCTGTACAATATAGTATTTCACCAATGGATAAACAGTAACCGAAGACAGCGAATGTAGTTTTTAATAATATTGTTTGCCGATTTCGAGAACCTGATTGTCGAAAAGTGCATCCAGTCGTCAAACAATTATTGCAGTAAACAATAATAATACCACCAAAACAGTTTGTTCGCTAAACTAGTACCTAAACTCAAAACGGCATCACCAAATCACGCGCCTACATTGTGTACAATTGTCTATATTAGTGTAACAAATTTAATATCGTACACAACGATAGTAATAATATTATTATTATGTAATATATGTGTTGCGGCGGCGGAAAAGTTTGTCTTTGCTGATATTATAATATAATGATATATGTATACCTACTATATACAGGGCACTTATATTGTAATGTCGCACGCGGCCGTGGGACAAACATTCGGCAAAACTGAATTACGCGCACTAGCTGCTATATGCGAGGGGGCGGTACCCAGACGGCGGTGGCTGTTGTTCGCGCCGGGCGAACAAGTCGGTGTACACATAATATAATAATAATAATATACAGGGTGTCTTATTTACGAAGTTTACGTGCACTATGCGTGACGGTAGATTTCACTACAGTATATGTTTTGTCCCGGAAAAGAAAAGCTTTGGTTAATTTTGTTAAATTTTCAATTTTCAAGCAAATTACATTTTGAAAATACTCCTGAATGGGGTTAAATTGTTTAATAGCCTAGCCTAAACGACCGTTCTAAATGGATAATGATTAAATGACTTATTAAATACTTTTTTTTGCCGCCAAATGAAAAAGCGCATAATAGTTACTGTAGATATTTTCATTTTTAATGTAACTATACACGTGTTAGAATGTATACAAAATTATCAAAATTTTCATTAAATGGCCAAAAGTAAAATAAAGTATGCAACTTTTTGTCCCGTCCGGTGGCGTTGCCTTTGCTAATTAAAATCTCCACGTTTTTTTGGAGAATTTTTTCCGAAAAGAAAATTTTTCCTGTTGTACTGCATTGTTTTCTTCTTCTTTTGGATAAATTTTACGACGCCTTCTGGTTAAGATGAGCTCGAACTCTGGGATCAGAGTTGAATTTTAATACGAATTTCGTCATATTGTTTTGGAAGGACGGTGTTTTTAACATTGTTTACCCCTACTGACTCTCCAAATGAAATTTGTTATATGCGTGGTGTTAGTACCAAGAATATGCCTTTCGAAGTTTAAATTTAACTTTTAACCCTTCCTCGTTATTTTTACAATTTTTGCCATTTTTTAAGTGGATAGTATAATTGAAGCATAGTATTCGGTTATGCATTGTTTTACACAAATAATAGTTCTATAATAAAAAATAGGTGGATATTAATTCTATTATAATAGTGATGAAACTCTGCTATTCAACAACGTACTTATTTGTACAATTAAAGTAAAATTTTTAAAAAAAAAACCTTTAAGTTAATCGAAGTAAGTGTAAGAAATTAAATTTAACGTGTATCCTATGGATAATAAATACTATACAAGGTGTATTACTATGGATATATTATTATTATGCGATATCTGTGTCATTAAAGAAACCCGTAAATCAACAGAAATAATTCGATTTTCGTTAAAAAAAACTGTGTTAGCTATTATTTAGGATTTACACAGATCCATCAATCTGCTTTTCGTTATGCAAATTTTCAGATTTCTATGTGCGATAATTTGGCTACAAGTAGAAAAACTTTTATTCCTTTTTTATTTACATTTCTATTTCTTTTATTAATATAATAGATAATTTAGATTTCTCTATCGTTAAAACATTTTTGAATAGAAATATTACATATTATATAATATATATATATTATGATATACGCCTGTTTAAAAATGTGATAAGTTTATTATTATTTACAAATGGGAAATTTAACGGATTATTTTTTAACGAAAATTTGTTGAACGGGTTTAAATCGTGAAAATAAATCCCATAATACCCGTAAATTGTGCGTAAAAAATAATTTTTCATAATATACAGGTCGCTGCTTGAAGTTCAAGTTTCGTTTTTATTTAACGAATAAGAAAATTTAATAATTACAATATCAAATTCATTTAGAATATCGTATATATTTATCGTTTATAAATATATACGTATTATAAATTATAAATATATCGTATTATATAGGTTTATCGTATTAAAATATGAAGATTGCAACATTTTGAAGACCCTGTAGGTATATATTATTATATATTATAGTAAGTCGTGAAGTGTTATAGTGGTGTGTAGTAGCTTCGATTTCCGGAACGTCTTTGCATGTTACGGGAGGTTAGGTCGGACGACGGTGGCGGCGGAGACACGGCGGCGCGTTCGTTAGTTTGTAATGAGTTTTGCCAGCCGACAAAATTAAACCCTCCCCGACTCCCCCTGCCATTTCCCCGCCTATCGTTGGCTAGCCCATCATACGCCCCCGCTGGTCTACATGTATAGTTGTCGTCTATTCCCCCTCGTACACCGACACTGCACCGCACGCCCCGAGTATATCGCCTTCGCCGTCGCCTTCAATTCCGCATATTACGTCCTCGGGCAATTTAGTCACTGGCTGACTGGCTAGCTACTTGGATAGTAGGCTGATGCTGAATGCCGATTCAGAAATTTCGCTCCGATTTTTAAGTTTAGAGCCTTTTTTAAAAACAAATTGGACTGAGGAAAAAATTGTTTAGGTTTTTATAATAAATGGAAAACACCGGGAAAGAACGTAGAAAAACGGGACAGTTTACGATCGGTATTGTATTAGCTATTTTCGGAAAATCCCATTTTTTTCCAGAAATGTTGATCCCTATTTTTATTTGATTCATCTCTGTATCAAAACAACCAAACATAAAGTTGTGCGTATCTCACTATATCAGATATGCGCCATTTAGGAATTACATTTAAGAATTAATTTATATCAATTCAAAAATTTAGTAAATCGACTTAGAAATTTCTATCATGTCTGAATAAAATTACCAATTTAATTATCCACTCAAAATCTTCGTAAACGATCGCCAGTTCGTGATGTATAAATATTATCACAAAATATTATTGTCGTCTATTTTCATGAGTTTCGCAATTTGTTGTCGCTTTCGTCTAGCACAATTTACGAGTAATGTGACGTACGTTTTACGCGTATTGTCCACATGTAATAAAATTCAATACCCACTGCAGTACATACACTTGAACAAATATATTATTGGCATTATAAAAAAAAACATCGTGTCAAGAAAGAACGTGATACCGCGACGATGATCTGTGGCGAATACATGTTCGCGTACAACAAACTAAAAAGAAAAAAAACCACTACATTACGTTAAACTTTTAAATTAGTAGTAGTTTTTGTATAATGTTTGTTTTTTTTTTATGTTTTTTGTACCTACTTTTATTTATTTTTTGTGTGTATGTGAGTCACTTTTCTACCAGAAATCTTGCTCCGATGTAACAAGTTTAGCTTTTTTTCAGAAAGGAAATTTTATTTAGTTGGTACATTGTGGAGAGCACTTTATGACTTTTTAAGAGGTTTCTATAATAATTTGGAAAACCGGTAAGAAAATTATAGGTAAAACGGCAAATGTTTACGGCGCACCGTGGCCTTACCGATTTCATAAAAACGTATTGATATGAACTTTTGTGATTTTGTTTTTCATTCGATATTTCTTAATAATGAAATTGAAAGTTAAACTAATTCACAATTACATCTATAATTATTGTTGGTTTGTTTTTTTTATAAAAATATATTTTTCACTGCTATACGAGTATTACGTGTATCGTATATTATCGAGTTCAGGTTTTAGTACCTATAATACATAGTATGTACAAGAGAACCTTATAAAGATTTGTAAACGGATGTTTTATGTACCTGAAATATCTTCTTTTTTCGTTTTTAGTTTTACTTCAAGTACTTCAGTAAACTTTTTACCTCGGGTTGAAATACAATTATTAGACTTTGATCTTTAAGGGTAGGTGGTATCGACGATGGAATTTGCCAGAGGTTTTTATTTCCAACGTAATTCGACACGCGTGTATTGCGAAGATATTTTACTCGAACCTTCTACCTGTAGAAAATAATTTGAATACATTTTTATGGCACGTCCGTAGCTTAATAATACCGAGACAGTATGCGCTTCCCAGTATAATGCATTATATAGGTATAAATAATACGCGTTTAATAAATTATAATTTACCGGCTGATCAATCTAGCTTAAGACACTCATTATCTCGGAACATATTAACTTTAAATAATTTAAGAAACAAGCCCCCTCAAAAAGGTGGTGCATGTTTATTTCTCATTTTTAAGGTCGGGGTTGAAACCGTCAAAAATCAAAACAGCGAGCTTTAATAGTGGTTTCACCTACAAACGTAAGTGATAAGACATAGGGAAATGTAACATTTTAAAATTGTTTACTGTTTTCCCTTTATCACTTTGTATAATATAAAGTAATGTACGTTTTTAACAGTATTTGTCGGTTATTCATTCAAAACATTACAAAAATGATTCCTTTGCGAATGTAGGTACATACATATATTTACGGTCTTTGATTTCTGTGAAATTGCGATACCTAGCTACTTTCTTATTTTATTATTCAATTGTATCGCGAGGAATTTTGTTTTTTATCCTAATGCATAAAAGCTCCTTGTGGCTCGTGGTTTTGTCGTCAACAATACTGACAACGGTCGGAAATCTGTCAACAGAAAAGGGCACGGCATAAACAAGTATTATAAATCCACTCGTAGATAGGGGACAAAAAAAGAAAAAGAAAAAGAAAAAGAAAAAAGCAAAGCTGATGGAATAAAAGCAGCCCGCGGTATTTACCGTGCCTGATCCTAATCGGATTCAGTTTAATGTTATGCATAGAAGCTTCTTCGATGTCCTTTGGGACTATATTCTGAATCTCGTCGTGCATATAATATTGCGTATTAGGTTAAAAAATATCAAAAATGTATTTTTGAAACTAATGCATATAAAAGGACAGTATTAGTAAGTCGATTCGAATCAAATAATTAGTATTATTTTGTTTCAATTCACTATTTTCTGATAAATCGGTAAAGGCCGTCTTTTTACCGATTTTTTAAGTGATTATATTAACTGTTAATATAAGCACTTAATGGTTAGGTTAACTTAATAACCCAATCTAAACTAACATATTATCTATACTGTAATGATGCTGTCAACTATTAATTAATTGTTTATTTTTTTTTGGGTATTATCGCATGCTTATAATACTTACTCGGGGGTGAACGATTAGCAAAAAGTATAAATAAATATAAACAGGCAATTATTTTAACGAGATACGAAATTTAGCAATTTGTTCTGGCATATTGACATCACTCGTCTTTGTAACAATAATATGATTGATTCCAAAATAAGCCCGCTGTCGTCTTTCAATTAAATGATGGAATTATAATTTTGTGTTTTCTTTTTTTTTTACTCTAGATTCAAAATGTAACGAAGAAGCCATTATAATTTGAATAATATGTTTGTGTATGTGTGTGTTATACCACGGTGCACATTTTTTGGGTGGACAGGTGGTATTTTATTTGAACATTTGTTTTGAAATTCTTAATGCTTTTTCCACAAAAATGTTATAATTTTTTTTAAAATTTGTTTCATGAGTGAAATGCCTCAATTTGTCACGCAGTATTTTGAAAGACCTTTTCGTCTGGCGGTAAAAACATTCTATACATTTCCAATATATTTTTCTATAAAATTAAATCGCCGTGAGCTGCAGAGCTCCGTTGCTCCGTTATTAAAGTCAAATTTTCCCACAGTCGAGGTATTATCAATATAATATTTTTTTTTAAATTTTTTTTTTTATTAATTTTAATTAGTCTTGGTTGTCAGATATGCTCATTGGTGTTAGTAATATTGAATTTGTACTTAATTATCAATTAATTTAATTCAATTAGATTTGTTTTTATTTATAATTTTTAATCGATAAACGTTTATTTACCACGTCTACTTCCTACCCTCTATTAATAGTCTACTATATCTCTTTCAAATATAAAGCATATCCTATACATTTCTGGCAATGACAAGGAATTGAACCAAAAAGTTTCATCAAATAGTAATTCTTGAGACTTTTGCTAACATACAAACATTTAAACTTTCTAAAGGTACATTTTCGACAACAATACTATTTGTATATACAAATTTTCACACCGTTAGTTACTTTGATGAGTCCATAGGAGTACTTAAACCCGGTATTTCCTGTTTAACATTGAATTTCAAAATAAAAACGGCTGGGGACGAGTTTGAATATTAAAACACCCAAAATGTAAATCATTAATACTCATACTGTGTATCCGTGCATCATAATGTCATATGTCTGCTTTATTTGGAGAACCAGTAGAAATTTACATAGATAAAAAAACACCTTGCCTCTGCATCAATATTGTGAAATTTCAACATTTTATCTACCTGTTCATTTTTCCGACCTACTCATGTTAGTCGAATGATGTGCGTCCTAACTTTATTACGTTTTTTAGTGTTGTATATAATAATATTTCTTAAAAAAAAAATGTATTTTTTCATGATTTATGCATGACATCACTGTAATGACACACTGCATGCGTATAACATAATATTATTTGTCGTATTGTTTTTAATTTCACATTATATGAACCAACAGCTTATTCATCAGTTTTTTTTTTCGTTTTCTTTGAAACTTATAAATATTTATTTTTCAACTTAAATAATAATATTGTTATGCATACAAAAACATTTCGCCAGTCTGTAGGTACAGGCAAAAATGTAATTTCGTATTTATTTTTGTAACTGCGGGTTGTTTTTTTTTTTTTTATACTAAATCGACTACGTGCAATATATAATCCTTAAAACCACATTTTAACGCGCGAGTATCTCGGGTTGTTTAATTTTTTTTTTTATACGCACACGTTTAATAAGATAAAACGTGCGATGTATTCTGGAATATAATAATATAATATAAAGGCCTTTTACAATATTATAATAATGAACCTTTAATATGCGCTTAGCCTTTTACGTACTCGGACGGACGTCCAATGTTACGACGGCGCTGCGCGAAACGCATCGAAGAGTGAATTTGAGAGGCTTTTTTTTTTTTATTTCGTCGTCCCCTCTAAACTATCCGTAGTAATAATATAATATTATATATAGTTAATATTATCAGCTTAATATAATCTCGATTTTTCGTTGAGGTGCCCTTCGCGCGTGGACGTTGATTAACCCCTCGCGTAAAAATGTCGACCCTCCGACATTTTATTATTAACTCATATATTACTATTATTATTATAAAAGGGTATACGTATACGCATACGTACACCGTGGCACGCGTGCACATCAAAATCCTGCACTGGCTCTGCACTGTGCTCTTGCTGCCGTCACCGCCACCGACAATATTGACAAGACCGCCGCCGCCGTGATGTATTTGCCGCCGGTCAGGACGAGGGACGAAGAGTGGGTTTTTATGCACATTGTGTGCGTGTCTGTGTGTCCGTGTGCGTGCGTGTAGTGATGGCTGCACACAGGAAGATGACACGGTGGTGGACACGGGCGAGAGGGGCGTGGGAGTAGGGGAAGTTGGTGTTCAAAAACGCCGCTGCACAGCCTCCGGTGGCCGAAGTAAAAAATCGATAATATAACGCACAGTATGCACGGCGGCTGCACCGACAGTCAGTAGACAGTAGTATTGTTCCTCTACGCCTTTTACAATAATTTTATACCTTCCGAGCGAACGTTGTGATGATGATAATAGTAATATACGAAATATATTTATTTTTTTTTTATCGGCTAACCCCTACAACCTGAGCCCGCGGCCCGAACCGTTTCGTGTATCAAAGAATCAATCGTTCGCTAACGGTTAAAATAACGAAATAAAAGCAAATCTCCGAGATATTCCCGCGATGCAATTGATTTGTACCATGTGGCGCTCATTTAAAATGTCCAATATTAATGAATCGCATAAGCTGGCTCATATTTAAATTTTAAAATTCTCTCAAGAATACAAAAAAAAAATGTTATATTAATAAATTAGTAAGTTTAATAAACTAATGTTATTATCTCTATAAGTTTATACAGTCATTTTATGAAATACTTTAAAACTCTAGGTGATTAAGGCCCGTTCTTACAATGTCCGGCCAAGTGTCGGTTAGCGCTAACCGGCAGTTATACTGAAATTTAACTGACAGTTGATTCTTACATTCGTCGGTTAAGAAAAGTTTTACCGTCGAATTTTTATCATACGGAATTCTGCCGGTTATCCTCCGGTTAAGCTAAAATCTCTCAGATTGTGTTACCAATAGGTACATATCAATATTTTTTTACGATTACCGTCACTACTAATAATTTATTCTATACTATTAATTTTGTGTTTTATATGTTTATCTTGAGTTTATCTGTACAGAGTATACATTTTTGTTTTTTTTTTTTACTTTATTGTTAGAATTATGAAAAGAGCAATATACCAATATATAACTGCGGTTTGATTGAAAGTGATTCTTTAGACTACGAAAATGAAATTTCAGAATTGAATATTGCAATTAGGAAACAAAACTTTCCGAGAACACAAAAACTACTTAGAATTATTAGACAACAGTTGGTTTTACAACTAACTCGACCAACGTATTTTCCCGTTATAGAAAAATTACTGCTACAAAGTCTCTCATTATTTATTGACATGTTTTAAATAGTTAAGAAGCTAATAGTTAGGACTTTAAATAAGTAACGAAGAATATGTCAATAATCAATATGAATATTATAATACCGAGTTTTGTTTTGTAAACAGACAAGAAAATATTTTATTATAAAATTTATATTATTTATAACGAATTATCTGACTGTATAGATGATAATAACAATAATAAATAATAACTCAAGAATTGCGTATGCGTAAAACAATAAAGTTTGGTCTTGGGCGATTGTTTTCGGAATCATTGTCGGTAAAACTGCCAGTTAGTTACACGATCGTTAATCGAAGATTGTAAGAACAGATCGCCGTAACCGGCACTTAACCGATAACGTAACGGTTAGATAACCGACACTTTTACCGCCACTTAACCAGACATTATAAGAAAGATCCAAAGGAGTTTTATGCTTTCTTGAATTTGTTCGAGATTCAATTGAATACCAAAAAAAAAAAAAAGGTTCAGCGTATTCAAAAAATGTATCACAAAATTTAAGGTCAGGTTAAGTTAAGTTTTCTAATGAATACGAACGAGCGATTAGTGTAAAAGGAATGATATTTTAGTGTGAAAAAAAAAGTAGTTTCAATAATGCATTACCGACATTGCAGTTATTTTATTACTGTTATAAAAAATTCCACGAACGGTCGAATAATTATTCTTATGAGCTACTTCTGTAGCAAACAATAGCATTTTTGTTGCTTTTTAATTCAGCGTGATAATGGTTTATATTAATTAATATTACCGTTCGTGAAAACAGTTTTTTTTTTTTTAAATATATTTTATTAAGTTTATTCATTATTATATTTTAATGAATGAGTGAAATGATTATAAAAATAAAGCCTCAAATAATATAAGAAAGAAAAAAAAAAAATATCCACAAGTCAACGCTATGACGAACTTCCGGTTGGTCTATTTTTACTAATGTATCGTGCTAGTTCCATTAAATAATGAGTATTCACTTGAAAGTTGTGTATAAATTTAACTAAAAATGCACATTTTAAACAAATGGTTTTATTTTTATATGCATATAATATAAAAAAAAGCAAATTTGTGTAATTAAAAAATAACAAAAAAAGAAATTCTAACTTAAGACAGGAGGTAAAAATCCGAGTTTTCCACTACCCTCAAATGACGCCACTGCGTTTTTATGTGGAAAGCAAGAAAAAAAAAATTTTAAGTGGCGCATTATAATATATAAGTATCCCCGCAGCAGATATCAACGTCATCATCGTTGTTCTCGGCTTTGCAAAACGGACGTGTCGACTTATCGTACATATTATAATATTATAATGGGTCTCTCGCTATTACTTCACCCCAGCTATAAAGGACTGTTGATTGCGCAAAAGCCAAGACTAGCTGATGTTTATTATTTTGCGTTGACGACGATTTTAATAATGACGACAAGTAGGATCAGAAAAGCGCATCGGCTCGTAAAACGACAGAGTCGAGGATCTATGTAATATATAATAAAATATACAGGTCAACGACCCCTCCCCACTAATCGTATGCGTGTTATTTGGAAACAGACAACTATTATTTTTATTTTTTTATTTATGAATCGATAGCGATCTACTTACAAAAATACGAAAATTTAGATGCCAAACGGCATTGATAGACAATGGTAATTGAAGAAATGGTACAATCTAAAACTATATTAAAGTAACAGCAGAAAAACAATATTTTAACAAATACCTGACGATGGTACAAGATAAGAAGAACGAAAACGCAAGATACTGATAGTTAAATGTTCTGTGTATGCAGTGACGAATTAAGTCATAGGATCATAAATATTGGTGTGAGTATAAAAATAAAAAAAGAAGAAGTTTGTGATAAGATATGCGAAAAGAAATTATAAATGAGACTCTTTTAAAGAAATCAGGAGCATTTATCATTTAATACGTCGTATTATGTGAATATTAGGGATTTTCACGGGTTTTCTATCAGAATATTATGTTATTATTATTTTTATCAACCACTTGATTATATTCATAATTTATTACCACCAGTGCAATTAAATCAAACACATTACACTACACTAGTTTATTGAGGTTTTGCAAACAATCAAATCAAATATAGAAGGAAAAGAAACTTCGATGGTCAATTCTATTCCATTCACTTAAATATAATAATAATACTAGTATTATGTCGAGCGGTAGACATTGCCGGAAATGTTTTGGCCAAACTTAAACGTATACTCGGGTCTTGGGCCGGAAGTTTACACTTCCGTCTGCTGCACGCGGATACGTTACGATTTATAGTTAGGTAACGGAAATAATAGGCTATATTATCTCGTAGTAAACCTACCGGGATACCGGGTACAATTGTTATTTATACGAAATATCCGATAGTATTAAAAAAAGTTCCATTGTTATATGTTTTATATTTTTTGTTAGCATGTAACGATTTGTCACTATATTTCAAAATTATAAATATAATATTATTTCGATCTTCACAAATAAAATATTACATATATGTTTAAGATTAAAAAGGTCATCTTTCCTCCCCTTTTTATGTAACAATATTAAAATTTGTTTTGACAGGCTATTAAGTTGTACCCACTATATTATTTTAAAATTAATACATTTATCGTAAAGCGAAGATATTTAAAATACAAAATTTGTATCCATTATAAAATTCGAAAAGTTGTTTTTTATGATAATATTATGCAATGATGGTTTACATACTTAATATGAAAGGATGTACACAAATGTAAATATATGTTACAGTTAAACACAAAATCTGACAAGACTAGCTTACACAAATCCTTTTTGTTAAATCTAACGCAATATTACCTTTTAAACATCAATACATTTCTATACTTATCCTAATATAAAAGAATTTCTTTCCATCTTTTTTCAACTACCTAACGGTAGATTAATTATTTCTGAAAATAAATTTTTACCAAAAAATTTTAATTTTACCTAATATATTATATAGACATATTTACTAGTTCTAACAAAAATACAATAATTTAAATTAGTTTCAACATTGTTGGTTCTAGTTAATTCTAGTTTTAGTAAAATCAAATTTGATGAAAGGGATTTGTGGAAGTTAGTTTTAGCGGATTTCGGTTTTTAACTGTAACATATTTGTATAACTTCTAGAGAAGGTTTTTTCTTAATTCGTAGAAAGTTAAGGAAGAAGGTAATATTATTTTGAATCTTAATATTTATAGTTCTTAATATAAACGTATGATAGACAAATTGTAGTTTTATATGTGTTATACATTAAAACCAACAATCCACCTTGACCGAAAGAGAGAAAGATAAAATGCAGTTTTTTCATGGCGGAAAAATTGGTTAAATTTGTTTCTCCTATTTTTAAAATACAATTATAGGTATAAAAAGCTATCCTGGAATAATAAAGACGGGTGCAGCTATTGATATAGTTAATTAAATGTATACCTGTATAAGCAACGATAAACCATTGCTAATGAAAAAATGATTCTGAGTGGAGTTCGGTTGATGTGATGCTTTGTCAACAATATATGTCCTTTAAAGGTAATATAATTAAATAGGCATTATATATTTTCTTTAATAATATTTGTTTAATGTACCGATTTTTTCATTTTTTCTACGTTTTCCCCGGTTGTTATCATTTGCTGGGAAAACTCTCGGAAAAATCGAAAACTTGCTATATTTAAAAATCTGAGTAAGATCTCTAGAAGAAAAGTTTTCTATAGAAAAAACAATAAAAAAAAAAAATTAAAAAACTAAACATCTTTGTGAAATCATAGGGTTCTTCGCTCCACTCAGAATCTAAAATACTAGAAATTATATTTAATATAATCACACGGGAAATAACTAACTAAACACACGGGTATTATTCATGATTTTATGATAATTTCTCATGTATATGGTTTTTAATATCGTAGTATAATAGTTGTCTTACATAATTATAACTAACAACCTAAATTATTATTTTCTTTTATCAAAGTGAATGCAACTTTAATTACAAAAGTAGTAAAACAATTTTAATTTTACGTTATTGCGCTGCAACAAATTAGTGTTCATGCATAATAAATAATATTATGGAGATATAGTCTATGTTATCGGTTTACATGTTTAAGAAATTTATTATAAACACTATGTTAAAAATAAAACTAATATTAAATTTTGTTCAGTATTGGTTGAGTAAAATATTCTCGAGTAATTTTTATAATTATATTAATAATTTTGAAGTCGGCAACTTACATTATGTAGTTATACTGTGTGTTCACGTTTCCAGGTAACACTACATATTTCAACTGGATAACATTGGCTATGAATTCGGTTTTTGATATGTGGAACTAAAATACACACTTTAAGATATATTTAAATTTATGAACTCTATAAGTGTTCGCATGCCCAATAAAAATTACATTTTTGAATAACAACATCTATTTTTAATACTGGATTGGAATATTCCTATATTTTCCTGGAAATTTGTATCACGGTGTTTGAATAGTACTTCATTCCTCTTTCCCTACCAACAACTTTAAAGGTAGAATATTTTATCAACGGGTTGATGTACATTACACAATAAACATTTTGACACCAAAACGTTTTCAAACCTGAACTTTATCTATGTATGGAGTTATATAAAAATCAAATGTAGTCAGTGGTTTCAACCCTAAAAATAATGGTGGTACCAAAAAACAATATCGAGTGTAACATTTTTGAGCTGTTTATTTCTTAGTTTTTTTAAAAAACATACTCTAAAAAAAAAGTTATTATTTTCCAAGATAATGAGTGTTTTAGTATATTATTCTGGAATCTTAAACTACGCCTAGACAAATTGCATCATTATCGTTTCCATGGTTCAAATGATCGCAGTGATTTATAGTGATCTTAATATTAAAAGAAAAAAAAATGTACATAAAACGTCTAAATGCATATTATATAACCGGTCATGGTTGGCTGGTATACATGCAAAAGAGGCGACTGCAGTCTGCTGCCATCACATCACTATACACTTTCCACCTCACACACTCCTTTACATAATCTTCTCTATACGAGGGTCGAGTGCGTTTCTTCAGCGTGTCTGAGAAGTTATGAGTAGGCACGAAACGATGACGTTTTGCCGACCGTTCCTGACAAGAATGTTTTATTGCCGCACTCCCCACGTTTATTCTTTGGTCGACTATAGCACATCATTGAGAAAACTTCCACACGTGCACAATTATTCTCTGAAAAATCCTTATCCTATGTGCAGCGTATACAAATATATATGTTAAAATATTTAGATTAAGATAAAATAGCATTCTTAAAATAATTATCTAAATGAAAACAAAAAATACAGAACAATTTTTTACATATAGATATAAAGATAACAAATTAAGAACTGGGTGGGTGTTTCTAAACATAAGAAAGGTGCTAAACTGTGGTCTATATTTTTTTAGTGAACCCTGACGTAAAGTGTATAGTCTAAAATTGGAAGTGTGTGTTACGAGTTCTAGAAATGTATATTAAAAAATAGGATAGTGTAAGTCTGATACTTGTTGTAGTTATAAAGTATGGAGGCAGAAATGTTTTCTCACCCGTTTGAATGGTTGTTTTTTAGTAGCTCAAGCTCGTTATGTATATCGCCACATGTGAAAGAAAGTTGTATGGGTCTTACTTTTCAGGAATTACACTAAAGACTGGTAGACTTAGTAAATAAACTTTAGTGGATTACAATACGGTTTGGTACTTTTAAAACAGTAAATCGTCGGCTCTATCTACAAATAGTTATTCATCGTCTCATCATAATTGTATTTTTAAACTAGTTATTAGTTCTTGAATTTGAGTTGTTAAGGACTAAGTACCTCAACAATTTTTTCAATAATATTAGCGTACCCCTACTTATTATTACCATGCGTGGATTACGTTGAGTTTAATTATTATAAGGATGATAATTGTGTTTAGGTATCGTAGTCTTCTTTTAATTTTCCTATTCAAGAACTGCTAACTAGTGACTTCGATAATCGCAATGATATCAACTTTATAAGGGGTATACCTGATAATTTAATTATAACAAATTGTGTTTTTTAATTTAATGCAATTTAATTAATTTTATAAGTATAAAAATCTAGATAAAACGCAACAGTGCCAATATAATAATATAAACTCTCGCTTCCTTGTTACTTGAGAATAACTCTTCCCCCTTTCCCCAGTTATACTTGTAGCAGCTATGAATCGTATCGATGTTAGTCCAATTTGTCCTCATTATACGCTACCGGTTTTTTATTTAATTTGTCTGTTTAGTTTATTCTGTATTGCATTTTTTCCCACATAAAATGGAATTATTTTGTATATATAGTTAAAAACGAAAAAGGATCCTCCTAACAAGATAGATGTATACACAGACCAGAGGAGGAAGGAAACGGAAAATTAGAATCACATTTCATGTTTCTTCTTCGTGTTCCCTTCGTGAGTTTTATTATAAATTGGATAAAACCGTCGCGTCGCCGTTTCTGCCTTTTTTAAATTTTTTTTTTTTTGCTCTTTGCCATTTTAAGGTGAAATAAGCGGCTTACTTGTCTATTGTCGGTGGACGGGTTTAGTTTACATAAACTACCCATCAAAATAAAATGTATTCGAAAGTTGTTTGTCTTCGGGCGGTAAATATTTTCTTTTGTAGACGGATGGTTACTTTAAAATGTATTCATAATATAGTGACTGTACGGTGTTCAGTAATAAGCTGTAAATTAGTATTACGACAAACTTTCTTCCTATTAGTTTTAAAATTGGTAATTCTAAAAATGTAATATTGGAGATATGTTATAAATGAGTTATAGCTCATTTTATGAAAAACGTGTAGGATATGGCGTATTAATATTAGGAAAATTTTAGTTTTTCGATTCGTTTAGTTCAATATAAGTATTTACATTTTTTGTTTTTTTAGCGAAGAGTAAATAAAGTTATATTTACAAAATCCTAATAAATTTAAAATTGTATTTTAACTTGTAGTTATACAACAACTATAAATGAATATAACTTTCAGTCAGTCATTTTTTTTTACTAAACAGCTAGTTTTTAATATTTTATAAGATGCACTATGATTAAAAAAATTTTAAATTAAGGATATTGCATGTTTTTCTTTTTTTATTATATACATTTTAAATTGGTTATTCTATTACTTTACTCCCACGAGTGAAGAAAGTTTTGAGATTAAACACGAAAAAATCCACACCCAAGAATCCTTGGAGGAACGAAAACTTTTATTCCACCAAACTTGTTCAAATATAAGAGAATATACAAACTATTTTTAACTCAAGTTCTAAAAACTATCAGTCTTCATTTATGTATAATAATGTTCTTTGTAATCGAAAAACACATTTTTTTTTCTTATGTCAGTTTACAAAATCTATATTTCAGTAGCTCATTCAATTTGTAAATTGAATTACATCATCGAATGAAAAAATAGGACTATTTGAATCTGGTGTTAAAATAGGTGTGGCTATCCAAAAATATTAATTTGTATTTTGCATGCGCCAAAAGAGTTAAAAATTGAAATTTATCAAGTGTGTATTCAGTACCCCATAATACCTCCTGAAAATAGAATTAAAACCTATGATCATATGACCGAAATATTTATCCAGAAATCAAATTTTATATAATGTTATAATATAGATGTATTTTTAATTTGTACTATTTACACGGACTCGTGTATAGTAAAAATTAAAATTTTTACTTTTTTTAACGCCCTAGGTATAACTTTACCGATAACATTAAATAAAATTTGCAAACATTTTCGCTCGTCCAAATATTTAAATTTCATAAAACCAAATAAAAACTAAAAGTACTAAAAAATGTAAAATGCCTAAAATTAAATAAAAATCGCTAGAATTAATATGAAAATTCAGGTATCACCGATTATTTTTAACATAATACTAATAAAATCAAAATTAATGAAACCATATTCCCTAATGACCCATATAGCTTAACCTAACTAATTCCGTAAATTTTCCCGTTTTCCCTATGTTTTTCATGATTTTTCCCCATTTTTTAGAAAACCACACAAAAACTCAAAAACTGATATCGATTATGTATACTAAATAAGTTGGTTGCGTAATATATAAATCACCAATAAAAACATTCTGTGAAAATTTCAGGTCTCTATTAGTAAATATTGTATTTTTTACTGAATTATAATAAAATAAAAGAGGCAATACTAGTGGAAGTTTGCCAAAAAAGGTTAATATAAGTTTTCCGTTCAAATTATAAGTCTTTACAAATAGTTTTAACTAAATTACAATAAAAAACAAAATTGAAAATATTACATTCCGTTTTTTCTACGTTTTTTTCGGTTTTTCCCAATTTTTATAAAAACTACTTGAAAAATAAAGAAATGACCTCCTCACGTGTAGATAAAATTAATTTTTAAAAAAAATGAAATCTTACGCTCGATACACTGAAGCAAGATTTTTGGTAGAAAAGTGGTTCTTAGAAAAAAAATAAAAATAAACATTGTAAAACCAATACATTCTTCGCTATGTCGCAAATATAAAAAAAAAATGGAAAAAATAATGAAACGTAGCCGTAAACTATTCGATTTTAAACTTTTTTTTTCAAACAGGTTATTTTTATCTATCAAGAAAATTATAAGGATAATCAAAAAATGGTCAGCCTATGTAGTACGTATCAACAAGACAACATTTTATGTTAGATCGAATGTGTCATTTTAGAGATTGGAAGAAAATTTCTAATATAAAAGAAGTATACAGATAGACAAAACATACACACATCAAAATAGTAAAACCAATATTGTATTTGAGCTTAGAATCTAAAAAATAAAAAATAAAGTGATGTCAATATTTGATAATCCTTTTTGAAACAAAGGTTAAATCGATTGCTTTTACGGCGAAAAATAGAAAATCGAACACGAAGCGAAGAATTGTATACGGTGAACCGTATTATACATGTCGATTTTGTGTTTAAGCGAAACTCGAGTAATTTGAGGGGTAGCTTTTCAAGCTAATTTGTGCCCTTTTTACTTCGAAAGGAGTGCGGTTAATATATACGCGTAGTCGTAGAGAAGTGGAAAATCTTTTAAGCAATAGTAATTTATCGTCTTTCGGCGAAATGGCAATTTACACATATACGGCAGCCGATCAATCAGTGTGTTGATGTGTGGCGTGTGTGAACGCGTTCGTTTTGAGAGGCAGTTTCAAGTACACGCCATGCTGTTTAATTGAATTAAAAATAAAAGTAAACATATTCAATAAGGAACTGTCTGCGATAAATTATTAAAATTTGCAAATGTCTTCTGTAATTTTAAAGCGCTTCTTTTTTTTTACTTTCATCGCTTATAAAACTGAAATATTTCATTTTTACGTATAAACTGATTGAATTTAAAATGCCTCGACAAACAAAAAAAGCGTAGAACGCTTTCGTTATCTTTTATTTTTCGTTTGGTTCTATTTAATTCTATACTGTACACGTAAGTATAACCATTGAACTATACACAATACATGCAAGTATAAAACGATTAAACAAGTATAATTCGAAAATAATTCGTAAAGTTGTTAGGTAATAATTTTATTCAAATCATCCGCGTGTGCATATTATATTCATACATAAAATGTTACGTAAATTTGTACCGTAAAGTTTGTAAAATTATGCAAACCCTGCAGAACTATAAGCAAACTATAGCGATCGCACTAAAACTAAACCGCAGACATTTCCGACAGAATCAGCTATGTATGTGTGTTCGTAGTTTGTACCCATTCTGAATCTTTCGCTAAGGTTGTCTAACCGAGAAATTAAAATATCATCACTGATTTTTACTTCACCTGCACTACGGTATTCTAACAGTGGCAAAGATTTACTATCTAATTCCTTTCCCTTCCAGCCCCTACCTAATATAGTCTGTTAGGAAAATTATTTATTTGCTTTCCAATTGTTATAAATGATTTATAAGCTACTCTTTCTTTCTGGCCTCATGACTATTCAATAGTTTTTGTCACCGTCGACACTGTTTTTTTACTCCCCGTTCTTACGTATTCTCTTTATCAGTCAATTCACTACACCTTATTTTTTCAAGTCATGTTCCAACCAATCTATCCATTCATCGGTTCGTAGATCTTCCTTTTAGTGTCTTTCTAGTTGTTTTCCATTTATATGCCGTATTTAAGTTTGATAATTACAATTACATCACCACATATCCAATAAGACTATTCTACTCTGTGTGACTTCACAAAATGGTATTCTCTTCTTATCTTCCGGATCTTCTTGATTTTTTTGTATAGACGAAAATAAAAACTTATAACGTTTAGATTTTGTATAGATTAGACTTTTTTTCAAATGTTAATGTATTTTTATTTTCTTCTCCATCACCTTCTTTGAAGTATGTTCGCGTTTTGTTGTTCTTCTTCTTTATTACCTACTATATTATAAGAAGCAAAAACGATCGTTAGGCTTCATCATATTAATTGGGTTTCGGTCGAAGTATATACTATAAAAGAGAAACTCTGATCAAAGAAAACTTCATTTGCAAACTGTTCAAAAGAAAATTAATTAAGTTCCCTATAACTTTTCTATGAACTTTTGAACTTATAATATACTAATCGCATTGGAACCTACCTGCCTTTAAGTTATTAGCCGTGGGCGACCGGAAAACTGTCCCATTTTTATATGAATTATATTGCGAACGTATACACTACAATATTTAATATTATTATGAGCAAATTAAGAAATGTCGTTGAAACAAATTTAGGGATGTAACCTTGACTAATGATTGAAAAATGGTGTAATCCAAGAATTTTCGTCAGCGACGCAGTTTTCAAAACCTCCAAAATGTTGCGATATATTATATTTGTACGCAATAGGTACCTATTGCGTACACATGTATATAGTATAGCGGTATACACTCATATACAAACATACTATTTTGAAGTGATTTTCATAAGGCATGTGAATTCCTCAGTTTTAGTTGATATTTGCATCTAACCTAATCTATGTATACCTAATATTTATAAATAATAAATAAGTAACAAACTATTTAAACCATAAACACATATTAAAGTATATTAATATACATTTATAAAAATTGAGTAATTGAATAATTTAAATATTATAATTATGTACATACAATTGAAAAAAAAAAAAAAAATGAGTAATTTATAATACGGGACATGAAAGACTGATGTGTCATACTACATTGATTTTTTGTATTTTGTATGTATTACTTTACTATAATAGGTAGGTAATTTAAGTAGACCATTTATTTTTAATGAGACACAATTTAACGAATAAGTTAATGTATACCCAATTATAAAAACTGTTCAATAATTTCAAAAATAATAAAGAATACATTTATTTTACTATAATGAATTTCTAATCGGTTGCATTGCATTTTAATAAGCCCCGTAAATGCATTATGGTGTATACGAGAACGACTGCTATGGAAAAATACAAACGAAAACGGGAAATCCGAAAATATCTTTATATACTCGTTGATAAACGGCGACCCAAAGGGCGATAAAAAAACAATTTACAAAAAAAGTTGTTAAATGATTTAATTTGAATCCACTCTGTATGCGTTTACGACAGATATGTATAACATACACGGTTGCATCACTGAATTAGTTTGTCAAAATGAACTACTATTGAACTACTATGAACTAACTACAAGCCCATGTCGTAGATATGGAATATATATATATATACATATTATTTTTATTAGCAAATTGCTTATTGTTTAAACTACCCTATATATAGTATACTACATAATACAAATTTTTTTCAACGGCGGAAAAACGATTTTTGACAACGCAAAATTGTTTTCAAAATCGCAACCAGTGCTTAACAACGCCAACAACAAATATTTTAAATGTTCCCTGGATTGAAAAATAAAATGTACGAATCTTGCTAAAGTATGAACATTCAATATAAAAAAAAAAATATCATTACGGCAACGATTTTGTACGGCTTTCCGAGTTTGTATTTCTTAATTATTAAACACTAACATTTTATGTTTTTAGTGGTTTGACTATGATGTGTGTTTTTTTTAATAATTTTTTTTTTCTGTCTGTGAGCTTCTTTTCTACCAGAAATATTGCTTTAATCAAAAAATACCAATAAGTGACCTTTTTTTTTTAAAAAAAAAAAATTTGGATCTAGTAGTTGTTTATGAAGTAAGTCTCTTTTGATTTTCCAAGTAGTTTTCACAATAGTTTAAAAACTGGAAAAAAGATGAAAAATGAAAACTGATGAATTTATGGCGTTACGATTTCATTATTTTGAATTTGTACAGCTTATGTTTTCTACTTGAAATATTGCTCAAATAGAAAGGCGACATTTAACCTTTTTAGTTGTATTTTCAATTAAGTTAATAAGCAAGAAAATAATTTCGTTATTCGATTTTTCCTGTTGTTTTTTAATAATTGAGTAAAGCCATTTTAATTGATTTACGTAATTTATATTTGATAGGTACTTTTGTGAATGGCACTTCTTATTTCTTACCGAACTTCGTTTCGAATCGTTTTTTGTTATCGTTTGTTGTCGTTTATAGATATTAATTAAATACATTTAGATATGTATTCTAAATGTTCAACTGTCCGACAAAAACAGTGGCACACTTGTTTCCAGTATCGGCTCTTTTTTTAATCTACGTTTAAAATATAGTTAAAACGATTTTATTTTTTCAAATACATAATATACAAAAACAGGTTTTTATTTTTGTCCATTTCTTTATATTTTATTTGTCTACGTGAACGTTTTTATAATTCCATCAAAATATATTATAAAAGTTTTGTTAAATTATGCAACGAAACTTTCGAAAAAAATTGTCTATGATATTTTTTTATTTTAAAATATAACTTTTACGTTAAGTAGGTAATGTAATTGCATATAACGTGAAGTATAAAATATTATTATTTAAATAGAATAAT
Organism: Cinara cedri; assembly: GCA_902439185.1. Classification (NCBI taxonomy): domain Eukaryota; kingdom Metazoa; phylum Arthropoda; class Insecta; order Hemiptera; family Aphididae; genus Cinara; species Cinara cedri. The sequence goes on from CABPRJ010000482.1 coordinate 661,941, forward strand.
TTCTTACGTCGGTTTTCGTGTAGCCAACAAAAAAATCTCGGTCTAAATATATCGCGTATACGTATATACCGTGTTCGTTACCACGACAGTCTACATACCGTTTTTCGTTCGAGTATTTTCTCGGTTCAAATATCGCTGTATGTTTTTCTTTGTTTTCAGTCGATTACCCCGCGTTCACAGAAGCACAATTCCGATGTTTTTTTATATATATATATTTAAAAAAAAAATATCGCGACATGATGTCCTGCCATAAAAATCATAGCGTACATCATCACGCACACACATGTCCACATTTTTATAATATAATACATATATCTATAAAATAGTATGTCTATTTTGTAGACCTCGACCCGCCTGTTTAACCCTCTGCAGAAGGAATAACGTAATATTATCTCTTATACTACAACAATGCGCACCGTATCATCTTGTGCACTGTATGGTACAGGTCTTATGGTCGTACACAGTTAAACCGAAAACGTTATTATATTATTATTCATAAAAACAAATATATTGCAGATGAAGTTATATATGTATTCGTGTTCATATAAATATAAGAATATTATATGGATGATAAAATTCTACAAGAAATAAGAATACATGTTAATGGTACGCATGGCCATTATGTTCATATTTTATAGCTTAGTGCGAGTTGTGTTATATTTTAATAACTTCATTAGAATTATCATTCGATTTTTACTTTGTTCGGATTAAAACTTTAAAAAAAATAGAAATAGTTTTTTTTTTTTTTTTTAATCATATTTCGTTGTAAATTTATGTCGGTAAAAAAGTATTTTTTCGGTGTATCATTGATACACATTAAATTTTCGGAATATTATAAACTTGGCATGTATAAGTGGTCAGAATATACAACTATGTCCTGCATGTCGTATTCAACAGAATATATATATATTTAATTTGATAACAGGAAATAGAATTCGTTTAAATAAATACAAATTTAAAAGTTTCGTTGTGTAGCAAAAAAAAAGTTCGAGGAAAAAAGCGCCTTTACACATTGAACCGCTTATAAAGAACAAAAAGAATAAAGAACGACGAAAATCGTTTATATTTGATTCGGAAACGCCTAACTTCGAGAACGGCGTGTACTGAATTTCGAATCGCGTGCTTTTATTCAGACCGATACCAGCTCGATTTAATAATCAAATCGCATTACCTCTATATACGTTTTATTGTGTTTAAACCTTTAAACATGTATGAAAGTAATTTAAAAGAGATGATGAACGTGCTTGATGACAATTTCGGTAGATGCAGTGACGGTATTTAATGTGGTCCGCGTGAGTAATGATTTTTTAAAGTTCCGAGGAAAAAACTATAGTCAATTAGCCATAATTAGCCATGGAATCAATTAGCAAATACAATTACAGCTTGCTGCATAATTATAGGTACTTTTTTCTGACCTTTAAAAAATTATTAAATATCATCAATTTAATACAAATAAAAGGTTGAAACATCAACATATTCAAAAAAATATACTCTATAAAATCTTCAAATTTTTCGAAAATAATAAAAAAAAAAGTTATTTTTTTAGTTCTTTTACCAAAAAATTAAAATCAATAAATATAAATAGTTGTAGTCCTTATTATCCCTGTGAGTTATATAAAATAAAAAAAATGTGATTATCTATATTATCCCCGTAGATATTTCAATGAGATATACTCATTCGTAAGATACTTTGTTTAATAAGACTATTCGAATCTTGTGTTAAAAATAAGTGTTGCAATTCAAAATAGTAATTTGATTTGTACATGCTTACATTGAAAGGGCAAAAAATTTTAAAATTTATCAGTCAAATTTGCTTTTCATTACCACCTAGCTATCACAGAAAACAACATTTCATTCTAGATTATCAGCTTTTAATGAGCAATTTAGTACCAAACTTTATATACACTTTGACTAGGGATGGGTTTTTAACTTTAAAAATCTTTTATGATCAATTGATTAGATTTTAGTTTGTCAAATTCGATAGAGAAATCTTGCTTCGGCTATTATCTAAAAGACAATTTTTGTCAGTAAATTTTGTTTAGTCGGTGTGTCCGGAAAGTATTTTTTAAATTTTTATTAAGAATGAGCGAAACAAGAATATTTATGTTGCAGCATCGGTTCGACTCTTTTGTTAGTAAGTCAGTGAAAATAATCCTAGACCAGAAATGTTTACAGAATAGATATTTAATACTGATATTATCATTTTGTTGTGGCGGTTTGATTATTAAAACACTCTAGTGTAATTTAAGAGCGTTTTTGAGTCGTAATTTACGTCACCACTTTATTACTATACACTTCCACGGAATTCTGCCAACAATCGTTTTTCATTTACGTTTATAATTAGAAGATACACACAATGATGTGGGTTTTGGGGGAGACAGTTGTGCCGATTACCCACACCCTTCCTCAAATACCCACGTGTTATAACCGTGTATCACCGTTATCACTTATATCTCTTACATATATAAATTTTCATGAGTCAATAAATACAATGATACTTGCCTTTTTGGTATAATATAATATATCGCTACTAGGCACGGATAAAATTATTAGATCGGCTGTTTAATATCGTATTGTATATCTCGAACAAAACCGTATTAATTATTAATTAAGGCCGTGCCGATTCCGTGATTAACTTCAACTATTAACATTAAAAATGACTGTCGAATTATTTTGGATTTGACCACATTATATGAATTACTGAACAAACGTTTCTTTTCATTACAAAACCGTAATTATAAAATTGTTTTAAGAACTTTTTTTTTCCATGAATTTTACAAATATAATTATTTATGGAATACTTGAAAATGTAATTTTTTTTATATTTTTTCAACAGTAGGTAAAATATTGTTTTATTTTATAAACTAATAAAAAAAAAAAGTAACGAAACACGTTAGATTTTTATTATATATTTCGGGTGGGTAAGTATAATTTAAAACGCGTTAATGGATTTTTCTTCTTTTTTTTTTTTTCCGTTTTTAATAGCGTATTGCATAATTATATAATAAATAAAAGAGTACATAATACACGATATATTATTTTATAATACTTGTACATTGTAATGAATTAATTTGAATAATACACGAATATGTATACGATGGTTTCAAAACATTATATTATGGTTTCCATTATGGTTTTTAAAATATAATTTAATATTTACTCCATAAACCTACCTATTAAAAATAATTCTAGTTATGAAATGTGATATTTTGCTAGTGAAAAGCTAATACTAATACGTCACATTTTAGGTATTTAGTATACTATATATTGCAACGCGTTTATCAGTTCAATAAGCTATATTAGAGAAAAACATCGAAATACTAGATAGCTTTTGTAATAAAAGTTAATCATGAAAAAAGAGTTATTCATAGAGTTTATTTCTGTAAATTTAAGACGACTTAAAAATATTCCCCATTAAATGTAACCGTTTCTCCTATAATATTAAAATATTGAGTCTTTTTTTTTTTTTTTTTTTTAACGTTTACCATCGAGAGGACGACTATTCAGCAGTAGCAGCGGTTTTGTTTATTCGCCCTCGGGGTCGTCGCTTAGAAAATCAGCTTCTGTATCGTACCTATATCTAAATTTGTGGTCTACCTTTTTGATTTATACATTTTTTTCCCCTTCTTAATTTCCTTTTGAATTTATCTAGTTTAATTTCAAAACCCGCAGGTGCCGCCACCATTATTTAACGTTAATAACGGCCAAACCTTTTAAACTATTATATTATAATAAATGATATTAATTTAGGTAGGATTATATTAACGAACCAAATTCAATATTATAATATTATTAAATTTATTTGTATACAATGTGTACATCATCTTTATAAATTCTTAGCAGTTTAACAAAATATATTTTTGAGTAGTTTCTAAAATATCTAGTCATAGGTCATAAGTTCTGTTGTCAGTCATTAAAACCAAACTAATCAACCACCGAAATATAAATTACAGAAATGTCTTGAATGATTAAACCAAAACAAATTTTTTGAAATTTAAAATTTGTATTTAATATAAAAATAGATTCAATGTTTTTTTTTTTTTTTTTAATTGAAAAAACCACGCCATTAAAATCCAAAATCTAGTAAAAAAAAAAAATTATATATATATTTAAAAAGTAAATTACTCACTAGAAATTGTATTATTGGTGTGTGGCTTCTTTTTAGGGAAAGAGTTATATATTACCTAAATTGGTTTTATAAGGTTTATTCATTGAACCATATTAGTACAATTATTATTTTATATTAAATACATAATAATAACACAATTTTTATTTTGCCCATATTTTATTTCGAATAGCTTTGTTTTTGAAACCAGAAAAATAAAAGCTTATGTCAATGCTTAGATTTTCTTTTTATAATTTTTGTTTTAATGAGATTTTTCCCCTCTTTTCGGGTCTAAATTGCATAAGTGTATGTATTTTTAATATAAATTATGTGTATGTGGTTAAAATTATGTATTATTCATATAGCAAAAAATTTTTTTATAAATATTTGACTATTTTTATAATATTCAAATTGAAGAATGTTATAGAAATATCTAAATAAAAACTATACTATTTGTTTAATATCTACAAGTTTACATCGCATTTAATTTTCTTGTATTGAAAACTTCTCAAGATTAATTTAATTTCTTTTCTCGGGACTGAAAATATGCACAATATTATAATATTACAATCTATACATTCACACCCTACACGGGAACGATGGTAAATTGCATACCGAAAGCGCCGGCGTGTCGCACAGTGGTTTGAAATGAATATTTAGCTTAGCTTATAAAAATGTGAACCTCTAAAATTCATACAATAAACTAATTTTAATATTTATTGATAATACGCGGAATCCAAATTTATTGTCAGTTTTGAAATCAACTCCGTTATTAGGGGAAGAGAAGAAATGTTTTTAGAGAGATTTTTAGAAAATTTGCTTAATTCATATCTAATAATATTATTAATATTTTGAAGTGTGCTGAATCTAAACTTATTATCAGTTTTAAAATCATATTACTAAAAATAACTTATTGTCATCTGAAAATTCGTTGGTTTTTTTTTTTTATTTTTCCTATAGAAAATATTAAGGAATCCGATGAAAAAATCATAGAGTACAATATGTTCAGCAAATATTAATTATTTTTTTTACCCAGGTTTTGTTAAAGAAAATTCGATAAAATAAATTCTTTTTTAAACCATTTTAAATGTCTTACGTTAAAAACATGCGTTTTCCTATCGCATTGAGACCATTTTTTATGTACATTTTTGAGAAAGTTTTGTATTTTGGACCACATTTTATTTTCGTAATCAGACCTCCATTCATGGCCATTGTGGTTTTTATGAATTTAGTGTAGACAATTATTTTTTAATTTTGACCACGGAAGTTTTATTATATCATAACCGCGTAAGAATCACCACGAATAAATCTTCGTAGGGGGTAAAATGTATGATTTTTCTATCGCTACTAAAACCAGCCGAAAACACAATCATTAAAAAGAAACTAGACATAATTACATACCCAATATAAACACTTATAATTCGAGAAGGATAATTTTAGATATAGTATAATCACATTTTAGTGTAATATATAATAGGCGTGTACCTATTCAGATATTATAACTGTAATTTGGTCTGCAACATCTGTATTTTATTAAAACTATAATAATTAAGAATGCACTTTGGAGCATTATTGGTGACATCGAATTTAGATTCCAAGCGGAGCGATGAATGTATTAGTTTTACAATGATGTTTTTTTATTATTTTTTATGTGAATACTTTCGCTACCAAAAGCAACCGTTTTTATTTATTTTTTGTTATTTTAAAATTAATCTTTTAAAAACAATCATTGTTGTCATGGAAACACACATTGTTGAAAGAGGTAGGTAAACAGGCACTTCGAATTAATAACTACATCGCATAAAATTAATATTTGAAGAACAATGATGATAAAGATAAGGATGATATTATACCTATTAATCACACGAAAAATTGTAAACATTTGGAAAAAACAATTGGCTATTTAATTGTAAAATACATTAAAACAAGGTATAATCAATATCTCGTCTGATATAATTTATTATCATTTTATCTGTTGGTTTATAATTTTATTTATTTTTTTGTTACATAAATCAATCACAATTATGAAATTTTAGAGTAGTAAAATATTTTTACTACTTACACAAAAACATATAAACATGTGTTTACTGGGCAATTAGTTATATTCAATATTATGCATTATTCTTTAATATGGTATACATATTGTTGACAAAGCATCACTATCAACTGAACTCCGCTCAGAATCGTTTTTCGTTAGTAATTGTTTTTCATTGCTTACAGATATACATTAAATTTCCTTCTACGTCTTACTTTCCAAACTTCTGACCCACAATAGTGGATGCGCCCACGTGCGAAGTATGTCCGTCTTTTATAAATAAAATGGATATTTTTTAGTTTAAAATTCAATCTTATGAATTTCTATTTTGAAAAATTATATGAATATTAAATGAAAATACTTTTGTGTAAAACTTACTTTCATCTGAGTATTTTATTGTATGAAAAAATTCATCTAAAACAAATTTATTATTTGATCGGTGCGTGAAAACGTGCGTGAATGAAATAATTAAAATATTATTCTATACTTTATGATCTTTATCTAGGATTAGATAATACGCATGACAGTTATTTTATGCAATCAACCAACTAATGTGTATATGTAGGTAGTATATTTTAATGATAATAACTCATAAAATTAACATTTCATTATTTGGATTTCACGTAAGCTTAATATTCATTTCAAACCCCTGTGCGTCGTCGTCATCATCTGCCATAATATTAGCTAGCTAGTCGTTTGACCCAGGAAAATTAATAGTATTGTATTATTTGTTTTGTGTTATTTATTTATTTATTTTTTTTAATAAATAAATTCTATAATATAATGTAACTAAATAAGAATGATAAAATATAATTTTTCATTTGAATTAATTTTATTAAATTGATTATAGAATATATTATCTATGTGTTATTTTCTGTTTATGTTGGGGGGCCATAGCGATAACTGTAATAATATTATTATGTACTAGGCTTAGAAACTTATAGCATTTGGTTATTTTCTCGACATTAAATAATTTAGCAGAATGCTATATTATAGAAATATAAATTATAACATCAAAACAAGTTCAAACCTAAAATTTAAAATAAAGTGCCTTTGTTTTTTGTAATATTTATTTCAATACTAGTGAAAAAAAAAAAATTGGATTTTACCAGTTCTTATTTTCCTTTTTTCTGTGGTAAAAGACCCGAACCATGTTTATTACTATAATATAATAATAATAATAACAATACTGCGTTATAATCACAGTCCGGTTATATTTCGTAACGATAACGTAGTTAATGGTGAAAAAGTAATCATATTATAGTACACTGGCGACCAATAATCCTATGGATACAGTTTTAATAATATGTTAATTTATGACGACAACATTACATATAGGATAGTTTTCTCGCAAAACTTTGACGATCAGTGTGTGCGAATGTGGTCTACGGGGATACACTTACGCCAAGTCCTTTTCTGTGTGACCTTAGCCTTAGTATATTGAGCCCCGAGGACACTATCGTTTCAATCTGACGTTTCCTATAATTACTGGTGTCCGATTTTTGTTTTTAAAACGATTGTAATTGAAAAAAAAAGTATTAAATTGCAATAAGAAAGCGTCTCGCTAACACTAAATCAATGATGTATACATAAGGGGGGGGGGATAGATATTTGGATTTGGTCTTACCATCGTTATTTTATTTTTTTAGGTCTTACATTATATAAATCATATAGACTAAATATACAATTTAATGTTAGATCGAATAAATAAGACAACATATTATTTTTTCTAATATAACGGCTTCGTAGTAATACAATTCATATTATTATTATAAATACAGTTTGGTTTTAGTCAAAAAGATCAATCAAAAATTAAAACTTGTATTTACATATTGTTCCCAAAAACAAAAATATAGTAACAATAACTGCTTGAATATTAGTGCGAGAGAATGGTGAACATTTATCCTCAGAGGGGGGCTCTCGTATTTTTAACTCCCCTTTCAAAAATCACGTATAACATGCTACTGCCACAGCACTATGTAGGTACATAATATAATATGTTTCATAATAGAAATAGTAAAACATACATGGCTTCAGATTATATTTTAGTTTTATTTTTTTTATTTAGAGAACATTTTCAACCACTTTAAGCTGAAAAAAAGTCTTATATTATTTTATAAAATTGATATTCAGATTTTTAGTAATAGAATTTTCTTCGTTGACAGTTAATTAAGAGACGAGAATTGTATGAAACGATATGTATTTTATAAGAATTATTATATTTTGACAAAATTGATAATTAACGAGTTTAACTCGTTAAGCTCGTTAGCTCTTTAAAAGCTAAAATTTACAATTAACAATGTTACAATGTTAAATTGTTATAATAAATAATGGATTTGTTTCGAAATGCCCCAAGTCAATTTCCTTTTAATTTTATTTACAATCTATACCTACACTATTTGAATTTGTCATTATCATAATATAAATACAAGTATAACAATTTTATCTTTCACTATCGTGTACGGAGTTAAACGAATAAATATTCCCCGAATAAATCCTCTTCATTTAAAATTGAACATTATTTGAAACAAAAAAAAAGTAATGACTTCTCGAAGTATAAAAATGATTTCACATAACTTTACAAATTGTATGAAAATAATTAACCAAACTCTATATTGAGTTAATTATAATATTAATTAAATATTGAGTTAATTATATAAATTCGAATTCAATTTTTACTTAACTTATTCAATTAATAAAATAATTGATTTTAAATGCGTTATCCGCGTGAATAACTTTTGTCAATTTAAATTTTAACACAACTGCATCGTTAGTATGTTTATAGTTATTCATTGACTGGTGTGTCAGCGTTGCATTTTTAAACACATAATTACTTATTTTGATTTATCGCATCATATTATGTTATGACATGATCACGACGCAAAATATAATTACATACGGATGCGGATGATGTTTAAATATCGCAATAATAGTTGAAAACAAAAAATACCCCAATCGAAAATGTTTTATTAAGTATAAAAATTACTAAACCAGCGAGGTGTATAATACAATTACGCTATTCCATTTTAACCCTTTCGATATCATCGTGCATATCGTTACATTATGTTATGTATAAAAATATCAATTGAATTATTCCCCCGCGGTCGCGAAAAACGTATAAACTGTTATCATATTAACGTAACAGTATATTGATGTAATGCCGAATATTTAAACGAAATTCGATTTTCAATAATCAAATTCACCTCTTCTAGGTTTTTATAAATTGTATATAATTAAAACATCATAATTATATTACATTATAGGTACGAACACGTCATAATTCAAAGTACCGTAATTCAGTGTTTGGAACGTTCACTAAAAAGATGAATTCGTCCGCGTTCTTTGAAAAAATGAATGCGTTCATTAGGTCGTTCGTTTAATTTTTTTTTTTTTTTTTTTTATGAATAGTTTACCTGCACAGTAGGGTACACGTTTTACAACAATCACAACTATAAATAAATTCCGTGCGTGTTCTGCGCGTCCCTGTCGTTTTGTAATTCCCAGTAATTAAATTTAAATTCCTCGGTGCAGATGATAAACGTTAAAGCCTACGTTTACATTTTATTCATTTTTATTATAATTAGCCGATTAGATTTTAGGTATACCGATTTATTACGAATTCGTGGAAATTATAACAATGCTATTGTTGTTCAACGTCGAGCCGGACCAGCTGAAATTTCACGTGTTTAATTTTTATGACATTTATCATCATATAACATGTATAATAGGAATTAGAATGGGATAATACGAACATATTATCGTATAGAATAAAATTGTCAACGTATTAAATATTTTATACACATATTTGTTGAATGGTAAATAAATCGAGTGTCTTAAAAATCGTTCAAATTCATTGGAAACATAAACGTTGTTCACGTTCACGTTGTATTTGAAAAATAAACGAGTGACGTTCGCGTATCGTTCGTTAATTATGGACGTGAACGCGTGAACGTGCGTCCGTAAACGACGTTCTTTCCAAACACCGGCGTAATTATTATAAACACGATGGAAATGTTTTATCAAAAAGAATTCCATTTTCAGTTGCAATACGTGGCCTAATATAAATGTAAAAACTACAAGAATATTTCCGCGGACGGACGCCGTCTTATTATGACGGTGTTGAGGTATAATTGTCGAAAACGTTGACAGCAGGTTGCGTGTTTCGGGTAAAGGATAAAAAATACGGAGGAACACAATTATTATTACTGAATAAATGATATTGTAAAACCAATTTTGTATATTCGTGTAATATTTGTTCGAAAAATATGTGTAGCCGTCTGCGAGAGAAAAACGAATAAACAAGGGTTTATAATAATAATACAGGGTGATTTTTATTTTTTTTTTCTCATTATTCAACGATTACCTACAAAAATTTCGAGTGAAATTAAAAATTCAGTTATTATTATATTATACTACTTATATGCCCGTTATACATATGCCTATCTATACATACTAATCTGCCTAGATGATCGTTGGGTCGTGAGAAAAAAAAAAGAAAATCATGATTTCTCGATACGTCTATCGGCAACTAGTAGTGGCGCATTATTTATACGGCGACGTATAGTGTTCCACCTACCCCCTACCTAAACTTAAAAATGAAATATCTCGTCATCGGGAAAAAAATTTTAGCACCAGAATATATTTAAACTTCATTTATTTTATTTATGAGATTATTAGTATATGTTGTAACTCGAAAGTAAAAATGTGTAGTGGTTTTACTCCCGAAAATAAATGCGACAGAAAATAACGAAACATTTTATATCTGATAGTTATTTTAAATTGTCAAAAAATAAAAATCGAAAAATCACAAAAATGTTAATACTTTTCGAGAATAATCATCTCACCTCATTACACATAAAAAAGTGCAGTTGTTTTAATACACCAAAGTGTTAATCTAATACACATTTGCATATTGTTTTTCCCTTAAAACAAAATTATAGTTAGTTTAATTACAATATATTGTTAAAACATTGAATGTTTAGTAAATGTTTGATGTATACTCTCACTGTTATAATGGGTGTATACAACAACAATAGTATTTAAAATAACCACGGTTTGGTGTTAAAACTACTAAATGAAATGTTGAAAAAAAAATCTTAGTAAAATAAAAGGTACGATGTTCCATAAAATGTCTAATCACTCGCGGCGGGGATCGAATTCGCCTACCTAAGGAATCCTACCTAACGCCTGATCCCTATCGACTACTACCTACTTTGTTATAGAATTAAATGGATATTTAACTGTTGCATAATATTATTTATTTTATCATATCTAATATGTAAAATACAATATTTGTTTGATAGTATGTTTGTTCGTATGTTATGTGCTTCAAATCTAATCGAAAGAATCAATATTAAATAATTTTAAAGGTGCATTTTTAATTAAAAGTCCCCCATAATGGGTTAATATGTGAAATTTAGGTTTGAGATTACTTTTAGATAATAATAAATAAAGTCTATTATATTAAGCCACTATTTGGTCCAATAAATGTTAAATTGTTCTTGCACAGCATGTATCAACAATTTTTCGTAATGTATACAATATATAAAATATATACAATTTTGGTGTTGGTATAGAATATAGATGCACATCGGTCGGAGAGCAAGAATGAATAGATGATATGATATCAAAATAAATAAAATTACAAAATTCATCAAACAACGTAAACATCGATAACTGATTATAAACATTATACTAAGAAAAAATAATTTTCCTGTGGTAAAATCTAAAATTAGATTATTAATATCAACTCAAGACTAAATGGTGTGGTTGATTTAACAATCATATCGACTGTCAAATTTATCATCAATAGAATCAATTGTTTAAATTAGTTGTTTAAACGTTATTTTAACACTTTTATATTTATTAGAAACAACCAAACGCAAACCAAGATGTGTGCATTGAACTCCTCAATTTAAGTAAAATTAACATCAAAATTACTAAAACTGAATACTTACCTAAAGTTGATTTAAATATAATCTACTCTTGAAAAGGTTTTAATTTTTAGTTATTTAAAACATGGGTGTTGTTAAACAATATTATTTAATTCAACTATCCGTTTCCATTATTTAAACCACGTACGAATCTTAATTTAATTTGTATGTATTCAACACCTTAACATAAGTAAAATCAATTCCAATATTTTTATGTGTGATTGAGGTTTGACCAGAGCGCGACATATAGTATACAGAGCGATAATTCGTTAAGCGTTTTATTGATGGCGTTGGCATTTTGGTGTCGGCAAATGGTATTTCCGAAAAAAAAAAAAAAAAAGAATTAAATACAAATTAACCTTATATACGTATGTTGTAGCTGGTACCTATATGTATGTAGACCAATACTCAATAAATCACCCGTGTAGGTATATACGTCAACCATTAAGTACATCTGAGAAACAACTTCCGGGCAACGCCTTTGATGGAGATGTACGTACACAAATTGAGCGATTGAATTGAACCATTCGTCATTGAACAGAATAATCTCACGTCCTCAATACTACATATTTTTAAACAAAATTTGAAAGTTACACGTATAATAAAATAGGTATTACATTCCAACGATAAAAAATTGTAATTTTAATACAGTGCACTTTAATATTGTAAAGTTGCAGTGATTTTCATGTTAATTTATTTAAAGGTATTTTTTTTTGTAATTTTGTATCTCGTTACGCCGTCGTTAAGATTTTCTTAACGTTGAAAATTACCTTAATGGGATGTACGTTGTACTCGTATCGTTTTTAAACCAGTTGTTTTAAAGATTGATTAGTAATCTAACCGTATAAATAAAAATCAACTGCCGCATGTATGAGAAATCATCACGTTGAATGGCTTAACCAATTTGGCTGATTTTTTTTTCGTCGTGTTCGTAATTTTCCGAATAAAATTTGAATAAAAGAAAATTTAAATAGAAAATAAAAGTCAGAAATTTAGTTTATATTTTTTTTATTTTTTTTCGTAACGGGTTATCTCCGAATCTACAGTACCTATTTACGTGCGGTTTTTTGGCAAAATGATTCGTGTTGTCCATGAAGCTGTACAGCTTTTAAAACTTTTGATCTGACCAGTAGAAGTAGTAGATCTAATCAGCAATAATTTGGGCTAGATAAAAAATTATAATTTATAAATGTTTTTAATTACTAAGTGAACATTCATGGAAGTTTAAAAATAAGACACAGTTTTTAAAATTTAAGTGCAACAACGGTTGTGTAGTGGTAATTACAGAGATTGAAAAAGGGAATCCAGAGAAAAACCTCATTATTAGACATTTATTTAGCACAGACAACGTCGGACGGGACAGCTAATTTATAATAATAATAAATCGGTCAGAATATTTGTATAAATATTTCGTATTTTTTATAATTTAAAATATGTTTTAAAAAGAAAAATTGCTAATAAAAATTTTTTTTATCTTTAACATGACGGGTAGGTACAGAAATACACTGCTTTCGTATGGTGGTGAGTGAAGTAATTACCAAAAGTAATTTTAGAATTTGAGTCAAGTTTTCGAAGTTTTTTAGTTTTACAAAGATGTTTGTTATTTTATTATTTTTATCTGTGCGTTACTTTTCTACCAGAAGACTCGGATTTCTAAATGTAGCGCCTTTTCTGAAAGTAAACTGGCGTGGAGAGGTAAGCAGATCATTTATAGATTTTCTCAATATTTCTCATTAAATTTGAAAAACCGAACAGAAAAAAAACGGGAAAATTTACGAAATATATTACTAAAATATTACTTTATTTTTCTTGTGCCAACTTTCCAACCAATAATTTTGCTCCAACTTTTAATTATAACAATATTTCTAAAAATAAATTTCATTATCAAGGTACTTTAAAGAGGTCATGTTTCGATTTTCTTAGGAGTTATCTCATCAAATTTGGAAAACCGAAAAAAAACGGGCAACTATAAGAAATATAAGTATTAGTTAAAATATATTACGGCCTTCTTTTTTTCTGTGCACAACTTTTCTACCAGCAATTTCGCTTTAACTTTTTATGATAGCAATGTTTTTAAAAGAAAATTTCACTAGCGATATACTTTAAAGTGGTCACTTATCGATTTTCCTCGAGAGGTTAAATAAGAGTTTTCACAGCAAATGTGAAAACCCAGGTTAAAACATGGGAAAACCGGGAAAAACGTAGGAATACTGGAGAAATCAGTACAACATTAAACAAATATTATTAAAGAAAATATATAAAGCCTATTTAATTATTTTACTATAAAATGACATACACATATATATATATATAGCATTACTCACAACTGAACTCCTCTCAGAATTGTTTTTTCATAAGCAATGGTTTATTGTTGCTTTCTCGTATACATTAAATTATCTAGAACAGTAGCAGCACCCGTCCCCATTATCATAGGACGTCTTTTTTCTCATACATCTAATAATAAAATAAACAAGTATTAAGTTTTATGTGAAAACACACATAAATCCTTAAAAATAGCTTATTTCTCAATAAAATAATTATTTGAAATCTAAAAATGATTTTTAATCGTATAATACATTTTTATCTTATACATAAACTATATAATCTATTTACAGTGAATCCCGCTTAATGTGAGCGTGTTGAGTCCAGTTACATTTGTTCACATTAAACGATTACTCATTTCAACCGAAACGAGTGTCGTTATACATTAGAATTGTAATTCTATATTAAGCGGAATCGACTGTATACGAAAAATGTCACTTAACTCTACAGTATACACAACATACACAAAACAGATACTGAAGTTAGTTTATAAAATGACACTAACTGCACTTAGTTTCCGATAAACTAGATATATATTCAGTATAAATGTCACTACCAGTAATAAACACAGTAAATAATATCAACTGTTGCGTTTTTTATTAGTCAGTTTAGTAAGTTAGTCTAGGTAGTAATGTTTGAACAAAAAACGTTTAGTTATGATAATTTAAAATCGATTTTTTAAGTACTACTTAAACAATAAACAGACCACATTTTTACCGTTTAGTTGAAAAGACGCAGAATACGATAGTTAACAATACTGTATTATATACTCATTTTGACAATTCGGTAGTTATTGCATTTGCCATTACGAGGGCAGTCATAAAGCAATCAGCTCGTCTACTAATATTTTTTTATAAATCTTGAATAATTATTTAGTAATTCTCGATTCGTCGAGTTGAAAGTGTCTTAAAAATGAACAAAGTCCTTGAATATAATAAATTATATAATGCATAAAATCCTAAAATATAAATTGGTTATTTGTTCGCCTATTAATTCTGGTTGATTTAAGTAATTTTAAGATTTAATACAATTTCTACAAATAGGTAAATCAATTAATTGTTAAAAACTAATATTTATGGGGAGGGGTGGAGAGAAGCACCAAAACCTGAACATGTCTCTGATCAGTGTGGAATATAATGTTTACTAATCCAAGACTAGGATTTTTACACACTTGCTCTACTAATATTCTATTCGCATACACCTACTGAAACATCCAGAATTCCGTGCCTATATTATAACATACATATATTAGTATTATGACATATTGAAATTAATTTGTTCGTTATACTTCTAATTTATGTTAGTTAATTATTATTGAATTGTTATTATTGCATCGCTATTGATATTAATTATACCTGTCTTTTGTTATCCATTCACGCACCTATACATTTTGATGGAGCTGTTGCTCCTCGAAAACATTGTCAACGTGCCATCACTAAAACCTATTACAATGAATAATATATATATCCCGCTTTTATGTCTTTCATTTTTTATCGTAAAAATAAACCGGCGTTTTCAACATACAATAATAATTTAAAATATTAATACATACTTAACAAATGCGTTAAAACGGTAAATTTGTCATTAGGGACACGGCAATAAATACTCCAGTGTATATTATGTTCGTTTATGTCGAATGTACATACTACTCATTATTAATTATATTTTTTTTTTTCTCTTAGTGAAAATAAATACGTTTCAACATGAACTATTAATCAATTTAAGATTTTAAGATATTTTTACGCTCGAAATATACATTAAAATTTGTCGAATCTTTGTTTATTAGTAATAATTGTATGGATCAATGTAAAATATTAGGTATTTTTTATATTATTATTGAGTTTATAATATAAATTAAACATTTATAGGTAAAATATATAAAACTTCACTATACAAAATATAATACCCATAAAATGAATATTTTTCTTTACAAGGCATTAAACGAAATGTATTCCGCTTATATTTTTTATGCGGTTAGTGAAAATTAAAAAAATTAAACTCATTATTTTTTTTTATTATTATTATACGCAATATAATAATTATGTTTGCATCGAGTACATATACTTATATAATGGTTGCTTAGAAATTAAGTACTTAAGTACTAACATTTTATTTTTTCTTAAACTATAATAATCTACTTCAATATAATTGTATAGGTACCTATGCTATTTATTTTCTTTTATAGGTATGCTAATGTCTGAAATTATAATATGACTGGAATAAAAGTATAATGACGTATTCAAAAACGTATCAAAGTACACTGACAATTCATTTTTCTTGAGCATAAAAAATAAAACTCGAAAAAAAATGGATACATAATAGCGTTCGTCGTTATTAATTTTGAAACAAAAAAAAAACTGCAGTATTTGAACACACCTACGCTAAGTAATACATAAATTGAATAAACCTGAATTTCAATTTTAAACGCGAATCTATAGACCAAGTGACTACATTTTCTTTTTAATATAATAAAATTATACATGAAAACTCAATTCATCGGTTCTCCGCCTTTTTTCTATGTATATTTATAGGCACAGATATGTTTACATAAATAACGTAGGTTTTCTTCAATGCAATCGCCGCATAATGTCAAAGTACACCCGTAAAATCTCCTCGATTCCTGTTTATACGTATAAGAAGGTAGCTATACTTATTCGTTGGCCTGGTGTTAGAAGAAATGGAATTGTTAAAAATATATCAGTTGCACACAATGAGTTGGATGGGGCCGTGGAGAAGGGGAGAGAATGCTTTATAATATAACATCGTGTTTTACTCGGGTTTTGATTAAAATACGAAGGAAAACGTCGTCTTCGGGGAATACCGTATACGCGTATACCTACGTATCTTCCTTTTTACATTTATTTTGATTATTTATATGCATACGCATAAGTATAATATATATTTATTTATGTATGTGTTTACCCAAAAAAGATATTTAAAAAAAAAATAATAACAAAAACCCTATGCCTTAGAACAACTTTAATAGCAAAACAAACCATTCGGTATTATATCATTTTCGAAATTCATTTGATTTATGTATTATGAATAAAATATTGGAAGATTTGATAATATTAATAAGTCGTTTCTATTGACTTTCAATGTGAATGATCATTTTTCATTTTTCTGTCCACCACGAACTTTTATTCTAGAAATCTTGATTCAATTAAAAAATGACGAGAGATATGTTTTGTTAAATTAGGGATTTAGTCAGTGCACTATGGGGGTTATTATCCGAGTAGATTTTAATTTACTGATTTCATTTTTCTACCAACAATCTTATTTAGAATTTTAATATTATCATATTTTCTCAGACCAAATGTTGTCTAGTTCATGGATAAGTAAGTCATTCTGTTTTGTTTTTCTTGTTGTTTTCTTAATATTCAGGGGGAAATTGAGGAAAAACGTGAATTGTTGGGGTAAAAACAATTTTATTATTTTCTAATTTGTTTTTTTCGTTATAATTTGGTAAAAAATAATCGCAGAAACCTAAAATGTTCACATAATAATAAAAATGGATTTTTAAAAACGTGGTCAAATTTTCAAACCATTCTATCGATTTTTAGTTCTTTATAGGCATTAGACATTGATACTGCTGTTGGGTGTGTCACTGTTGTAGATTGAAAGTTTGGAAGGTAGTGCACATAAAGTTATTTAATTTATATCTGTACGCAACGATAAATCTTTGTTGACAAATTACGATTCTGAGTTTGTTTATTGTTTATTACTATTCAAGACAGCTGGGCATTTTAAGTAAAAAAGTTTAAAGTTAAATTGATTTTAACTATTTACCAGTGCCGTTATAAGCTGACACACAATGATAAACATTTAACTTGTTTACTGACCTAACCTAGTTTGTTTATAGTAGATATAGTTCAATTAAAAACAAACTAATTTTTAGTTATATCACGTTAAGCTAATTTCGTTGAATTCTAAATATACCACATATCCAATTACAGCGTACTTCAGAGTTCAATGGATACGAAAGGAAAAAAAATTACTGATAAAGTGAAAAATACATAATCTCGGAAACTAATATAACCTGGATCACACAATAAGAACTAAAAATATGGAATACTGTACCTTATACTTCTAGAGAAAATAATGAGAAAAGAAGTTTTGGAATATGAAGATTATCATAGTTGAAATACATTCGTGATTCGTTTGAGCAACATAAAATTTATTATTTTTGTGTGCTCTTTGAAAAAGAAAAAATATTTATTATAATTTAAAAATTCCAAAATGGATATAAAATATAAAATGTTGTTGCCTTTAGTTTTGTGAAACAATTGTTATTTTAAGTTTATTAGAACCAGAGTGATGTTGGGACTCCGAACACTGTATTTTTGCTATGTTTCCGGTTAAAAAAACATGTCTGATCTCCTCTTATAACTTACCCAGTTATTTTTATTTGAATTTACGCGTTTTGGCGTACATTCTGTATTTTTCTCCGCGAATTTTGTATTTAACAAGTTTAAAACGTGAAGATAATATTCTTACGTGTAAAAGTTACGCATACTGTCAGTAAACCGTACATATTATTCGATATGCTTCTTAAATACAACGGCGTCTCTCGTATAAAATATTTTCTTGATGTACAGTAGTAACAAAAGCCTCTTTTCTCGCCAGGTTCTTTTGTTACCTACAACGATGGTACACGCTCGACGACCTTTCGATGCTGTTTCAAAGACTCCGCGTATTGTAGTAGAATGCAGTCGCCGCTGCTGCTGTAACCAAAGAGAATGACACGACTCGAATGAAAAGATTCCTTATAATATAATATAGACCTATAACAGTATCTATACATTTATATATATATATATATATATATATTATATTAAAAGAGGGTAGGTAATGCGTAAATACAATATCATCGGATTTACCTGAACAGTATTTTGTATTGTCATAACCTGCTTTGACCGTCTGCCGTCGTGATCATCGTGACATCAGTAGTCATGGTGATATTGATTCAGTTTTAAGATAAACGGGAATCTTTTCGTGTATTTACAATGTTCATTTTTTTATCAATTTTCCATACACATCCATAATTAGTATACGCAGTATATTATAAGCACCCAGCAACTATCGTGGAAGGTAAACTAACTAAGGGTAAAATGTTACCTTCAATCAGTACACTAAAAAATAATTAATATAAACTTTTAATAATTCAAAAAGTAATAACTCCCTACCCCCACTTTCAATCCGAATTTTAACAGAGAATATTTGTCTAATAATTCAGGTATATAAATTTCATATTAATTTTTAGATGATCATCTATCATCACTATTCCTGCGGTTTAAATTTGTAAACTGTGTAACTAATAAAAGATATATGTCAGTTTGGAATAAAGGTAAAGTCAGAACATATTTTAAATAGGTATATAATATAATACATTGAAACAATTCTGACGTGACCAAAACAAGTAAAATAGATTTTATTCAAAATCTTGGTATATAATTACTGGATCGTGATAAAAAAATACAAACAAAAACACCTCGTATGTATACAGTAAATTTCGTGAAATTTGCGATTTATTTCTAGATCAGTTTTATTACTTTGTGTATAGGGATATCGAAAGCAAAACGAAGGGATTTAATACTATACGCAATTATTATTGCCCGTCACACAAATCTGGCAACAATAGGACTATGCGGTGACGAAACATTCGACGATTGGTAATAATTGTTTTTTTCTCTCTTTCTCTCTCTTTTAGATACACAAAAACCTCGCACGAGCCATCATGTTAAAAGGGTCACCGATCGGAGCCTTTTCTACTTCGCGATACGTGCCCAGAAGACGTGACGGATACGTTTTCCAATATCCATTGCTAACGGTGCAACGATAAAACGGATATTTTTGTTTTTCGAAAAAACAAACACAAAAAAAAAAAATGATCGCCCGGACCGGTCTACGGGGGTATACTGTGCATTGGACCATAGTTCTCGTGTTATTGCTTGCCTACCGCCTGGGACCTACCGATTCGTTCAGTTACCGTAAGTACCAATACATTTTATATCATATATTATAATTTGTTGGATGATAAACTCATTGATATAACTCTAATTTTTTTTTAAACTTGATGTTATTTTCGAAATGGTCAGTAATAATATAGAGTTAAATGCACATTATAGCGAACTATTGTAACCCGCAAATTAATATTTCCTTGTCTAAATTTAATTTTAATTTTTAACTAAGCTTTCTAGTTAATTTCACCACAAAAATAACTATATTTCAGTACCTACTGATAAATTGTAATCTTGAGTGTTATATTAATGAGCTTATTAACTATCTTAGTATAGTTTTGTTAATATTCAGCAAAGAAATTCTTTAAACAAAAATTGAAATTTGAAATGCACATAACGCTATTGTAAAAAAATGTTACATGTTAAGATAATTTTAAGGGTTTTGTATAGATAACGCGTATCGAAAAACTCGATTAAATATAATCATCTTGATTATAGATGTATAACTCAATAAAAATACCCACAATGTACGTCGTAAAATTCTTACTCGGTTTGCATACTGAATATCTACTCAGTTATAAAATATGTATTAAACTATCCTTGAATAAATTCCCTTGAAATTATACTATTTCGAATGTTTATGTTACGTAAGGTACAAAAATATATCGTACCTGAGTTGAAGCGATTTAAGTTTAAATTTTTATGGAAACCTCGGGATTTCAAAACAGGATTAATCAAACATACTTTTTATTCACTTTGTGTTGTTAACAACTTTGTTATCAACAATATATTCAGATCGTTCGATATACTATCGATGTACAAAACATACCACGGACTAGGATAGATATGTTTTTTAATAATATTATAATGTCTTAGTTTTTATAATCGATGAAATTAATTCAAAATAATAACCGATTTTGTAGTTTTCAATTGGATTATCGGTCTAGTTTACAGCAACTAGATTGCTTAATATTCATATTACATTAATTTATATTGATAGAGACGTCCCAATATACTCTTAGTTTATTTTAACATTCTCATGATCCTCATAAATTAGTACATTATATGCATTTTCAAATAGCCCCCCTCTCCGTTTTTATACTGTCCCTGTGATGACGAATTATAGTGAATTTTATATTTGGTCGCCATGGTAAATCAACAAATCCTTACAGACTACGACCTTTCTGTACGAGATACTACATAAGTCAATTGAAATAAATTATTACCCAGGCTTTTTGATAATAGTTATTGATAATATGAAATGTAGCGTAACCGTGGTGAACACAATAAAAACGACGCAATGACGTAACGAACGCCAAAGTGTCAGACCCGCTTTTCTTCCATGAACGTGGTAGGTATGGAAAACGTAAGTCATGACTTGCGAAATTGCGTTTGCTGATTTGTTTGATTTTTTTATAAGGGAAATTTAAAAAAAAAAATATATATATATATATAGTCGTCTAAAATACAATCCGCGTGTGCCGTAGTTATTTACGAGTTTGTTGTATTTAAACACTTTGTGTAGGTACGAACAAAACGTGTAGGTATTATAATAATAATTAGCTATTACAAAAAAAAAAAAAAATTAATAATTATAATATTAAACGTTTTAATAATCCGGATGATTATATTTGCGTGTTTTTTTTTTTTTACCTAGTTAAAAAGTGCATCATTACTGTGCACGGAACGAAAATATATGAATGGCATTTCTTAAAAAAATAATAATAATAATAAAATTACTGCCCAAACACGCGACGGAACAATAAAAAGTCGTATTAGCGTGCGAAATTCGATCCGACGTCGCGTTCCGTTATAAACTGTCTTTTAAAAATACAAGAATCTCTTAATATACCTACATACTCGAACGGCGTATGTATAGCATTATAATAATATACAATGATATTAGTTGAATATGATACATTTATAATACTATTATTGTTGTGATACAAACGTTACTATTTTTTAGTCGTTCGTTCATTCATTTAGTACCAAGTGCCATGTCACGTTCATAATAATTTTGATGTGCGTGTATACAAGTTGTCACACGATAAGGTTTGAAGACAAAAAAAAAATGCTTATAATATAAAAAATTAATAAAATATAAGAGTATAGTGATCGTGTTTTCTAATTATACGAATTCTTTGACCTATATATATATATATATATATATATAAAATATTAAATATATATAATATTTATTGTTTACTTTGAATGTCGTGTCTATATAATATTATAATTGTATAAATATCGATTTCGAGTGATGTACCTACCTATACTTAAATCGATGAATTATTTATGAAAATACCGATGATGATTGCAGGTGACAATATTCAAACAGACGATAAATAATGTAAAACTTAGTTTTTTCGATTTTTTTTTTTTTATTTTTTTTTTTGTCCAACTGTATTTTAAATATTTTAATAATTTTATAATTTTTACGTTTCTATGAAATGAACAGATTTGAATACCACTTTACAAATACAAATGCAGTACCGACTCAATGGATAAAACTTTTTATTTTTCTTATTGTTATTTGTATTATTTGAATTTATCCCGTTGCGCAATCCATCGTCAAACTCGTCCGATTTGGTCCGCAGTCTTCGCAACCTTTTTTTTTATCATGTCATCTCACCTCACCTTCTTTTGATAATCTCTAAAATATTTTTCACAGAAGTCTCCTATCTTCGGTTACATTTCCTTTACTGGTCTCAAAGGTCATTATAATTTACTTTCAAGTACCAACCATTTATTTCCATCGGTTTTCCTCAGTATAGCCATGTTTAAAATCCATACAATATTATTAGTAATAAATATTTGTTATAAAACATTTTTTCTAACGGATGTTTATTGTTCGATTGAGATGTAATACATTACCGTATTTGGACATTTTTTATGAGTCACAACAATGTCATTTGTTTAAAATCCCCGAATAATATTATATAGTGAATATCTTGTTATGACGTACTTCCATTACAATATGTTTTCAGACAAAATTAGCGAATAATTACCAAATTGAAATCGGAGAAATCTACACATAAACCGTAAGCATTTTTCCCCAGATGTTTTATTTTTTATTCTTCTTCTTTTTCTATTTGCATATTTTTCTCTAAGAGTTTTAGCCCCTAATTATTTCTCCTATTTCTTGCCTTATGCGCGCTACCAACTCTTCATTTAATAATTGTTGCTAACTTGTAAATCTCTTTTTTTGTTTTTAGTGTACTTTCTTTTATCATACTTGTATTTTTAGGGCTTAACCTGTAATTGTTATATAGAATATAATAACTATACCACTGTCTTGAACTACGTCTCTCTAGTTTTTGATTTATAAACTTTTTAAAATCTTTTTTTGGTCGTCAATCCAACTTTTACTGGGTCTTGTTCTTTGAGGTCTCAGGTTCTGTATTTCTTAACCGGTTTTGTGTTTTCTTTCCTCATCATATATAACCTTATGTTGTATTTTTTGACCCATAATGAATCTTCTCGCCATTGGTGCTAGTTCCACCAAATTGTGCAGCTCATTTTTGAGCATCCTATGCCAATTAGATTGCCATGTTCGATGTAATTATATTAAACTAATGTTTCCAGACCTCTTTTTACTCAATGCCTCTTTTAGTTTTTCAAAAAATTCTTACCGTCCCCTCCCCGATAAATTACAAAAAAAAATTATAATTTAGTTTTTATAATCGGCCATTTAATTAAAGTGAAAAATAAATATTTTCTTCACATTTTGAGCTCGGACATTTTATTATAATTACGAATAAGTATAACTAACGTATATGCACACTAACTTATGTAGCTTCATGTAATAGATGCAGGTTTACAATATTGTCGGAAATGTCCGTATGAAAATAGGACCTCTCGTTGTTATTTCGCTGAATTTAGCTGTTGTAGTGTGTATAAAATATTTAATCATGTAATTATTTTCTATTATACGCAGATCTAAATTTCATTGCAATAATTTATGAATTTGCTAATATAGTTTTAATAATAATATAATTGTTTTTAATAATAGAGAATTATTTTTAATAATGAAAGTCACAGTAGAATCGCCCTTCTTAGCGCCCTCTTAAGTAAAAAGCCCCCCTCAAAATTAAAAAAAGCCCACATTGGGAGTCACTGTATTAAACTAATAAACTATGCGGGTAATTAAGTGCATACAATATAAAGGTATTAATACTATTTTATTTTAAAATGTAAATGTGGAAAAAGCCAACTTAAGAACATAAACAATTATAGGTTTTTCTTTATTGATTTGATAAAAATATAGTGATCTAATTTTAAATGCAAAATACAAAGAGAGATTTTTTTATAATCTAATCACCACCGGTACCAGAAATACGAAGCAATAAAATGTCCAGTAAAAAATAAAAACAGTGTCTCTATAAAGTACATAATAATAATTATTTATAATTATCGATTTGTTCAAGACGCATCCAGTTAAAATAGTACGTATTTTTTAACTCCCTCTAATCCCATATAAGAAAACGTTAGTTCGTTATAAACGACAATTAATTTACATTGTTTGGAATGTATTGCAATAATTATTTGTAATGCAACACCTAAATTAATTTGTCGAAAATAATTACAATTAAGAATAATATTATGTTTCACTCGTTATATTCATATAATATTTGATGAATTTTACTGTAGGAAATTATTTAAAAACTACATAAATAGTAATAAATAAATGCCGATTTGGTAGCTATCCGCATCACTTTCATTATAATTTATTATTATTTTACGTCGTTACATATTTAAGTTTTTATAAATACCACGAGGGTAGCATACTAATAATTATTAGTTGTTCAATTAAACATTTCCAAACAATTTTTATTTTTAATATTGAGTAGGTATAAAAATGTATGAGTAAGCGCGAGGTATTTTTTTTTTCTACCCAGGCAGAAATGAAATTAAGCAACTTTTTTATACCGAGTTTATTATACGACCGAATTTAGTTTTTGGTAAAATGAAAAATGTTATACATTTTTTTTTTTTTTTTTTGTTAACCTTAAATAAAATATATAGGTATATATTAAAGTAATAATAAAAGTTTTGAAGTGCTATAATAAAAAAAAATATTATAAATTATTATAATATAATATATCGAAATAGCGATTTATTTATTTTATTTCAGTATTCGAATTGATTTTATAATAATATAATATAGTTGATAATTTAATTATAAATAATATTATGATCGATTTACGAAACCATTTGTCATATTATATTGATAATGATTTCGTGTTATATAATATTATTAATCATAAAAGATATCAGACAGATATTTAGAAGGAATGACAGAGCTATCCCATAATTCATATACAAGGTATTATGCTAAGATCAGACGCCAGAAATAACTTTTGTTCTGTATGTTTTAGTATTTTCTTATTATAATTTCTAAATACTTGTGCTGTAGATGCTATATTATGTATATTTTTTTAAAAAATAAAAATAAAAATTTTTTTACAGATATTTATTATGCAAAATTATTTTCCATGGACAAATTGCTGAATCAATTTATATTGTTTAGTAGCGGCAATAATAACAATTTAAACTATCGTAAACTTCAAAAAGCTTTAAAAAAACTAACGATTCACCATTAATAGTAAATATCTGATCACCAAAAGTTTCAAAATATATATATTTGATGAAAACCTTGCAAAATTTTGTAAAAAAAAAAAAATGTGAATAAACATAAAAAAAAATAAAATAAAAATGGAATCATTGCGCAAGGCTCTAGTTATGTTATAACAAGGAAAAAAACTTAGAAATAACAAAGAGTACATAAGTTATTTCGGGTGTCGTATTTTCGTGTTACAATGATATTATACAGTGTATATTTTATTTATAGTATCGAAATATACTTGTGTTCGGTTTACTTACTAGAAAAATAACGAATTCTCTCGAGAAAATGTGTGTAACACCTATCTTCAGATTCAAACGATTAGAATATTTTTATTATCAGAAAATTCACTCGAACGATCCAAGAAATAGAAAATAAATCACACTCGTTTCACGCTCCCAGGTGCAGACGCGGGACAGTATAAAATAGAGTAGAGAGAAAAAAAAACTTTATATATATATAAGGTAAGCACGATATTTCAATCGATATAGTGTTTTGCACTCGAAACGTGTCCTGTCTATATATCAACGTACCAAAGCTGCATTCTAGATGCGCGCGTTGCATCCGGACCGTTGCAGATATATACGTAGAGTGACGTTCGCGTGTGCAATATGGCGGGCTCGACGGGACAAATGGATTTCGAACCGAATGGCGAAAAGGAGAAAAAATAAAATAATATTATTGTAAGAACCCCGCCCCGGCCCTTATCGATTGCCTATTTTACCGCCTTAAACACTTCTCTCTGAATTTGACAGCGAGACCGCCGCCGCCGCCTGTTCATATATATTTACAGCTCTTGTCGAACCCAACAGTTTCGTCGTCCACCCCGACGTCCCCCTTGCCTTCCGTCACCGTGGCCGATTTCCTAACCTTACCTTATTTTATATATATGTACACCGCAACATTTTGTTGTTTTTTTTCTCCTACTTCTTCTCCTCGCTATCCGACGGACGTCGAAGGGCGTTTTGAAAAATTGCTCACTAGCTGCAGCCTGCAGAGAAGAATTCTCTCGTTCCAGAAGTGTCGAATAGTTCCTATGTATGTATGTATGTATGTGTTTATGTAAGCATGTGTGTGTGTATGTGTGTACGTGTTCTCCTTTTTACACCATTTATTTTATTTTTACACGTCAATTCCTCACGAGTGCGCGTACACTGCACCCGTGTTTCGGCTCCTTGAAATACAGTGTGTTCCAGTTTCCAGGTAACACTAAATATTTTGGCTGAACGATTTTGGATTTGAATTCCATTTTTGAATAATGATATGGGATACTGAAATACACTGTTACGGATAAATTTAAAATGTTTAATTATTTCGGTGCACGTGTACGCAATATAATTTGTTGTTTTTTTTTTAGCATACCTATTTTCAGCATACCGGATTCGAATAATCCCATTTTTCCTCCATAAAATAGTAGTCAAGTGTTCCCACTTTTAAACGGCTATTTCTCGGGTAATTGTTGACATAAAAATTGTAATTATCAAAGTTATTTTTAAAAAAAAATAGATGTTAAACATAGATTTTGCTATTCAAAAAAAGTAATTTGTATTACACATATGCGCATCAAAAGAGTTAAACAATTTTAATTTATTTTTAAATGTTTGTTTCAATACCTTTTTAACCTACCAAAAACGGAATTAAAATCCAAGGTCATCCGACCGAAATATTTACCTGGAAACGTATTCACACTGTGTGTTATATTCTTTTGCATTATATTATGAAATTAATCCCAGTTTGTTTTCTTCAATCGTTTTACAAGGATTTTTTTACGCGATTATTCATAAATCTATAATAGTCGTTTCTAAAAGAAATAATTTATTCATATTTTAGTTTTATGTATATTTGTTAACATTGTTAACATCGATTTAGTCAATACCTATCTATAACAATATTATCTAGAACTAAAACAATAATTTTTAATTGATAAACATCTCGATGATCTCGATGTTGTGATATAACTTCAAGACAATTGAATAGTCCTGTAAAAACATGTTATCACCGATTGTTGAAACTAAATGATTTCAAAATATTGTCTAGGTATATTTGGTACCACCCAAATACAACGCGATATAAAAGTTTAATTTCTGATTCGTTGTTTATTTATTCATATAATGAAATTAAATTATCGGTTTAACGTTTAAATGTTGGACGAACTTTGAACAAATTTATTTATGAAAAAAACAAGACTATTTGTTTGACGTTATTACAATGATCTTATAACGTTTTTCTTTTAAATGTTTAATGCCAACAAAGTTAGGAGGTACATAATAACATCAATATAATACATTTAATTATTATTTGTAAGCATATGGTTTACTTTGTTCTAATACAGGTCATGCCAGGTCCATATATTATGTTTGTATAATATTATAATGTTGTCCTATATTCATCCAGGACCTAAATGATCATGAGCGTATAGTAAACAAACCCTTTCATTTTAGATAATTATTTAAAATTACATACATTTAACAAGCTATATGTGTAGAAACTAACTTGTATAATATGTTGTTCGTAATGCGCATAATATGTACAATATTATTTTTTCTGTACTCTTCTGTATTATCTGTAGATACATTAATAATCATAATATAGTTTTAAATTTGAAAATAATGTCCTTTAAAATCACATTACTATGTCTTCTAAAACGTTTCAATAAAATAAACGTCGTCACCACTGTTCAAACTGTGAATACTAGTAAGTCACTGATGTAGGTGGGAAGTTTGTTAGTTAGGATATATTATTTAATTTATATACCGCATGCAACGATAAATAAATTCAAACGAAAAATGACTCTGAGTGGAGTTTAACACTTATTTTGAATGTAATTATCGTTCCACCGAGGAACTTAACCGCCAAAATTATCTCCTTACATTTTTCTCTATCATATGCAATATTTTGTCACCCTGTTTCAAATTCTTGGGATACCGTATTCCATAACTCATTTATGCTACCAATCCATATTCTTCAGGGTCTGTCCCTTAGTCTTCTCCTCGCTAACTTCCAAGTCATTATTATTTTTACTAGGCATCCGTCTGCTCGCCACTGCAATCGTCAATCTTACACTTTTAATAAATTATCATACACTATCCTCCTTTTCGTACGAGTTTTTCAGCTATGCGTTCGTTCTCAATTCCCTTTGCTGTGTTTCAATATTGAATACTAGACCATGGATTCTTTTTAAAATTTTCCTTTCAAATCTTCTAAGTTTCTTCTAGTTTTTTATTTTTTTGTACTTAAATTACTTTTTGTTAATCATTTGTGTCGTTAGATATGGAACATTTGAACACTTCTACCGTTTATTCTGGTATTTTTTTTTCTGGGGATTTTTTTTTTTTTTTGTCGTTTTTTTCTTGTGGATTTTGAAAGCAATAAGCCCAAATTATTTTTAACGTACTTACCGAAATAACAACTACCGGCGGGAAGCGAGTGAATAATAACCGAAATAATCGACTTCTCGAAATGCCATCGCCGTTGTTCGGCGGTATATACACAGCGCGGATATTGCTGCGACGATCGATGGCGAGCAGAGGGAGAAACTTAATTTATATATATATATGGGTATATACGGTCACCCGACATCCGTGGATATGCGTATACGATAATAATAATAATAATAATAATAATAATAACGATTGTGTTCAGAAGATTCCGGTCTGATTGCGCCGTTTGTCCCCGCGGCTCCGCAAAGCCTTTCGGTAATTAAATATTTGTCCACGCGCCCGAGTAAACCCTTTGAAAATAATCCCTTCCGCTTCGTCCTGCCGTCGTCCGTCCGTCCGTCCGTCGCCGTCGTCACTGTTGTCGCGCGTTATAATATCGGGCGGTACGAGTAGGTAGCGACCGGCCGCTGTAGCAGTCACGTGGGTCTGCACTTCCGATATATTTGTATCCCGGCGGCGGCGACGATGACGGTCAAATGTAATTACTGTTTCCGGCCAGGGGTACCTACCTATACATTATACAGTATATATATATATATATGTCTTTAGATTCTAACACACCGGCTTTTCTGCGGCGGCCGAGCCGCTCGTTCCATTAGCGGCGGCTATGACGACGACAACGAGAAATATACACAGTAAATGCCGGGGGAAAGTAAAATAAAATTCTAAAAAAAAAAAAAAACAAAAAAAAAAATTGTCGGAAAGGCTTTTAATTTTTTTTCGCTTTTCCTATTATATATTTTTCTATCTTGCTCGATAATATAAATATATGTGTGTGTGTGTGTGTGTGTATAAAGAAATCCGCTGCACCGACCCTTTCTGCTTTCTATTCCTTTTGTGTCACTAATCATTATATTGCTCGACTGTTTCCGCGCCGCGCGCGGAGGACGTTATAATATACGAAAAAAAAAAAAAAAAAAACATAAAAATAAAAGAATTCCACTCGGTGAACTTTTCGAAAAGTCTCCTCCGAACCCTTATACGCCCCCCTCCCCCGGTCTACAAAAACCCAGAGTTTTTTAACGACGACGACGTGTATATTATTATTATATATAATATATACGAGTGCAAACAGTTTCCGGAGCGGTGAAAATTAAATAATATACACGGCGCATTTCCGCGCGGCACGGTATTAAACGCTCTGCCTAACCTAGGAAATAATAATACCACCAAACGTTTTCATTCGTCGGGGCGGCAAGGTATTCGCGCGCGATTACTCCCATCCACCGGGAAAGTCATGTAGGTACTGCAAAAAAAAAATTGTCGGAAAGGCTTTTAATTTTTTTTCGCTTTTCCTATTATATATTTTTCTATCTTGCTCGATAATATAAATATATGTGTGTGTGTGTGTGTGTGTATAAAGAAATCCGCTGCACCGACCCTTTCTGCTTTCTATTCCTTTTGTGTCACTAATCATTATATTGCTCGACTGTTTCCGCGCCGCGCGCGGAGGACGTTATAATATACGAAAAAAAAAAAAAAAAAAAAAAAAAAAAAAATCATATTAAAAATGTTATTCGTGTTCGAGTTTGCGAGAGAAAAAAACCGCCGTGCAAAAAAACGTTCGTTACAAGGCCTATTCGTAAAATGTTCAGCGGCGAGACTTAACAACCGAACGGACCTTTGGCCGGACGCCAACTTTCGCTCGCTCGCGCGTTCCGTTAAGTTGGCCTTTTTGCCCGTGCCCGCGCGCACGGTGATAAACGAACAATTTATTCGCCGCGAGAGAAGTTTGGAGTGTAAAATAAAACGAAAAAAAAATAAATAATAATAATAATAAAACCGGGTGATTTTTTTTTCCACCTGCCTACGTGTAGGTACCTACAGCGAAAAAGAGGGAAAAAAAAGGATTGAATAACGGCTTTCGAAAATTGTTACCCGCCCTCGCGTATTTATCGCCGGTAAACTTTGGCCGTTCTTTACGGGCAAACGAAAAACCCGGGGTAAGTGCAGTGTGTGCGGTAAAAAGGCGCGGCCGCGAATCCGCGTGGGGCGGATCGCAATAATTTTTATTCGCGTTATTAAACGCTTTTTGCCCGGGCACTTTTGACGGGAATAATAGACACGGTAATGGTGTTATATTATAATTGTTGTTATTTTATTATCATAGCGAGTGTGTTGTGGACGACAATGATACTCTTTTTCATAACGGTAGACAAAAGGGAGGGAAAAAACGGCGTGGGCCGTTTCGCTGTGACGGCCGCGGGGACTTTGTGAAAAAAAAAAAAAAAATCGGACCGAACAAACGTTAAAATTAACAACCGGGGTCCGGGAGATTTCGTATATATACCTATACATAGTATTGTATTATAACTCTAAACGTCGTTAAAATATCCGCCAAATTATTTTGACATGAGTATGTGCAGTATGCGCACTCGAAACAAACCCCGTTATTTCATTGTGATAATTTACAGTGCGTAAAATATTAATAACAATAACCGTAATGACTTTTCCTTCTGAAATTCAACTAAATAATGGTACGCTGTTGGAAGGCTGTTGGACGCAGTGCCCGACTAACTGAAATGGTGACCAAGTACACGACCCGAATCGAGGCCCTATATTTCTTAAATTGTTTTAGAGGAAAACCATTAAACCGCACAAAACCGAAAAAAATCATTTCGGTTTTTTTTTTTTTTTTTTTAGGAATAAACGATTCGAAAATCTCGTTTTATATCTCGTTTTTAGAAAATTCTTACATCTGACGTATTTGATTGAAACTGCTGGTATCTTTGTAACTACACAATTAGTTACAACTACCGTCCCCTGGTATAAGAAAATAATAAAATAAACTAAATAATGATCTTCTCACTGTACTAGACGGAATTCGCCACCAGAAACCACCGTAGATTTGATGATTTGAACGACATTTCATTGTTCGACAACTTGTTTACGAATAGAAAACAATAAATCCACTTCGTAGTAAAACAGTTCATAACGCATCCCTCACGATTCACTCGGAGTCTAAAATTTCCAAAGTATTACGTATTTATAATAATTATATGCGAAAATCATACGACAGTAAAATATTATATAACTACCGAAAATAATAATAATTACCGTTACAATTATTGCATATTCTTTATTCGCTGTCCGTCCACTCCTAAAATTCAATATTTGAACTTTTATTGTAGTCGAACGTTTGAGGCTACTAAAGCCGTCGTTCCGTCCCTCACCAACAGACGCCGTTCGAATTTTAAATTTAAAACGTCTAACTATATACAATACGAATTATTGACCTTTTTAATGGCGACAAACCACCTCATTTTCGGTTTCTCTTTGTCATCGTCTTCCTTTTTTCTTTGCATATTCATTACTCGTAACGACCTAGTGTGCCATTTTCAGCGAGCTTTAAAACGTGGATACACCTACTTTACAATTTATATCACTTTAAGTAATTTACTTCCATCCGGAGTATACTTTTGAAACTTTCCAGTGTACCACGGTACACATTTATGTTGTTATTATTTATTTATGTTTATATTTTATTTTTTGTGATCCAAAAGCATAATATGATGTTTGAATAATATTGTTTAGATACGAGATGCTTACGCGTATTATACTTTACAAGTCAAACAAAATATATATCCACTAGTTGTCTCGGGAATGTTATTTTACCTAAAGTGGATATATTATGAGCAGGTATACTACTCCGTTTGTACAAAATAAGAAGTTGAACATTTATATTGCGATTATGCCTCAGGTAGCTACACTCATAATTTTTCCATAAGTACCTATGAAAAACTCGAAATAAGAGTACCAAAATATTCATTTTAGTGTTGTGTTTTTTACGCCTCTACTTATATAATACACGAAACCGAATCAAACTTATAAATTACTATCGATTTAAACGAACAATTGATTAATAGTTAATTTAAAGTGCAATTGATCAAGACGTGTATTGATCGCAGTACATTATAAAAAAAAGTTATCATAAAAAATTGTACTATGGCTGAGCCACTATTGTAAAAGAGAGGTTGAGAATGTTAATCGGCTATCAGATGAACTTGAGTTTACAAAATGTGACGGTAAATAATCGAAATCAAAAACGTTTCTGAACGGAGCTTGGAACACTGCAGATAAAATTAAATAACTATTAATCGTGTTTTCCTCCTAGACCTAGTCGAAAAACAACCGAAAAATGAAAAAAAAAACCAATGTATCACTATTTTTCGTCCGGCTTTTCTGTTTTCAGAAAAAATTGTTTAAATGTGCGGTACTGCCTGTGAAAAAAACTCGTATTTTTAAATGTATAGCGTGGACAAATTAAAGCATTTTCCTTACTGAAAAAGCGTTTTTTCGAGCGAAATCGAAAAACAAATTTTTCGGAATTTTCGACGCTTTTCTGCGAACGTAGCCGTCGGTACGTTTTTAATTTTAACGGCTATATTATTAATACGAGTATATAATTACTATATATATATATATAGTATATAATATTATGTATATAACGTAATAATGAAATATTTATTAAATTACCTTTTTTACCCTTCGAGCTGATGACAAGACCCTTTATGCATTCCACATTGTTGTAGCTCAAAACAAATTAATAATTGCCAATTATATTATATAACACTAAGAATGCGATTCTCACGACGGGTTTCCTGCGTTTTAACGAATTTCTAACATTTTATAACGATAATTATGTAATAAAAACATTCCATATGCCTTTCTCTGTTCACAGAATGCAATAGGTAGTACCTAGTGAAGAGTTTTTTTTTTTTTTTTTTTAATGCTTTCCTCGTCTAATAATAGATCGGGGATTATCGGTGTAGTTTAAGAATGACAAAAAATTATATGTCCTTTTTTTTTTTTCATGGTTATTATAAAAATAAAAAGTTTTAAAAATACTGAAAATCATGGATTCAACATCGTCAATTTGTCAGTTGTCACGAAGAATACGAATTACTATATTCACATAGGTGACACGACTTTTTCGATGATTCAAGTATTATATTGTTATACGGAATCAGCGGTGGATTTTGAATTTTTTTTTTGAGGGGGGGGTCTTTTTTGATATTAACTTACAATATATTTAACATACACTAAATATTTACCCAATATTTATTAATTTATTTTCATTAAATTGCATATTATTTTTTTTTTACTTATTTGTATCCACAACAAAGTTTAGATGTAATTTAAAAATTATAACAAAAAACTTACTTTTTTTTAATTTTAACTCGGAGTCTGGAGAATTCAGCCCCCCGGACTCCCACCGTAAAAATGCCACTGACTACGTTTAGTAAGTGTTTGGTAAAACCACAATTGCTGATCGTATCACTTCATTCCTTTTTGATAACCATTCCTGGTCTATTTACCATACACCTTTTTGGTAGCGTCACAGAGAAATTCGAATCATTAGTGTTCTGATGCTAGTTCAACAACAACAATCATTTATATACATATCGTTCCCTCTTATTTTCGTTTTCTGATTTGCTAGATGTGGCCCATGTGTACCCGGTATACCATTTACTTGACCGGCTGGGCCCCGGGCTCTCGGACACGAAGGCAGGGAAATAATGTCTACAAGAGGCGGTGGCGGGGAAAACGCCAATCGTATAAATATAGCTGGCGTAGGCGTGTACGTCCACACCTAGGTATACAATAATATAATAAATCTCGTCGCCATCAGCCGGGTCCGTTACGTGAGAACGTCGCCGAAACAGAGATTACGTAACGTCATTACTCGGCTCTTTTTAAACGGTTTTCCGTGTTTTTCGCCGGACGGTCGGCGCGATAATAATAACAATAATATTACTTTCGAGGGGGGCGCCGCCGAATATCTTCGCTGCCAGGCGCTGGCGTGACTGACGCGCGTTTCCATCGACTTTCCCCCCCCCCTCCGCGACCGCGCTATAATAATAATAGCTAATTTATAAATTATTACGTATTTCGCGCGCGCTGTTATCATATTTATTATTATTATTATTATTATTATTATTATTCGTATTTCGTAACGACGCCCAACGCGTTCGGAGGGGGCGAATAAAAAAAAAAAATATACGTATAAAAAACCCATTCGGATTACACCTGCTCACCGCCGCCACGACGGTTTCCACAACACTATAATCGCGGAGTCACGGGGCGATTCGAATTGGCGCCGGTACGGAAGTCCCTCCATGTATTATACGCAATAACGTTCTGCGTGCCGTTAGCTGCAACGTCGAAAAATTATAAACTATTTTAAGTGTACCTGTAATATATTGTGACTGCACGTCCCCCGTACATTTCACAATGTTTTTGTGGACATTTCGTAAAAAAAAAAAAAAAAATTACATTAACATTTAAACATGTATCCTAGACTGGGGCTGCGTATTAACGCTCCCCACTTAAACCGAGCCGGAGAGGCGAATAAAATCGTCTTATGGTTCTTCGATTTGTCATCACAAATGTATAGTATCAATAACATGATTTCAATGATAACAATAAGAAACATGGTTATCGGCGTTTTACTGCTGGTTCAAACCGGATACTGTTCCAAGGCAATACATTTTTTATGTCTTCAATGTGAATGTAAAATTTAATCAATGAAAAACTACAGGTTAAGATAAATCAATAAAAAAAAAAAAAAAAAAAAAAAACGAGAAAATGTGGACTATATTATTCGAACTCGAAAACATTGATTGGCACCATCGGAATGTATATATTTAGCTGTATGGCGACCACTACGTAGGATAAAAAGAAGTAGAAAAGGTAGGATATATTATACAGAGGACTAGACATAATTCGCTGGGCATCAGAAATTATTCCATTGAAGATTAAAGCAAGTATTCTGGTCGAAAACTTGTTTACGGATTGGAAAAACAAATCTGAAATTCCGTCAATTAAAAAATACGAACAACATTTCTATGATGCGATTTTGCAATTAAATCTTTTGGTGGTTTGTAGAGATACGAATAGTAGTGTTTGAATTGGAGGAGGACGCAGAGAGACGGAGTTCCTTTTACTGTATCTATGTTTTTTAGAATTCCTTTACAAATTATTTTTGTTGTGACAAATGATACGTTTATTTTTTGAAATAATACAATTTTCAAAAAGCATGCATTCTCAACTCGGATAAATTTAACACTGCACAAATTTGTTTTTTTTTTTAGAATCGAATATTTTAATATGACGATGGTTACACATATATTACATATCTAAGTAAAAACGTGGCTTGCAGGAATATTATCGGTTGGAATTTTAATTTTTTTTTTTTTTTTTATCAGTAAATTACCTATTCTCGCATTATGTTTGAAAAGTGGTGTAAGGGGTTGTGGGAGTAGGAGTTGAATGCCTTCCGCGAGTTGGATTCAATTTGATAATTGCGCGGGAG
The DNA here is from genome assembly GCA_902439185.1 of Cinara cedri. Classification (NCBI taxonomy): domain Eukaryota; kingdom Metazoa; phylum Arthropoda; class Insecta; order Hemiptera; family Aphididae; genus Cinara; species Cinara cedri. The sequence continues at coordinate 698,674 of CABPRJ010000482.1, forward strand.
CGACAATTTTTTTCCAAATTTCCTAGTCCCTTTTCCGAATGAAATATTATATTACAATATGCGAAATGTATACTCAAATTTAACGCTTATACGTTTAGTGCCCGAACGCGTAACACGATTACATAAAAAAATCGTTTACATTGGGTACACGCGCGTATCATAAACGTTTTGGCGGATATACAATATCATACAGTGTTATAATTATCAGACGCGGGGCGTATAATATTAATAATAATAATTATATACTTACACCTAGCCAGTTGACGCGTGGCTAACGAACGACTCTCGAGACCATCAACGAGTTTGTGTGTAATATTAGGTATAATATAATATACGACGCATGTTAAGTGAGTATTTACGTGTAACTTAATATGTAATTATAAATTTAATAAACCTCGTCGACACGCGGCAGTGGCGGCGAGCTAAAGAGCGCGTGTATCGCGGGCACCTATAGTAAACCGACGGCGAAATCGTAATAATAATAATAATAATAATATTACGCGGCCCGTAATCATTATTATTGTTATTATAAAACATAATATTTGATACGGAAAACACAAACGAGGAGTCGTATGACAAGAGTCGACGACCTGCGACTGAACGCCGATCGTGTAAACGCGCCGCGTTACAATCAGTGTAGGGAAAGACAATACCAAAAATATTTGAGTAGCCTGGTTTCAGTTGTTCCGAAAATTAGGAAAGTGAGTTATCCGACACTGTTTTTTCAGTAGGGTTCGGGAAGGGAAATCCATTTCTGTAATCAGTTAGTTTCAAAACGCGCTGACCGGGTCAAAATTGAATAGGTATGTAGTTCGTTTAGCAAAACTAAAAAATTCCATTGGAATTGCATAAGAAAAATGCATTTTGGATTTCTTTATTTCGCAGGAAACTCGTAGATAATTCATAATGGATAGGACACGCGCACCGCAGTTCCCGAAAAAAAAAAAAAATAAGAGAGATAGCAATATTATATAATAATCATATTATCTTCTGTCTTATACACACCAATAAATTTACTTTTATTCTATGAATTATTTCTTGTTGCACACGTATAATTTGAACAGATTGTATACTGTATTGGTGAGCGAGTGTGTGAAATACGAGAAGATTCAGAAACGTTTAATAACCAATGTAGCTTATCTGTCTATAAGGAAACCCCTTTTCTATTTTTGTTTTCTGAAAAATAAAATTTCTGTAATGTGTGAGTTTCGCTTTCATCCTACTTGTATATTTTTGTATCAGTACCAGATAATGATTTGTCTAAGATAAATATTTTAAAAAAATGTTCAGTATTAACTATATAGTAGATAACGTCACGAAAAGATAATAACGTTAACGTATTTAGATAGATCATTGGAAATAATATTTTAAGAAAAATAGGCAATTCAGGTTCAAAACATACTAATAAATATTCAAAATAATATAATACATATAGGTATTACAGCAATTCTGTCCAATATATATTTTTTATATGAAAAATCAATTTAAATATTCGTAGTAAAAAACATAATGTTGTGACATTTGTGAACTTTCAACTATCAAGATGGTTAAAAAAAAAAAAAAAAAACTTGAGGAATGAAGATAATAGAATATTATTATTATGTACTTTGTATCTAATATATACATCTTCTAATAATTTATTAAAGATAATTTAAAAAGGTAAATACAAGATATTGTATTGATTTTATTTAGATTTTAATTTGAATAATTTTCGCATAATGGTGACGATAATGATGATATGTCTATGAAAAAAATATGACGTGTCAATGTATAATTTTGTGTGTTCGCTCACAATACAGGAATAAACCGAAACAAATCTATTTTGTAAAGTTTCTCCGTAAACGTATGTGTGCATAAAGGTAGTTACCCTGTCAACAAGTTTCAACAACCTGATGATATACAACAGTGTAATTGTCTACAAACTTGACTCGACACTACAACAATAATATTGTAAGTAGGTAGTTGACTTACTTAGTGTGATTCGCTGCCAATTTCCATGGGTATTTGGCGTTTGTATAATATAGTTTTTGGCGAAAATCTACAATATACAAAATTGGACATTCGTAGCTGACCTAGGAATTTTTCGATATTTAAAATAAACATTGTTCGAAAAATAACTTAAAAAAAAAAAAAAAAACTCATTCCCGATTTCCAATTCATCATTTCTTATTTTCATATTCTTATTTTCATCATTCATGATCATCCGAATATGGAATAAATTCTAAAAAAAAATATGTCGACGAAAATTTTGTAAATAAAAAAAAAAAAATTCGGTACATACAGATTGTATATATATATATTTGTTCTAAAAATTGTAAAAAGAAAAAAAAATTAAAAAGTCACGTATTTCATTATATTTTGTTCGTTTATATTCACATTCCTATACAAAATTAATTAATTCGTACTCATCATTCATCAAAAGTAAAAGTAATTGATTTCATAATAATGCTTTCGTCTAACATGGAATTATATTCAACAAATTTATTTTTTTTTCAAACGCTGATAATAATATCTTCCTTGGATATATTTTTTTTTTTTAATACGATAAAATATGGGTTGGATCGTAAAAAGCTTTTTAAATGTTGATGTTTTATGTAAATTTTCAAAAAGTTTATAAAACCAACCAACAAAATAGATATCGAACAAAAACTTAGGAAATTGAAATTATCGCCTAAAAAAAAAAAAAAAAATGTAATTTTTTTTTTTTTTCCTTTTTTTTTTTTTTTTTTTTTTATGAGCAGCGAATTTGACGGCTGCTTTTTCCGCGTGTATATAAAATCTGACGTTGACACGCGGCTAACGCGATGCGCGGAGCGGTGGCGCGCAGGGCTGTCGTCGGGGGTTAGATCGCCACACTGGCTTGAAAATACAAAACCGCTGCGAGTATTTTTTCAGTAGTTTCATCTTGAAATTTTATATTTCGGCCAAGTCGTAACAAGGAAAACAGTTTTATTTAACGAATACGGATTGGCATTCAGAGATCCGGATTTCAAATCCTGTTCGCCGTCGGTGTTTAGGTGAAAGTGAAACGGAAAAAGATTCTGCGATTCACCCGCAAACCGCGACTACTATACTTACTAAACGTACGCTACTGTTGAAAATGTCCGGCCACGTCACCGGCGCGCAGGTGTATAGACGAGTTTACACGATGATGTAATTTTCGGATCCCGTGACTCACGGACGGGCGTTGGGATGGGGGTTAGGCGGATGCTGTCAGCTGCGTAAATCGTGCAGATTCGATGACGACAATTATAATAACGATACGATCGCTACCTATGTTACATCAAAATCGCGTCACGCGTGCCGTGACGACCGGGACGAAAACAGAACGGCGCGTCGACGCCGGGGTCGAAACGAAACGCTGTCGTCCGATTTCGATATTGACACGCGGTGACATTGTGACAACGTGATTACAGCCCTTCTAGTCGGCCGGTTTTCAGTACCGCCGAGTTAATAATTATGTTATAATAACGGTTTTTTTTTTTCCGATATTCGTTATTGTAAAATTGTGTAACGCACAGCCGATATGTTGTCCCGGCGCATAAACGATTCGACCGTCCAAAAACATAATAGAACACGGTGACTAACGTTTTAAAAACTCTACAGTACAGCCATTTCAGTAATATTTGTCTGACGCGTCGGGTCGCTATTATGAGCCGTTGAAATTTCAACTATTCGTTCCGCAGAGAATATAATTTTATATTTCGATCAAAAGTACAGTGCCGAAAAATTGGCGCAAATTAATTTCAGACAAAATTAGCATTAAAACGTGAGAAATTAGCGTATACAGCATGTTCCACGATCATCGGGATATCGTGTGAAGTCTTAACTCTTTTGGAAATTTTGTTTACAGTTTAAGAAACGAATAACTATTAAATCATCATTATGTTTTGTCATTCTTGATTTTGTGAGTGAGTTGACTACCCACATTTGATTTTCAAATGACAACCGGTATTGATAATTATTTTCATAAATAGACCGAGTATTATAATTTAAATACGTTTTGGTGTTCAATTTTTTGATTTCCGTCGATCCGTTGACGGGATATTCCACTTTTAAATTTGTGTAAGGAATTCTACTATTTCGTACTGCTCAAACGCCGCATTCTGTGCCACTACTACTCCCCTTCTATCCAAACTTAAAAGTCAAATTCAAAAATTCCAACTTCAATATAGGTGCCATTTCAAAATCAAAAGTAGGTAGTTAGTTCGTCTTAAAAAAATAAGAGTGACAAAAAAATAATGCTAATGTAACATTTAAAAGCTATTTATTTTTTTTTTTAATTTGTCAAAAATTCGGACAAAAAGTTACTTCTTTTCGAGATATCGCAATGATCGCACCTTTGTGCAACAGCCTGTTGTTGGTATACCGTGTTTTGTTCTTTGGACAACCGACCCAATACAGAGCAGTGCATAAATACAACATGCGTATATTAATTTATTTTCAATTAGCGTTTTTATGCGGACAACGAGTACGAGGGGAGGGGAGACGAAATATGTTCGCCAATATTTTATTTTGCAATTGATATCGTCCGTGGACTGGATATTTCGCGCATATAATATAATATCATTATTTATACGTTTTACATACTATAATAATAATAATAATAATATATTATAATATCCATCACCTGTCTGGTACAGTATAGAATATTGCGTTCGAAAAATCAAACGGTAGTATTGCGCCGGAATCGATCGTGGAACGGTTTAATATCATATTGAAAATTTAAAGCGCGCGGATTACCGCGCGCGTATCTACACCGTATTCCGCAGACATAATATTCCCGTTGAAATATGATTGAAATTATTTCCATATTTGTTGAACTGAACAATGTTACCGGTATCATAATAATATATTCGGTTATCTATAATAACTATTTGTATATTATATTATTTAAATCGATTGTATTTAGAAAAGTGTTGTGTTTATCCAGATAAATTTTAGTAATCTTTTATCTTATCTAGCTATCTAACGCCAAGTTATCTAAGTACATATCTTAAATGGTAATCGTACTTATCTAGATAAAATCATGTTAAGTCTAGATAAGTTCATGAGTTATTGAAAAATAAAAATAGTGTATTGTTTTTAATATCTACGTAATACGTTTTCGATTTTGGTTTAGTGTGTAATAGGTATTATAGAAAATTTATATTTTCCTGACGATTTGACATGTGTGTAACTCGTGTAGTGTTTGTCCACAACAACAAACAAGTCATGTAAGTGATAATTGATAAACCATATAGGTTTCGCACCATGTTTACCCCGCTCCCGTCTATTTTTGTAACACGCGTTAAGGAAATTTCGTTACGTTGTGCGTGTACCACTTAATAGCTAAATTACCTAATTCGGGGATTGAGGAATGTATATATTTTAGTCAATGTATAATTTAAAATCCAGATAAAAGTGTAGGAATTGTGTAAGAAGCGTTCAACATCTATCTGTTAAAATTATTGATTATTATTGAACCTTCATAGAAAGTATTACATTTTACAAAATAGGTGTATGAAATATCGGTAGTTGGAACTTAGAACCAAAAAACATCATTTTTTTTTTTTTTTTTTAACTAGATAAAAATGTACCTAGATATCTTTTATCTAGATAGTACCAATTTTCTTACTTTTTATCGTCATCTAGATTAATAAAATTAGACCATATTATCTTTCATTTTTATGCATTATTTATCGCCAACACTGATTCAGAAGTATTTCCTCCAGTAGCGTTTGTACAGAAAATAAATATTCGGGGTACGAGCTGACGGTATGCCGGTATAGCCTGCTGGTATAGAAATAAAAATTGAGAAAATAACTCCCGATCTTGGTCACTATATCTGTTTGTCCAGGCTGTTTGCGGGACCCGATTCGCCGGAAAAATGAAACCACTACTGCAATAACCGCGAAACAAGTATTATTGTATTGCGATATAATATGAAAACCAAAATAAATCTATAATGAATTTTTCGTTTTGTAAATATAATTTTATCTACATTATTGACAGAGATGATAGATAACGACAATAAGTAAATCTATTCAACATTTCTCAGTCAAGAAAAACATTTTTTTTTGTGGGGCTACAGCACACTGTACCCTCTCCTTAAAACATATTCTGTCGATTTTAACAAAACGTTATATTATTCCCCACTATTCCTATTCACGTAAAAAATGATGTCCTTATAAAAAAAAAATCAAAACATTTTTAGATTCTGAGCAATGCTATTAGAACATAATATTGTATATTGATAGTGATTGTATATTTTTTTTATGATTTGTTTTTTTTCTGACTGACGTATCAACTACAAGAGTGGATTTTGTTTGGAAATATTGTTTAGTTGATGCATTGGAATAGACACTTTTTGATTGGTTTTGACTTTTCTAAATATTGTAACTGGTTAAAACAGATTAAAAAAAAAAACGAAAAACTGGAATATTTACATTTTGTTAATTTTGGTGATAATCGTGGACATGCAATTTTTCCCGAATATTTATATTTGCATTTTATATTGTTGGTAAAATTAAAAAAATAATAATAATTAAGTTATTTTCAAGTATTTAAAATACTTTGAATATTTTTTTTAAATTTTATTATTTGCAACATACAATTTATTTGACTTCGTATAAATGTACTCGATAATTTGATACAGGTTTCTCTTATAAGTTGTTCTTTTAGTGATACAAAAACATTGAAAATCTGTAGTCACCATTTATTTTTAAAAATGGATATAAATTTAATATTTATAACTCTAAAGTTAAGTATATCTAGAATTTATTTCAGAACTCGTTTTTTTTTGATCCATCTAAATTAGGTACGGTAAAAAAGGGGGGAAATGGGGGGTGTAGTCCCTTATTGTCTCATTTTTTTAAAGTATTTATAATAATATATATTATGTTATGTAAATAATAAAAGTTCTTAAAATATATCGTAATTCCATGACAAAAATCATTTGACCGTCACAGATATGATTTTATTGACTTTCATTGAAATTCAAGCATATCGTATCGGTACAGACATCGATATCGATTACATAATAAACAATATATAATATTATTATTTGACGACTTCTGAGCGAAGTGAGTAGTATTGCAGGTTTCCTTTGATGAGTTTTTTTTTGTACGTGTCTGTAAAAAACTTTTCTACTAGAAATGTTACTCCACTCACAAACTTTTTAGGAACTTTCTTGTAAAATATTTTATTAAGTCTATGCATTAAAATGATTATTTTTTGATTTCCCATCCATGGTTTTAGATGAGATAAACTGGTAATTGTTTGTATTATATTTGTTGATTTTTGGGTTGGCAACATGGGAGAAAAATGCGCCTAATAATGCTCCGCTCAGAATCGTATTTCATTAACAATGATTAAAAGGTCCCGGAAACAGTGGCATACCGATCAACGATATCAGCCTTTCTTCTGATTTTACCTGCGTCAATAATTGTTCATTGGCAATTATAATAATCGATTAAATATTCTATATTATACCTACTAAATTATTATGCGTTGTATGCAGACAACCGCGCAGTATTTATTTCGACGATATAGGTACCTATGTTGTTTTTACGTACTTATTTACCTTTGTAAATGTAAATTCAAACGAATTGTATTCGATTAATAAATATTGAATGTATATAAATGTGTTTACTTTGGTAATGTCAATTCAAAACTTATTGCATTTCATTTCAAACTCGTAAATTACCCGTCGAAACCACGGCAGGGGCTTAGGTACTATAGGTAAAGTGTATGAGTACTATCGTAAAGTGTTTATTTATTATTTACTCGTCAGTTTTTTTTTTTTTTTTTTTATCGACAATTATTGTGTAAATATGACCGTGTACGGAAGTTTTTAAAATCGACGTATTTCCGTTATATACGAATATATATTTATTTATATTATTATTATATGAAACGGTATAGGTAGGCAAAATAAACAAGAGTCATGATGTTGATTAAAAGTTTTTTAAAGTGTCTGTCCGTCTATACCCATAATACCATATGTATAAAATGTACATTTTTTATGCTATATTATAATATTTTCATCGTTGAGTGAAACGCAACACATTTTCCAACGGTTTATCTCGAAATAATCGCATACGGTATAATATATCAACAACAATAATGCCGCACTTGTCGGTTGTTCTATTTTTTATTATTATTTTTTTTTTTCGAATAGTGATAGTACGGTTTTTATGAATGGTTTGAGGGTGGGAGGAGGGGGTAGTAATATTTTCTGTACTAATCGCGCGGGATACTATACGCAGAAAAAATAAACAACTGTTAAAATCGGGTTTTCGATGATTTAGAACGCGGAAAGCGACGACGGTCCGTCCATCTAAACGACTAAACGTGTACTATTTTTATATAATAATTCACATGTAATCCGGCCGGTTCGGCCATTTCAGTATCTGATAGTATTATGATGATATGCGAACACTAAAAACATCCAATAAAACGAAAACGCGTCCGTATATTATACTATATTGTATGGCGCATAATAATATATAATACTATTATTATAATAATATTTAGTCACTGCAAACTCGTGGGGTGAGGAGAAGAGAGGGAGTGGAGATATGTCTTTTATACAATTTTCGAGACCGTATTAAACCACGTCTAGACGAAATAAAATAAAAACATACAACTGCGGCGTTACGATGAAACGAATAGGGTATTCAATATTATAATAATAATAATAATAATAATAATAATAATAATATTTTTATAGTGTCATCCACAAACGCGTTGAAAAAACGATCGTTATTATTGTTGGTATTTTACTGTGTTCAGTATATAACATTATATTATACAAAATATTTATAGTCGACTTTAACAGGGTTAAAAAAAAAATCGTTATTGCAACAGACTTTGCCACTTTCCTATGTTTTTTGCTGGTTATTCCCAATTAGATGAGAAAAACTTTGAGAAAATCAAAATTAACTCCTCAATGCACCAACTAGACACAATTAGATACTTTTAGAAAAGATATTACACTTGAAAATCTGAGCGTTATTTTTATAGTAGACAGTTTACATACAATAAAAAAACCTGCATATTAAATAGTAAAACCAATATATTCCTAGCTACATACAAAATCTAAAAAAAGAACTGCATTAAATTTGGGTGTACGTTTCAAATAAAATACCATCGGGCAAAAATTCCGAAAATTTCTATATACCCTATACCACATAAAAAAATAACCGAAGTTTTACTTAACGTAAAAGTGTTTTCCTGGAGAAAAAACCACACATCTTTATGAAACTATACTAGTTTCATCATAATACTTAAAATCTAAATTATTGCACTTTTGTACGACCCTCGATATACTATGAAAATATAGTTTTTGGTTTGGTTTATTTGGTGATTTTTTTTTTTCGAGATCTATAATCAATAATCATGTTATGTTACTTATACCTATCACTTTCTGACTTGAATCGTTTTTAGATTTACGCGCGCGTGTTCACTCGGTCATGACATATGACCATAACACGTGCGTCGTAATTTAATCGCGCGGACGATGTTCAACGGAGTAGACATTTTATTATTATCATTGTTTTCTCTTTTTTTTATTACCTATTCGAAGACCGTTCGAGTGGTCACTTACAGCTTTACCCCGAATACTCCGACGCGGCTGCGGTCTTATCAAAGGACCTAGGTGCTTTCTGGACAGCGCAGATAAGAACGACAACCACGACGGTCGAACTCGAACGGGATACATAGGAACATTGTTGCGGTCGCACACAGTGGTAGTGGCAAAGTGATGGTACAGCAGTTGTACAATACCCACATAACTATATATGTAATACTAATAATAGCAGTCGGTAGTATGAAACCGTGTTCACAAAACGCCCCGATGTGTGTCGGGACCACGGCGTTATATTATAGCCGAGAATCGTGGGGTTTCGGGACTGCGCTCGTCCGATAACCAACTGAAACTAATTAAAGGTCGGTAAACCGCAACGACCACGGCTACCGCCACCGACGCGGCGGCGTCCGTTCTTCGTAAAGTTTTCGGCCGTGTAATATTCTTACGTCGGCCGCGGACCCGAAAAGCGACAAAATCTACCTGAATTATGTTGTAGGTATAATGTGAGTAGGCAACTACGACTACCCACTTGTGTTTTTTTTTTTTCATTTATCGGACGCCGTTTATAAATTATGTATCGATATATAGAGGAGATATATAGAGCCTATAAACAAGAAGAGGAGTTGTTAATATAGCGATGAACTTTTTCTAATGGCCGGCTGTTATCACTGATTTTGGACGCCATTTTTCGTCCAAATATTATCCGTATTATAATATAGTAGGTGGCTAGGTTCTAAACTTGATAAATGTAAATAAAATAGTAGAATGTACACAATTAAGATAATTAATTGGGTATAGATACTACTTTTTAATTGAAGCAAGATTTATAGTAAAAAGATTGTTAATAAACACATAAAAAAAAGCATGCATAGTAAAACCATTATACTCGCTTCACTCAAAATATATTAAACTTGAACATTTCTAAAATAACCGTAAATAATTCAAAAGGACGTAAAATATTTTGGAAATTGTTCCATATTATTTATAAGAAATGAAAAATAAAGAATTCTTTCGTTCCTTTATTTTATGTATTTGATAAAATAATACTTTTTTTTTTTTATATTATTATTGTTTCTGCATTTAGACACATTTGTTTGGTTTTTGAGTCTTATTATTGCATTTTTTTTTTTTTTTAATACTTACATTTTAACTGACATGTATTATTCAACGAAAGGAAACAAATGAAAAATAACAAAGTCTCGTTTTCTCAAAGTAGGTAATTTTCATTTTAGTTACATATAAAGAAAGTCATTTCAACTGTATATAAGAAAAAAAAGTATTCAACTAATCTCAAGACTTGTATTTCTATAATATAAATTTGTTTATTTAACATATCTATAATTATAAAATTCATTTTAACCGCAAGTCGTATACAATAATTATTTTTGCTTTTGTCTCGCAAAAACGCTTTTGGTGAATTAAACGAGCCCAAAAGTTGCAATGTAACTAATTAAACAAAAAATATAAAGTACCTATAGGGACACTAAACAATTTATATATATATATACTTTTTTACTCTTTCATTTAATAATGCCCTAAACATTTTACGAAACAATAATGATGAACAAAAATAATCCTACATTCAGATTTTTGTTATATAAATAAATGTAGTCTAAAATCATTTTTCAAACACAAGACAATAATTATCGTATTCAAATTATTTCAATTTGAGTACTTAATTTAATTATATTTTCAAAGGTAACTGAATTCAAATTGAAAATATAAAGTAATCGTGACATTGACGATAATTTTTTTCATACTTTATATTTTATATTTTATAAAACTTATGTTAAAACCTCTTAAGTAAAACGCTTTTAGAACAATAATTGAGAAATACAGTATCTCCCAAAAAGAGAATTGTTTATTTTCATATTATTTATACCCAACAGAGCAAAATTTTTAAATATATTCATCATTGTCGTAATCATAATATTATGGCTTCAAAACTCTATACGAGGGTTATTCGTAACAGTAACTATTTTTCAATAACTATCACGATACAGGATTTTTTACTATCATTTTGTCACTTTCCACCTTCCTAGAGCTTGCTGTATGCTGTCCATCAGCCGTTTTTTTTCTGACTTTCTCTGGGCCTTCACTCTGACTACTATTCGATTGCTACGTTAACTATTCATTTTTTCATTTTTTGCCTGACGTGTCCTAGCTATTGAGACCTTTCCACTTCGCATGACTATTTATGAAAGGGGTACCTTCGTAATTTCCTTTATTTCCGTGGTTTCTTTTTTACGTCGGGCTGATCTGCATACATCAATACATATAGCATCTTTGACCTTGTTTTCAACAGCTATCTTAAATAATATATTTCTTAAATCACTGTTCACAGCAAAATTTCACACCCATAAGTTTATCGTCGATTTAAAGTATTAACTTAGTGTTTTATAAATTAGTCTAAAGTATGCTCTTTCCTGATTTATAATATGCCATTTATGTTTTATATTTAACGTGACTATTTTATTAAATGCTTTATATTTGTGTGATGTCATATGCACAATACGGGGGTGTTTATAAAATCGATCGACAATAATTCGTCCGATAAAAGACCTGCGACTCGCGGAAAACGGGTGAAAAGATTAATGCATTTTCGGGACCATAATTTACGATAGTACAGTATAATATTATATATAATATTAACTTATTGAGTACGTCTGTCGAAATATTTGGTAGGGGAATGGGTAGAGGGAGGGGGTTGGTCGTAGGGGATTTTGACGGGAAAGGGGGTCGGTAAACGATGTCAAACACTATATTGAAACTGACAGCTATAAAGTCGTATTAGACGGAAAATTCTACTAACGAAATGAGTGGAAACGTATTTTTAATAATGAAGTTATGATTATATGACCGGAAAGTACGGAAAGCTTTTATTATTATCCAAACGAGACATCGCAAAACGCAAATCCATTAAAGTAATTTATTTCGCAAAACTGGAAATTAGGTAGATACCACCTTACCTACCCACCGGCATAAAAGAGTAATGAAACAAATTAGGTATGACAATCTTGAGTTATACCGTATAATATTAAATCTTAGATAATTAGAAATATTATATTTTAATATATAAAGTAAACGCGAACTTTTAAAATAATTAATTTTCCGTACGCAATTACAAAACACGCGGAATTTTTAAATTAAACGTCTTTAATCTGCTTCAACTACTACGACGGCAAGACGTGTATCTGTAGTTCCGAATGAACATACCTGATAATAAGAATTTTAAAATAATTAGTTTTAAATTATGAAAACAAAAAAAAATGTTTAAAAACATACTGCTGATGAGTGTGCCACTGTTTTTGATGAAAAGTTGCAGGAAGGGAAAATGCACCGAGTCATTTTATTTTTATCCATACTCAACGATAAACTATTGCTAACGAAAAACGATTCTGACCACAGTATTATTAGTAATAATTTTTCCTTTCTTGCTAAAGTAACCCGGAAATCATCAAAAAACACATAAACAAATTTCCAGAATCTTCCATTTATCAAGTAAACTGCAAGGCATATTTTAAAAATCAATTTCCCAACACACCAACTAGATCGTACAATTCTAGAAGAAAGTCCATATAAAGTTTTCGATTGGAGCAAGGTTTCTGGTAAAAATTTTGTTAACAGACCAAAAAAAAACATTCTTCATAGTTGGATTTGTTTCGAATCTAAAACTAACAATATTATTATGATAAACGAAATTTCACCAAATAAAGCTAAATTTTAACAATTAGATAAATACCCTGTCAAATTATGCAAAACTAAATTTAAGGAAATGTACAATAGGTAAAAATATCATCGGTTTAAAAGTTTTAGTGAAATCGCAAGTTTATAAAATGTATAATATTTTAGTGTCGTGGTGATGAAATTAACTGTGTTTTAATATGCGTATAAAATACGTCGTCTTAATATAGTTAGCAAAGTCCATTAGCACGTCAAATTATTATTCTATTACTCGCGTTTATAATAATAATAATAATACAGTTTTTGATCATAATTATAATATATTCATAATATACTTAGTATACGTTAAAAGGTTGAGCGATTAAAAAAGAAAAAAATCTCAAACTCCCTGAAATATAAATATGTGTAGAAGTTCTACTTATACAACGGTTTGTTTTGTCCGATATATCGTATATATGCGAACTTTTATGCATAAAAGGTTTTTTCTCCTATGATTATCTGGTAATATTCTCGAAGGATTTCATATGGATTTATTAATTAAAGTAGTTAATGTTAATTAATGAATTTTATATTTTCCCCGATAATTATGGAATTATTTTAACACGTTTTTTCACATTTCTACTCCTTACACCTTACACCAGCATAACCTTTTAATATAAAAATAGCTATAATGCTCCCTCCTCCCTTTTAAACACACACTCGAAAATAGATTATTTTTCCAAAAATATCGATTATGCATAATCCGATATACCGCATAGGAGTTCGTGCTAGAGTTTGCATTTTTTTTTTTTTTCGAAACTTGCTGTGCAATTTTTGTTGTGTAATTAAAGCCGAGTCATAATAATACGGAACCCTAATGACTAATATAAGAGAACGTTGTGTCCGTCTTATGACGTCTGTGTAGTATCGTTGTTAGTTGTTTATGTATAATATTAATTTTTGGGCGAGAAAACGAGTGTGTAAAATATTACGATACAAAAGTGCATTTACTTCATTTGCAAATTAAAATAACGAAAAAAAAAAAACTATGACACGACGCTGATAATGTTCTTATCTCTTTACATTTGATAGGTAATAGGACAATTCGCTTTAATGTTAAAACTAACGGCACAAAGTTGACCATGCCGAACGAAAATCTGCTGTGTCGACGAAGATCACACACATTTGTGGGTACGTCCTGCTCTTAAGTACATTTGATATAAAATAACGTTACGGTCTATAATAATAATACCGGTCCGTTTCGTTTGCGGATCGCTGTAATATTATCTTCGTTTCACTCTCTCTCACTCTCTCTCTCTCTCTCTCTCTCTCTCTCACACACACACACATACCAAAATATAACAATAATAATAATATCTTAAAATATAATATCAATATTATAATACCTAAAGCAATAAAATTAACGACCGCAACAATACCCATACGCGCGTTTCCGTTTCACTCGTTCGGTCCGCGGGATAAAATTACATATTATTGTATCGCGAATTATTATTATCAACATGGGAGTTAAAATTACCACTCGTATAGCCGCGACAGTAGGTTTATAAAGGGTTGCCTACGGTTAATTTCGAAATCTTTTAACGGTTTCTATATAATATTATATAAAATGATTTTCGAGAGCCCGCGCACACACACCAACACACACACACACACACACACACGCACAACAACAATGGGATTAAAAACCGTCACCCGGCGCATTGTGAGCTTCGTGCGATGGAAATTCTAACAGAAAAGAAAAACAGCAACCGGCCTCGGCCGGTCAATGAGCAGCGAGGTGCAGGGTGTTTATTTTTACCGTCACTGAATGTATATGTATGTATATTTATAGTTTCTTACTTTTTCATCAAAATGTTTTTTTTTTTTTTAATATTATTTTCCGTGGAAAACCTTCAGGCAAAATACCGAGCAGACAGGTTTAGGATTTAGCAGCCTGTCAAAGAATAATTTATCGTTATTTATTTATTTATTTTTTCTTTTCATTACACTTATTTCTTTTTACTCACCACTTCGTATCCAGTTGAAAACTACTTTTGTTATTCAGTAGTAAGTTATAAATTGTTCTCCTAATGCTCGTGTTTTTTTCCTTTTTTTTTTTTTAATATATAAATTACTTAATCGATTTCTTTCCGTTTTTATTTTATTTTTTATTATTAGCAGGTTTCCAGTAGTTTTTTACGAGATTTGTGATTTTTTGCTTCCGTTGCTATACGATTCGTATTTTATATTTTATACGTAGGATGCGTAATTTGTTGACATATTGATTGTCTAGGTTATTTTAGCAGGAGATTTTTCGATTTAAAATTCGGAATATCAAAATAAATACAAATGCCGCAATGGAGGGTATTTTACAGAATGCAATTTTACGAAAATTATACAAAGTATTCCAATAAGTTAATAGCGACATCTTGGAAAATATTAAGTTTCTTATTATTCTTTTTTGTTTTTTTTTTCAACTCATATAAGAGAACATTAGCTGTAAAATGTCACATTGCCATTCTTTGTGTCACCTTTATTTTTAGGGACAGAACGACTTCTACTTTTGATTTTCAAATGGAAACATACATAAAAATTTCTATAAACGGTTGTGGTATTAGTTAAAATAAATTTAAAAACTACTCGTTTCTTAATTACGTTGCATCTTATATTATGTTAATTTTGGAGGTCTCAAAATTTAAAACCGACTACTTAAGTAACCTAAGAAATATTTGTCATCAAATGCAAACGTATAATTTAAAAATTAATATCAGACATTGGGAAGTATGACGTATAATTTTACATCGTCACCGTATCGGTCTAAAACTTAACGAAAAAAATAAGATTCCGCCGAGCCTTTTAACGCCTTTGATTTTTATCCCGAAACGATCTCGCGCCAGTGCAGATCTTTTTCACAAAAAAAAAAAAAAATTCTATTTCATATTATGATACAGTGTATTATATAACATTCTACGGTATTATCATCAACCGCAGTCGATAAGTAAGAATGTATAATATGATATTGGTTTCTGGAATATTGGCCACTGAAAACTTTGGTTTACAAAGTTAATATCAGCCGAGTACCATTATATGTATACGACGGAACTCGAACAAAAACTATATGATATAATATACATGTATATAAATATATTCATTTAATAATCCACCTCGGAAATAGACGACGGGGATAATAATAGTATTATAGTATCGGAGAAAACTTTTTTCTCTTTTCCAATAAACGTCACGATATTACTGTGCAGTATGAAAATTTAGTGTGGTTTTTTTTTTAAGCGCACATATGATAGGAAGCTAAATACGCAATAATGAAGGGTAGTTTTCCAACTATAATATATATATATGTATATTAAATTGAAAGACAAAAAACAAAATTTACTCGTACATTGAGATGACGGCACACCCATCGTCTATACTGTCTCAGTCTAACTGACGGGTAACGTAACAAAACTGCGTTATTTAGAACTCAAATCGTAGCGTTTATGTTAAATTAGAATTTCAACGTAAACAACAAAAATAACAGTAATTAGGTTTTTTTTTTTTTTTTTTTATGTAAATCGTTTAGAAAAAGATATCCTAGGATTATAGGGACGTGTGCAGTCACTGTTGTAGGTATGACGTTGGGGATATAGGATATATAGACAGAATATTAATGTAAATCTGTACACGTCGATTAATAATTGCTAACGAAAAAATGATCCTGAGCGGTTGAGAGTGTTGCTTTATCAACAGTATATATGTCATAATATTATGGTAAAATAATTACTTATGTATTACACTTTTTTTTTTACAATTTTTGTATAATATTGTACCTATTTACCTAGGTTTTTTCCCCCGATTTTCCCATTTATTGGGAAAACATCTGAGAAAATCGAAAAATGACCTCCCTAAGCAGCACTCCAATCAGATGCTACACTTGTAAATCATTCGCGGGATTTTCCGTAGCACCCCATATTATATACTTACGCTATCTCACAAACATTGTCGCGAATAAAATATTTATAATATAAAAAAATAAGATTAATAGTAGAAAACTTGTTCGCAGATAAAAAAAAATAAATTAAAAATAAACATCATTGTAAAACCAATACATTCCTCGCTCCGCTCAGAATCTAAAAAGACGACTTAAGATGATGGAGACGGGTGCCGATACATTTATAGGTAATTTAATGTACATCTATTTGCAACGATTAACCACTGCTAACAAAAAAAAAAAAAACGATTCTGAGCAGAGTTCAGTTGATTGTGATGCTTTGACAACAACATATATATAATATTATGGTAAAACAATTAAGTAGTATTATCTTTAATAATATTTGTTTATTGTACCGAATTTCCCGTTTTTCTCGGTTTTTCCGTGTTTTTCCTGATTTTCACATTTTCTGGAAAAACTTCTGAGACAATCAAAACATGTCTTTCATGTATTTCCGCAGTGAAATTTCCATTTAGAAAAAGTGCCGCATATAAAAATCGGAGCAAGGTCTCTGGTAGAAAAGTTGTCCGCAGAACAAAAAAAAAAAATAATAAAAATCTTTGCAAAACCATAAACTTCTTCGCTCCAATCAGAATCTAAAAACTATCATAGGAAATGTTCTCATCTTTAAATTTTGCTATTTGTTATTAAACCCCAATTTAAATCTAAACATTCTAAACCCACAATTTACGTTTTAAATAACGTAACACTGCAACGTATCCGGCTAGTTACAATATAGACCGAGGCGGTATAGACGGATACCGTTGTAGTGTCCTCTCAAAATCGGAATCCGATTCCGGTTTATTTGCGCAATTTTTTTTTATTCATACACGCGGTGCTTTAAATTATGCAATGTACTTTAAACAGAAATATTATTATTTAATTAATATATACGTAAATTATTGACGTGCCGCAGCATATTTCGTTCGTTAAAATTATACCATTTATATAATGCCGTATATATATATATATATTATAATATTTTAACAGCTGCTGCGAAACGTTATTATTATTATTATTATAATTTCATTTGCCAAATAGCCGTACGTTACAGTGACATTCGTCACGCAGTGTTCGACGAGAGAGTATAATATCGATCGACTATTGGATTTATATCGGATTAACCCGCCTACCTAACCCAGTGGTAATTCGTATAATGAATCTCATAAAGAAATTTAATATTTTTCTTTTCCTATTCGTTTGCTCTATAGGCACGAAAGGCTGAACCCTTCAATGGGCTTTTTATTTTTAGATTAATTAGAATTTACGTTCTGGCAAAAAAAAATACGGACGATGGGTGATGGGCCAGTTTAAGAAGTTGGGGAAAAATGAGGAAAAATGTAATGTATATCTGTACGCAACGATTAACCATTGCCTACCAAAATCGATTCCGAGCGGGGTTCGGTTAATGTTTGCTTTGGTAAAATAATTACACATGCATTATATATTTTCTTTAATAATATTTGTTTAATGTTGTAAATGTTCCTATTTTCTCAGTTACTGGGGAAAAAATAACAAAACATAAACATCATTGTAAAACCAATAAATTACTCGTTCCGTTCAGAATCTAAAATCTCTTTAAAATGTTACATTACCGTTAATTTTTTTCGTCCTTATTTTTGAGTGGGTGATGGTGACCCACTGTTGATTTTCAAACTATATTAAAATATTACCTGAAGTTTTAGTTGAAGTATATTTCAGTATATTTAATTTCCGTTAACCCGTTGATGAGATAATCATCTTTTAAATTTGGGTAAGAGAGGAGTGGTGCGGAGCACTATTCGAACGTCGCGCACCTCGTGGTGACGAAAATGTTGATTTCCGTCAATGGGTTGTTTACGGAAATTACGAACTTCAACGCCAAAATGCATTTAAACTAAAACTTCATTCGCTTATAGAGTTTTCAATATGGATTGCTATTTGAAAATAAAACATGGGTGTTTAGTTTCAGCATCCGAAAATATGGGTGATAAAAAATAACGGCGATGTAAAATTTTAGAATTTTGTTTACAAATTGTCAAAAAAAAAAATTCAAATTAAGTTAATACTTTCCGAGACAATGAATGTTTGATCGGAAATTGATCAAACTGTGTTCATATATTTGCATAGAAAATAAACTACAATTACAATTGCGTATTGCGAATTTATTTTTATGCACATATAAATATAAGAAACGAGAAAATTCAAACTCTCGCGCTCTAAGAATATTCTCCAATATTCTCGAGCATTTTACAACACTGAAAACTCAGCGACTGTATTGCTGTATACCTATTTTCTTCATTTTCTTTATTGTATCGTTTTCACGTATTATTATAATATTAGATTATTTCATTCGAGTAAGAGCGACTATAATATTATGTACGGAATCCAATGCTATTTGCGCATGCAGCGCGTTTATTGCACGCATAAAGTCCGTTCGCGATTTATCAGTCCTCCGGATTTGTTTCAAAGTGTATTACGCTACGCGACTTTACACATTGTATTAAACAATATAAAAAAACGACGTTTATTTCGTTTTGATATTCTGTGTGATGACAAAAAAAAAAAAATAAAAAAAAAAAAAAAAAGCAATAATAACGAAACAAATCGTGGATAGCGCGAAAAACGCCAATCGTCGAGTCTGACGTGTGTTGCCGGGGATAGGCAGTGCGTAGTAAGACAAAAAATACAAATAAAAATAATAATATAAATCTGCGACACCGACCGGAAAAATACAGGGTAGTTTTTTTCAGTTTTTTTTTTTTTTTTTTTAATCAAAACCCGACGAAAACGTCAAGTAAATTCGGTTTTTTCCATTACTCGTATATTATTATAATACAAAATCGTTTATTCGTCTTGTTTTCTTAGAGTTATAATAACGGTCTTTAAGACCAAGCAAATGCTCGTCCATATTGTGTTTCCGTCCTTCCCGTCTTTGACCATTATTTTATTCCAGGTCCCTTCATCCCTGACGTCACGATCCTCCCGTTTTAAGCGAGTCTTCCCGTTGGTCGCTTCCATGTTGATGATTTGTTTTCGATTACAGTAGGTATTTATTACTGATCCTTGCATGCGTGTCTCACTCACTTCATTCTCCTTGTTAAAATTCCTTTTTTGGTGCTATAGCGTTGAGAAATATCTCACAGTTCTCGATGGAACTGGTTAATGATGTACAGTTTTACAGTTTCAGTCGTATTCCTCTTATACTATAGTATAAGCGCATCGGAATATCGACTATAATGATTTTTTAAATTAAATTTACCACAATTTAGACAGATGTTTTGAAATAGTCTATTGTATGAAATGATTACGACAGTAAAATGGCATACAATTTTATATATAACACGGGCATTTTAAATAAAAGAATTAACCTGCCTATATATATGTATATATTATCAAACACCGGTAGGTATTTTGAAAATTTTAAAAACACTATTATTTTAGAGTGAATATTCGAATACCCAATATACATACTATTCACAATACTATTTTTTTTTATGCACACGAATATTTATTCTGAATACTTTTCAAAAGTATTTTATACCCTAGTATGCGGTCGGCTTACTTTCGGAAATCTTCTTGTTTATGCGGTATTATATACCAGCCGCAGCGGCAGCGTGTTCGCGGCAAAATAATCACGCTGTATATTTCACCTCCCCCCCCCCAGGCTGCCGCCACCCCCTCGGACAGAAAACGGCCGCAGAACAGAATTATATGATATTGCCGAGGGACGCTTTTCACTCCGCGCCCGCCCGGTCGTCTTTTATTTATAAATCAGTCGTACGTACACGCGCGTACGTATTTGTGACCGAGAGAGAAAACGCCGCGCTCTCGAATTTAGGAGGGACTAATTACCTCGTCGTCGTCAGCGGCGGCGGAGCTCTCTTATTCCACGTCTGCGAGGACGAGCATAGCGTATAGTTTCATTTAAAACGTCTTGCGGAGAAGAAGTGTGTAGTGTACCCCTATTAATTTTCATTACGACGGATTTCTGTGGGCCCACCGCCGCCGCCGCCGCCGCCGTCGGTCGCCCGGTGAAGTATTAGGCGCCCGATTAGCTCTGCGTTTTGTTCGTAATTAGAAAAGCGAGTTCGCCCCCCAGCGCGTCGCGGCGTTTATATAATTGCACAATCGTTTTTGTCGGATTTTACGGCCTCTGCGCCGCCTCAACACTGCAGCCGCCGCCGCCGCCGCCGCAGCCGCCGCTGCTGCTGCTCTAATCCCGCGGCTGACTGTATAACCACAAAACACACACACTCTTCTTACACGCAAATTTCATGGCGTACGAAATAAAATATTTTGAATTTATTTCGCTGACGACGGCCGGCCCGAGACGAGAAAACGCTAGATTTTAATCTTTTCTCTCTCTACCGCGCGAAAAACCGCATAGATTACACCGCGCTCTCCTGTTCACTTGTCTCGTCTGCTACATACGGAGTATCCCGCGAAGATGCGATCGTCGCGATATCTTGAAAAGTATTAACTTTTTGCGGGAATTTTCTGTCCTGATAAATTTAAAAAAACGAGTAGCTCTAAAATGTAAAATATCCATTATTTTTTGTCTCTCTTATATTTGAGGGTGCGCCGACACCTACTTTTGATTTACAAACCGCAACTCTCATTAAGAGTTCCATAAATAGACGGAGTTTTCGTTTGAAAGAGTATTGGTGTTGAAATTTTGGATTGAGGAAAAGTAATGGAGTACCATTTGTGCGGCTTTAGTGCTTCGCCACTCTCCGCCTACGCATACTTTAGAATGGAATATCTCGTCAACGGAATGTCGGAAATCAAAAATGTCCAAAACAAAATGTACTCCGTCTATTTATGGAATTTTTAATATAGGTTGCTATTAATTTAAGATGAAAATCAAAAGAAGTTAATCGGTCTATCCCCAAAAATAGATGTGATAATAAATAATCATAATGTAACGTCGCATAACTAAAAATAAATAAATAAATAAAAAAAAAAAAAAAAAAAAAAAACAATTCTATCCCATCTTCGTGGGACACTCTTCTGGGACAATATCTAGATATTTGTCAGTGGCACAACCAAGGGGATGAACTCCGGGTCCGACACCCCTCCCCCTTGAACCGTAAAAATGTTAAAAGAAAAGAAAAATGTCAATTTGAATTTTTCGTTTATCATTCATAAATTATAGTTTAAAAGTTTCAAAACATCTCGCGGAAAACAAACTCGGAAAACAAATTATATGGATTAGCTCTCCATAATATACCCAGAGATGTGTCGGTTACGGTTAATGCGGTAAATATATCGGCGTTGAAAAAAACGGCGGTATTTTCTACAACGTTGAATACTGAATTTTGCATATACAGTAAAACTTCCTTATAACAGTCACCAAAGGGACCGGAAATAATGACCGCTGTTTAGGCGACCGTCATTCAGAGGTTTATTATAGAGACATAACACTTGACGGGACCAACAAAAATGACTGTTTCACAGAGGTGACCGTTAACGGAAGTTTTACTGTATTAGTTTAAGTATATAAAGCTGTAAAATATAAGAAAAACAAAGAATTGCCTTTTTTCACTCAAAGTCGTTTAATATGTTATGTATATATATATATTCCAGGGCTCAGATTTTATAGAATTTGCTGATAATAAAATAATAAAGTAAAAACAAAATTATTAAAATTGTTAATACTCGTAAATAAATATATACATTTTGTGTTCATATATTTATTTACCATAATCATTATAAGATATAGGTAAAAATAGCACAGTGACCTATACGTTTGTTTTATGCACCTGCAGGGACTCCAAATATGAAATTTTGTATCGCTATTTTTTGCATATTCAAATTATTTTAGATTTGTAATGCTATTTTTTATGTTTTGGCGGTACATATTGCTAATATGCATAATATAATGTTTTTTGTTTTATATTTTTCATGCATCGCATTAAGGTACGTAAAGTCAAAACAAAAGTTAGAACAAACTTGTCATTTATATAAATCCATAAGAAAAATATCCACGTTTTCGTTTCATGTTACAAACTATTTTTTAGTTGCCCGACGTATTGTCCCATCAAACAGTTCACATTTTATATTTATAATTTCTCAATTGTGAACAGCAGAAAAAATAATAATTTAATTTTGTTTCTTGCTATTTTTTTATGTTTTTGTGGCACATTTATAGCGCTTATTTTAAGAATTTTCAAAACATATTATAGCGCATATTTCAGTTATTTTTATTGCCATAGTACGTATCAAGTATCACTATATACGTATATTTTAATTATTTACACAATTTTTTTTTTTTTTTTTGCTTCTGTTAGTTGTGGTGTTTCACTATATAGCATCATTTCATTAATCACTAATAAATTAGGTATAAATAAATTAAAAATTTGTATTTTATTGTGCAATGATATCATTTATTATGTTTTAACCTTTCCCACTCTCCCCTTGACGAATCCTGGTTACGACACTGACGCCCGTACATGATGACGGGTAAATATTGGCCGCAGTGGCGTGACTTGTAGGAATTATCAATTCAAGGGGACGCAGTGAATTATAATATATTATAATCGTTATTCGCGAATAAATCGTAAAATATTCTTCCCTTATATCTAACCCATAACAATGAGAATTTATTAGCAGAGTTCGGAAAAACATATTTATTCAATAAATCGAACTTGTTTTTCTTATAACTTGGCCGAAATAAATAATTTCAAGATAAATTACCAAATAAAAACTCGTGGTATTTTTAAGCTCTTACCCGTGCACCCCCCTGATATTGAGTAAATTACTTCAGTGTTCGTATACATTCAAACCACGGCGATTTCGTGCACGTATTTATACGAATGCGGTTCAATTTTATTTAATTACTACGTTCATCCGCTTACAGCTATTCAAATTTTAGTCTCTCGGCGTATTTAGTTAGTACCCAGCTCAATGATAAATAGTACATTAACATGTCATTACGTAAATGGCTGTAAAATATCCGAAAATTGCACTATAAATAATTCTTCTGTTTCTTTTGTCTGGCGTATCTCTATATACTCTCTAAAAGTTTTGTACCGCTTGCACTTCCTTCCGAATTACTATGGTACCCATTATAGGTCTGAAATCCTCTACTGCACAATAAATCCGTTTTTCCGCGTACGTTGCGCGTACAGTGTTTTCACTTGAGGCTAGAAGGCTTCTTTTAGCGGCTCACGACTACCACCCAACCGCCGAACTCTTTGAACCCTGATCTATCCGTTCTATATCCGTCACTTCCGTAACTTCCTGGGACTACACCTTGGTATTGGTGCACGAATGCAATTTGGTTCATTTGAATCTTTTGATGATGGAGGGGGAGAGGGAAATCCGTCGACGAATTCGGAGACGTGCAATTAGTGAGATACATAATATAATTAAATTATAGTGACATTTAATACGTGATACCGTGTAGTATATTATAATCACGTAATCAAATTGCATTCAACTCTGCGTCAAATAATGAATATATTAATTTAAAAAAAAAAAATAAATTAAATCATTCTTATTAGTTTTATCGATTCGTTTCGAGTTCCCTGTTATAATTATAAGGTATTATATAAATACCATGGACTTTTAATTATATTTTTAAAATCGAGATATTCTTTGATTCGGTTATTTTTTTTTTATCACTTTTTATGTTTTATATTGGATAAAATACTATACTCTATAAAGATGATTTCTTTTTCTTTTTTTTTTTTTAAAAGATAACAGAATATAATATTAGAGTATAATAATACTCTCGTCCCTAATCTGATTTCATCAATTCGTATTTTAATTGTAAACATTTTATGTACATCAACCATTCGTATTATCTTTGTTTTATGTTCAATACACAATAATCTAATATAGGTGATAATATTATTCCTTCATCCGAAAAGAAATATAATAGCTTATTGATTTAAAATTGTTCGCACAAATATAAAATTGTCGTCCTTTGATATTACGAAACGTACTATTTCTACCTTTTGAAATAGGTGCCCGTTTTTCAATATTATGTTCATAGCAAATTCTAATATAAATATAAATTATGTTGTGAATTTTTTCTAAACGCCAAAGAAAATATAATTTATTCTTTTCAACGCGCGTTGCAGCAAAATCGCTTATATTTTAATGTTTCAATATTTTACGGAAAATAACAGTAAAATCTCAATGTGTCGTGCCAATTATTACAATACCCTATTATTGTTATAATAATATTAAGCTTTAATTTAGCTCTAACTTTATCGTAGCATTTTTGATCTAGTTTTCTAAAATTTATTTTCCTTATATTATTCCAAACGAATGATAAAAACTTGCAATTTTTGTTGATTTGTGCAAGGTTACTTTCGAAAAACACACTATACCTACTAATTTAATACTCTGTTCAGAATCGCATTTAGTCACATCGCGTAAACACATAGATTAACGCCTTTTTGTTCAAATTGTTCCTAAACAGTGGCATACCTGCGGGAGGAAATCGGAAACCGAATTCCTGCAGTTTTTCGTACGAAATTAACCGTAAAATATCGCGTGATATTCGCAATAATTTATTTGTTATAACGAATCGGTCATTGATTGATATTACGGTCGACTTTGGGGCGTATCGATAACCCACGGTGATCGCGAAAACCGATCGACAGATTCGTATTGTACGAAAACCGTTAACCGGACAACAAAACGGATCGGGTCGCCTGGAAGAAAATTCCCGTGTCCAGACCGGCTTGGATTTATTCAGCGCAAACAGCGGCGGCACAATCGATAGTAATAATTGTTTTTGAATTCGCACGCGTGATGGCTGATGGCGGCCTCACGTGTGTTTTTGTACCGCCGATAATAATCCCACGAGCGTTCCCGGGTTTTCTCGATCCTTTTTTTCCCCGGCGAAACCCAGAGGAGGACGGCCGCGACGGGCGAACGTGCGAGTAGGTAACGGCTTATTTGCCACCGGGATAAGCTTTTTATTATTATTATTTTACTTTTTTCCCCCTTTTTTCCCCCCTACCGTATCCGTTTGATTTCGGGTGTCGACGGCCCGCGCGCAGTAGGTAATCCGATCACGATCCGATCTTCGTGACGCGGACTTTGCGCTCATCACATCTCTCCGAGACACGTACCGCCGCCGCCGCCGCCGCCGTTTTCATCCGTAATAATAATAATATAATATGTGAGCGGAGTATTTTTTTTGTTTTCGTACCGTCGCGCTTGCGTGGCCCTCGACCTAGGACGAATGATCCGACGAACGCCCCGGACACATTTTGCACATATTTTTCCGTAACCGCGTATTACTTTTCCACGTCGATATACGCTATTTTGACCGACGGGCTAAAACCACGTCACTTTTGATTCTTAACACTATACATTCATGGTAAATTAACAGTGAAAATAATAGGGTAGACCACTTTGGTATGATTATATGTATACTGCATAGTACAATTTATTTAACAACGATTGTTATTAAACCAAACATTATTGTATGCAACGATAGAAAATCGAAAATAACGATTCTGAGCGGAGTAAAAATAATCGTGTATTTGTTCCGTGATAGCCAATCTCAGAAATCAATAAAAACAAAACCGATATGTGGACATTTGTCGATGATTTTATTGTGAACTGTTGAAAATATCGATTGACGTTTCGAAAAAAAAAAAACGAAGCAATTTTTTAGAAAAAGTGTAACAAATTTTGAAACATTATTTTAAAAAAGTACCGCTAAGCAAAGAATTCATCAGTTTTTAGTGTATGATAAGAAAAAAATCAGAGTAATTTATTATTTGGAAATGTTTTCCGACAGAAATAAAACATCATAGTAAAACTAATAGCTTCTTCATTACACTCAA
Source organism: Cinara cedri (assembly GCA_902439185.1). Lineage (NCBI taxonomy): Eukaryota > Metazoa > Arthropoda > Insecta > Hemiptera > Aphididae > Cinara > Cinara cedri. The sequence continues at coordinate 725,687 of CABPRJ010000482.1, forward strand.
AACCTAACCTAAAATGAGTATAATATAGGTACTTTAATTTACGATACATTACCTAATAATGTAATGGCTACAACAGTGTACATTTTAAATTGTCGATTTCGTTGAAAAACTGTTTATTTTATTTCGACGCATTGTTTATTTTTTGCTGTATTATGCTAAAAATGTATAGGTTAGTACCATTAATGCGTATCGTCAGTATGGAATAAGCTCTTTTTCAAATTAGCTATCATTTCGAGATAAGAATAGGTACATAATTATCGGTAGAAACACTCCCGAAATTGCTTCGAGTCAGCAAACCATAATCAATGCCTTTGTTTTATACAAAGTTTAGCCATTGGTAGCTACTGTTTCGTTATTGGGACTTTTAATCACATAAGCTCAAACCGTGCCAGCAGTCAACACACTCCACTCGTAACACGGAAATTGTTGTATTTGTTCAGTTCTTCGGTTATTTTATGATAACATTACTATAAAAATCGTGGAATAAAACAAGGGAATACTATTAATTGTGGCTAAAAAATTATGTGGAGACATTTTTTGGAAGTATCGTATCTCCCGATCGCATGTGAGCACATAAGATTAACGTACCAAATTCTTATCAGAGTACCACCATTATAGTCCGTTCATATCGCGATAGATAAAAGTTCGAACAGTATTTTCGTAAATGTTTAAGTTTGATTAAAACCGTGTTATTGTATGGTCGCGTATAATACTATATGACCGCGATAACGAAAAGGGAAAATAGTAATCGTCGGAAACACTGACGGTACAACGAGGGGTACGAGTTAGTGATGAGGCCAGCCGACGGGATAGGCCGGACACGTACGACGACATACAATCGACTTAATCCGGCGGAGGATAAATTATTAGTGGGCAAAAAAAACCCCCATCTTAAGCGTCTTTTACGTGACCGTTATTTTAATCGGTATTAAAAATGGCAGGGCTTAGCCATCATCACGAGAGAGGTAAGCTGTGGGTGAGCGGCCGACGGGGGAACAGCATTATTCGGGGTTTTTTTACCCTACATACCCCTCCTCCGACACAGACCAAAAAACTGCACTATGTTTAACGGCGGCGCAGTTTTTTGAAGGATTATTATAATATTATTTTCCTGCTATTATATATGTATACATGCATTACATACATCCATATATACACACATAAAAGAGCGAATAAAGCAATAATATTACGTTCCTTTTTACACGCATTTTTTTATTTCTTTATTATTATTATTATTATTATTTTTTTTTTTTTTTGCCCGACTTCCAAACGTACGATTCCAACTGTAAATATTATCCGTGACGTACGGAGTTACGTATAGGTCGGAATTTTCTCAACTCAGTAATATTCAAATTTAATTTCAATAACATTTACAAATAGTCGTTATCACAATTAATTATTGTGCAATCATAAAATGTATAAACATGTTCACAAACATTTTACAAACACCGTTTCATGAGGACAGAAACTACTCGTGTTTTAGTTAAGAAACCAAATTTTCACCATAAAACATAAAAACTTTCACTGTGCAATTTAAGTTTTAGTTTTAAAATATCACTATAACGAAATAAGTTATTCGAGTTTGAAAAATGTTAAATAGTAATAACTTTTTCGGTATTTGTAATATCGAAAAATAAAACCAATGTTACACAGTGTTACAAGTTTTCCTTTTCCTGCGGTGAACATTTGATTTCTTAATTAAATCCTTTTACCGAGTAGTCTTTTTCCGCGAACAACAGTTTTTACGGTCGAACTATAGCTCTCTTACTTAAAATAATTAACACCGTACAATACGAATAATTTAGTATTTTGAAGTTAGGAAATGATTATTATATTACAGTGGAGCGTACTTGAAATTTAATTGAGGTGCCAATAAATTGAATTTCTTTAATACTATTAATTTATACAATTGATTTCTTTATAATGTATAGATATTTTTAGATCACCGCCGACCCGACCCGCCTGCAATTCTAGGGTAACAACAGACTGTTACCAGAATCCTTTAGTGTGCATCACAGAATGTTATTTGTTCTACAAATTGGCGTTCGATAATAAAATATCATTCCAAAACATTCGATATAATGATACGATATTATAGCTTTCTTCGTAGGACGGCCACGAACGTTTTATATCGATAATTTTACTGGAAAAAGTAATGGCAAAGCATTGGTAAAAGTACGCGAAAATTCAGTTGGTGCGGATGTTTTATAACGATTGCGATTTTTTTTACTTTAACGGGGGAAAATATAGCAGACAGTCTGACAGTCATTTTAACTGGTCGAGTGCATTTGTTCGTGTATATATATATGTATAAAAAACAAATAAATAACTATTTACGATTTCAAAAGTCTTAAAGAATAATCAACTCAAAACTTTTTTAACTATATACTATATAACACCGCACGCTTTTTCGGATATTATTATACACCTATAATACTATCGCCGTAATCAAAATATCATTATTATTATTTATTTATCATCTGTGCGCCCGGATCATAACAAATATTTGATAAACTTCACTTTGTATAATATAATATATACGGCAGCCAAAATATTATAAATTATGAAATTGTATGCTTGTCATATTAGAGTTTTCCGTTATGACAGATCGTAATAAGTTTTACCCGAGTTTAATATTGTTATATTATAAATCAGAGTACGAATATTATTTGCTGCAGTTTTCTGGGTACTCGAAATTAATCTCATACCGGGACGAACGAAATTATAATATAATAATCAGCACGGGTCATATAGTTTTGTTTAAAATCTACCCTCATAGTAGTGATAGACACTTCCAGCAAATAACTATAACTATAGTATCGCTAATAGTTCAGACCAGTGGTTTTCAATCTTTTAGATACTACGGACCACTTAGAGAATTTTCGAGATAGGTTCTCGAGCTACCTCGATTTGCTAATGACCTTTTTTTTGTGTTTATAACAAAAAATGCTCGCACATATTCTAGAATTTAGAGTAAAAAATATAAGGAAATATTACGTATTATTATTCAGTTTAAAATAGACGTTTTATATTTATTAACTAAGTGTACTATTATAAAAAAAAAAAAAAAACAAATTGTTTTACATTATAATAAGTCCAATTATTTTATTAAATTATAATTACTGCAGTTTAATGTGAATTTTGGGCTCGCGTTCCGATATTAAGAAAGATATTCTTAGGGTGATACTTTTCAAAGCTAAGCTACACACATGTCTTTAGTGGCATCCAATCGATTTCTTTGTTTGTTTTTGACATAGAACAGTTTTGAATATCCCTATTCGCATGAATAAGATGTCGAAAATACTATGCGATTTCTTGAAGATTAGGATACGCAATTACTTTTTTTACATCAAAACTCTTCAACATTCGCGACGGATTTAAACGTATCTATCCATACAGTTCCGTTCGTTTTGTAATACATTAACATATTCCTGCATATCATCAGATAACTCATAGACTTTAACAATAGGAGAGTTTCGAATTATACTCCAATTACCTTTATAGTTATTCATCATAACCATAATCGATTAAATTCGTCTTTAAGTTTTTGCAGATAGTGAAAAACTTTATGCTGGATCTCAATAGTGGGATAAGACAGTTTCGACGATGTACAATAGCTTTACGTTAAATTGTTTTTTGCAATTTTGTAGGTATAGTTTTCAAACACAATTTCTCATGGACCACAGGTGTTCCACAGACCATAGGTTAAGAACCTCTAGTTTAGATGAGCTACCAAATATTTCATTCTAATATTTTGTCAAAGACAAAATACTTGTATACCGGATAATTATTTAAATTGATAGTTTTTTTTTTTTTATATAACTGAACAGTTAAAATATTCGAATAGTTTTCAATCGATCAAATAGTTCGAATGAGATTGAAATTATCGAATAGTTTCATAGCAACTATTCGATTGTGCCCATTACTAGTCCTCAGTAATAGGTAGCGAAATATTTAGTTTTCTAAAAATATCGTATTTGTTTGGGAAATATAATACATTTTCTATAAGCAGCTTTGTTTTATTTTCATAGGAATTTCTCGGTCAATAACGGTTAAAATAATAATTTAACCCTGACGAATTTCGCGATTTTGGTGTTGAACTTTGATTATCTAACGGACAGAGAAACGGGATAAAAATTCAATTTGTTTTCAAAATCCTTCTGAGCAGCACTTTGTATGCCATCTATATATAAACGAGGCAACCTGCAAACACAATTATTTCTGGAAATCTCTAAGGTATATAAGGTAGGATTTTAGTTCCAAAGTATGTGTTTTTTGTAAACAATATGAATATAGGAATTTACGAAATGCAATATTCAAATTTAATCGCCAAAATATAATATTACGTACACCATTTACACCTCGACACTATTTGCTTTCATTTCGAATTCACGTAATTCAATTTATTCACAGAAAAAAAAAAATGCAATCACTATATAAATCTCAATCATTTATGTATACCTATTTAAGAAGACTTGTTGTTCTCCGTATTTAAGGGGTTGAGTATAGGCATTTTACCCGACTTTTTTATAACACAAATTTATCAACTTAAAAATATTCAAATATATTTAAAAGTAGTTCCTAACGTTTTAACAAGTAAAAATTGCGTAATCATAAAATTTAAAAAAATATTAACCAAATGATTACCATAAAACAAAGACAAATATCACTGTGCAACATTAGTTTTATTTGTTCAATATCACCATTACGAAAAATTCTAGTATAAAAAACTTGAAATTATCAGATATTAGAACAATAATAACTTATTTTCTTAGTTTCAATATCGAAAACAAAAAACAATATTGCGCATTACTAGTTCTCCTCCCTTAACGATAAACATTTGGGTTTTTTGATAGGTCTATAGCCCGAGTATATTTTTTTGCCAATGTAAAACAGTTTTCATAGGCCATAGACAAATATACGTGGCCTCTTAGTTTTTTTTTTTTTAAGCAATCTTCAAACTACGTTTTTTTTTTTTTCTAATTATTTTTCCAATATTCGAGTATCGTACATCATATTATGTACTTCTAATTATTCCAAATAAGAATCAATTAAAAAATGATTGTATTAATTGGGCAATTAAACAAATTATGTCGTACCTTTATATTGTTATGATTATGATTATGTTTTCGAGTTTCGTGTTTTATGAAATATTACATTAATTTATTTCGTTTACTTTGCGAATATAAAATATAATAATATTGGTAACTTGAGTAATATATATATATATATATATATATATATATCCCTTCCTATCAACCCCCCCTCACACTACCCGAATAATTATTTTTACAATAATATATTGTAAACAATATTGATACATATTTTTCTTTAAAAATGTAAAAAGTGTAAGTATTTAGGTATACAATGATAATATAAAAAATACTTGTACGCGCATAAAATTGTTCTGGGAAATAGTCGCGAAACAATTTTAATCATCAAAGTGCGTTTTAACATCAAAATGAACTGCTGCTGAACGTAATATAATAATATTCACGGAATAGAAAACGATCCGAACTCGCGTGTGATGAATTGAAGACATACCTACCTAACTCGCCGGCGGTAAAATATTCGACCCGAATGAAAATGTGAAATTAATTATATGAATTAATGTATGCGTTGGTTTTACTATATCATGATATAATGTATATATTTTTTTTCTATTTGTGAACCACTTTTTTCTATCGTGCAAGAATCTCACGTATAAGGGTATCAAATTCGGGACTAGTGAACGTTTTTGTCTAATTTTGCCATTGTTTGATTTTTATTATAGTTTTCTGGTAAAATTCCCGAATTGTTCGAGAAAACGTCGAAAAACTCTGATGATTATGCAATAAGGATTCTGTTTTTTTTTCAATTTTATTTCTTTGCCCTTAAATTCGGTTTATACATGATCGCGGAGTAATGAAATCCGTACGTAATTTTTTGGCTCCAAAAAAACGCTCAAATATTTGAGACGAAAATTCACTAGCAAACGCGTAATTTGGTTTGTGAATTAAAACCGAATACAATTATTTTCGTTTAAAGTAGCGGTCAAAGCAAGTTTGACCGAATTTTGTTTAAAATCATTTTTGGTTTGCAACACAGACGTTTGTTATACACAGATATTGCAACCGTATATATCTTACTTTCCTATCTTTTTTTTTTTTTTTTAATACGCTTTCTTGTACAATTATTGATCTAGCTAGTGCATTTGTATCCACCCATCGAACTTCATTTCTAAAACAGTGGCGCATTTACATCAGCACTATTAGTGTTATTTTTTTAAAGTCAATACACGTACACATTTTTATTATTTATTTTTCGAGATATTTAGTAAACAAAATAATGGCCTCGCGGAACCTAACCGCGACAAACTTCCCGAGCGGTTATTTGTCGACTGTATGCACGAAGCCATAAAATTGACGACGTTCCGGTCGATTGTCGATAATATACGATTTCAGTTTTTTTTTTTTTTATTATTATTATTATTATTATTGTAATTGTATATACATTTATTTTTTTGGGGACCACTGTTCGGTAGCGTCCGGGAATCAATAACGCAATATAACGAGCCAGCGGCGTTCAGGTATTTCCAAAGTTTAAAACAACATCGGCGGTGATGGGTAGGGGTATGTGGGGAAATAAGGGGTTTCGCGCGCGTTTGCGGTTCCCCGCTTTAATCGAATTTCTAGCAGTTTCTACTCTAGTTGTGTGTCGGTGTGCTGCAGTCATCGCAAATAGTTTTAGCTTAATGTTACTTTTCGTACAGTATACCTATATACGTATAGCTAATATATACGTAGGTGATATTTTTATCACGAACCGACGATTATAACTATTTACGACGATTTCGATATTTTTCAAAAAATTACCCTTATTCCACGTACACTGCACGTGTTATCAACTATTATTGATTTTCAAATGAGGGGATTATAAACCCTTCTCTTAATTTTAAGGGTTTTTACTACGTGGATTTTAAGTGCTAAAAGTCCCTCGCCGTGTACTTAGGGCGGACACGAGTGATTTCGATATGAAAATTAAACGAATAGTGAAAAATACCTAGAAACAAAAATCACATTAGGCAAAATGCGTTTTACCAGTCAATCGTTATGTCCACACTTTCGTGTAAAAATGTAACATATCAATAATAATTTTTTTTTTTTAATGAGACCGTCAAATGTGTAATTTTGTCCATCCCGCTGCTCGCGAGACCTTTTAGGTTTTTGAATGTGACCCGTGAATCCGAAATAAAATATGTGGCCGACCACAATTGTGTACGCAGATAACTGTTACTGGTTCGTAAGAAAATAATCACTCTGTATAATATTCTGGCATATATTGTACTTGCGTGCTGTTATAATTTTAATATATTTACGTGCATAATATTATAATATAAAGCGAAGATTTGAAAAAAAAGAATATACCGCGGAGGAAAAAAACCCGTGATGTAAACTTTAACAGATCGTAAAAAGTCGACTAGTAAACCTCGTATACATTTTCAACGGTGCGCTCTTTTCTCGCCGCGGCGCAGAACGAACGTTATTCGTTATTATTATTAAAATATTGCATTTTTCGCATAATATCGCGTTCACCGCACAAAGCTTTTTTTTTTCTTTTTTTATTTATATATATTCGGATGGATATGTACTTTTTTCCACGCGAAACGAAAATTGATAACAAGAGAGCCCGCCCGCAGTGGTATATTATAGGTGGGCGGGCACGATGAAAGTGGTTTTACAATGTAAAACAGCATGTAGTGCAGCGGAGCACCAAACACCTACAAAACATGCCATCATTAAATTTCCCGGTGTAAAATATAATATACATAACACATCTATGTATGTATATGTGTGTATATATATCCGTATTAGATATAAGTGTGTTATTTTCAAAAGACGAAAGTTGTCGGAGTATGCGGCGTATATCGCGCAGAGAATTTAATCCCCCGGAGTATATCAAAAGGACCGGGAACCGCGAGGACAAAGAAATACGATGTTTGACTTTTGCAGTAAATACATTTTCATTATTATTATTTTCTCACGCCACGTCTCCGTCTTGAATTATTATTACATATTATTATTACACTTCGTCATTTGAAAACCACGCGCACTTCTGTTTCATATTGTAATAATAGCATTTTATTCGTTTATATCACGACCTGCAGGCTTGATTAAGTGTGTGTAATAACTTTTGGTCACGCCATTTAATATTGATATAATAATACATACAGAATGATTTTGTGATCGCGATCCGGCGGTTGCCATCTATAATACGAACATTAGAATATTATACTCGTATACACGAACGTTGTGTTTTTTTCCGGTCATTTTATCTTTAATCTCGGGGAAGAAATAATTTGTTGACATTTGAATTGTGTCTGATGTAATTGTTTTCCCCTTATATTTATCGGTCCAAACGGTGTAAAAGCATGTGTGTATTCTAACACGCGTTAAACTGAAAATTAAAATACCTTAAGTCACTATGATGTACTTTTTGTTCGGTAAAATGGAATAAGTGATTTATAGTTATATGACTGAAACCATTTAATAATTACGCCATTATGGTTTTTAGCCGTGTTCAAAATTTAATTTGCTTGTATGGAAAACCATACTCAATTGACTATAGCCCCGAGAACAAAGATATAAAACCGAAATTAATACGCTTTTTGCGTTAATTTGTTTACAATATTTTCAAAATGTACCCATTATTCCGAAGTACACGGCCATAAACGCACATAATAGATATAAACTATCGATTTTTGCATAAAAAACCGTCACCATTTTCAGTACCCATTCGAAAAGTGAATATTGTCTCAGACATTAAGATGTGCATTCAAAAATATTACATAATATTATAATATCGGATATACTTATTTTGGATTGTAAAAGTTTACAATAAAACCGGAGAGCGTATATGGGGAAGGACAATAAATTTTATATCTATTTTTAGTAGATAACCTTTCCCTTCTTCTGGTGTAAAGCACCCTGTATAATATACTGTTATACACACATTCCGTATTTTTAAAGATTTTATTTTTTTTTCTATCGAAAATCGAGAAAACAATATTGTTTTACTATTTCGTGTGCGTTATTTATATACGCCTCGTGATTTATACTATTTGTTATTTGTGGACGTCTTTAGAAAACGTGTACGATGTTGTTCTTCTTTTATTTCTCATGTGCGCAGTGTCTTGTAGAACTATTTTTTATGTTTAAAACGTCGGTCTATTTTTAGCTCACACGTGGCTTTAATTTCAAAATGATATTGTGCAGCGTGAATTAATTTTGATAAAACTAGAAATCATGCGATTTACGAATCTAGATTATTCTATATCTTATCATCCCTTGAAATCAATTGTTCCGCCAAACTTATAATCTTTTTTAAAACAAATGTAATATATTTTTTTACACATAATTAGCTACATCATATGCTAGTTTAGTTGAAATAATGCAATTTACATAATAAATAATATTGAACAGTGGCGGATTTTCAACATTTTTCTGAGAGGAGTCGTGAAAAATCATATGCATTTTAATTGTATTAAATAGATGCCTTTCTTTAAGACGACATTTTATTAAAATTACATAGGTTTCTGGAAGGGCTCTTCCCCCGTGGGTTTCCTCATAAATTTACCACTGATATTAAACAGGTATAGATAATATGCGACTAATAAATCAATGTTGTACATTTGTATTACGACGTGTAAGACGAATCGATAGAAATAACTATTCATCTTTCCGTGTACGATTTCAACCTATATGACAGAACTTGACGTCCTGCCGACGTATCATATAATGTGTAGGAACAGGCCTGTGGTATAATTTATTCTTTGCTTGAGTTCAGGACAACGAAATTATAACAATACGTTCAACTGCAAATCCACGTATGATTTCGAACCATTTGGATCAGTAAATCTTTATAGCTAAATAGCTTAATTAGCTTAATAGCTAATTCAACATTATAACATTAAATATTTGAGTTCTAAAATATTGTTTGAGAATCTGATTTTTAAAGCATGTTGGTTTTAGGAAGGCATAAAAAAAAATAGTCGTTAGCATTGAGTAGCAGAATTCCGTCATCGGAATCAAATTTTCCCTAATAGTCGACTCGTTTCCTCAACAACAAAATGAACTTCATGTTAGTGAAATTCAACCAAACAGTTTATTGATTCAATCCTCCTATAAAAGGACTTTAATCACGAATTTGAGCTCATTTGGTCCAAATTTTCGGAGAATTTCAATAAACACGCTACCTGAGTAAATAAGCTGCTTTTCGAGATGCGGTATTTTAGAATACTAATAAGCTAAGGTGCTAATGATCCAAAACAGACCCATCTCCTATAGTTCCTAGTCAACGGCTATACACTTAATATACGAGTTTATGTAACTTAAACATCGTCTTATTCTCATGATCTAAGAAACGTCATGAAAACGCATTAAATTTAAAATTTATATTAAACAGGAAAATGTCCCGAAACATGAACCTGAATCAAGTTTAATAATTTAAAATTAAAAATATATATTATTATTTTTATTATATATATATTACATAAATAGTTTCGTAAAAAAAATCTACTATAGTATTTACACTCATGAATATAATTTAAACAAATTATTATATTCAATAAATTCACGAATTATTTTGTACCACAAAAACATTCATGATAAGATTTTTTTACTCTACAAAACTGATGCCAATTTAATTTTCATGTTATTTCGACATTTCGACTTTATGGGTTTTTGATATTATTTGGTTATTTTTTCAAATATGTTTACAGATTGATATACAAATAATTTATTGGGTTTCAATTTATTTATGTACATTATGTATAATATTTTGTTGGGTATCTAATAATAAAACTCGAGAAGTGTCAACGAACTCGGTTTTCTTTAATAGTTTTTTTAATATGAAAAAAACATCCCTCGTCATTCCAATTATCAAAACAAAATTGATTGTATTGGTCGTATTACGTGTGTACCTACCACGTGTCGTGTTCGTTTTTTATTCCGTGTACTGCTGTGACTTTTGTTGGGGTTTTTTTTTTTATTAAATTAATAACGAAAAATAATTTTTTGACTCGACAACGTCGACGACGTATAGTATAATCGATGACCAACGCAGCCGAGGGCGTGACGATATTATTAGAGTGATGAGTGAAAGGGGAGGGGGGAAGTCGCAGAGATGATTGACTCGTTACACTATCTTTTTTGTTATCCTTTCCCCCTAGCTATATATAAGTATAGCTGTTGGGTCTGATTTATAGCTTGATGTCAATTTGAACGAAAGGGCGACCATTCTTCGCGAGTGGTTTCTCCTGTTGATTGATAATCCGAATATTGACACGTCGACGCGAATTCGATAAGATATACTCGGCATAATAATGGTTTCGGTATGGGTTTCTCAACACACGCGGGTGAAATAACTATATATATATATAATGCGTCTGTAACCGAATATATAGCAAATAGTGTAAAATATACTCTTTTTTTTTTTTTTCTTTTTATTAGAACAGTGCACGAAAAACAAAAGCGAAATCACTCTATTTAATTGTATCGGAATTTCGTTAGAAAATGTCAATATTATTAAATGTCGATGGATTCACTATAAAAACAAAAAAAAATGAATATTTACAATATTTTAAATACTTTTTATTCTATTGTTTATATTCATTTACGCATGGATTTAATTTAAATTATGATCATTTAAAATTATATAATATCGTTATTACGATATTGCCTTCAGTTTTGTACATATTTTTTTTCCCTCTTCGCCGATTCACTACAATAACCTACCTACCCCAGCATCAATGTTTAAAAGCGACTATTATAATTCTATTATTTTGAAACTTTCACACCACGAATTAAGAAAATTCGATTGATCACTTTTCCTGCAGTTGTCTAGGACTCTAGAACGTCTGTGCACAACATGCCGTGTCGTACATTTTAAAAACCTAAATACGAGATATACGAAATAAAATTGCTAGGACAATTATCATAACGCCGATCGAATAAACGAAACATTATCTAGCACGTCATCACTGCAGCGGGTAACACATTTAGATTTTAAAATGTGCGATTGGAGTGACGTAATTGTTTATTGATAACCGTGTAAATATAAATCAAACACGTTTTACCTATTGTTTTCACCGCGCTCGTAGTATATCGGTATCGATCGCTATTCGAAAATAGATCCGCCCGGTTGATTTAAATTATGATATTTACGTACGGCTCGGAATACTTGTTTCACGTTGTTTATCACGGACACGATACAATCATACCTATCTCGGTAAAACACCACACCGTGCATAAGTACGGTATGCATTGAACGAACGTAATGGATGATCAGACGGTATTATAAAAGTCACGCGAAACGAAATGAAACCGTCATGAGGTAATCGATAGGCCACACAAATGGATTCGGCCGGCCACGCCGCCGCGGCGAATTGAAATTACAAAGTAAAATATACACAAACGGTTTAATTAAATAGATTGTTTTAAGAACATTTCGAGGGGAAAAAAATAACCTACGGCGGCGGCGGCGGCGGCGGCGGTAACGTTTACATTTAAGGACACGGGCGTTTTATTAAAGATTTCCCCCCCCCCCCGTACGCGACTCTTCGGTGTTATTGTTGTTGTATTTGCTCGCGGACTTTCAAATGAAATACCGGCGTAATTGCGTTAACCTATACGCACGGTAAACACAAATAAAACTCGGTGAATTTCTATTAGTTTCGGATCTTTGGCTTATACATACGTATATGTTAGATCCGAATTACTTCCCACCGGTATTACAGACATCGCCCCGAGTACAATGACCACTTTGGCCCGTACAGTGAGCGCGTATGTGTATACACACACACGTATTATATGCGTGCGCGCTTTCATTACATTATTTATACAACGGTGGGCGCAATTGAAACCCGACCGGAAATTCATGCGGTTCGGCCGAAACGCGCAAAAATCCGACATCGGGCGTGCGCCGACCCGCAGCCGTTTCTAATTTTTTTTTTTTTTTTATAAACGAGGTATTAATAAAACGGTACGGCGGATACCGCGATAAATATTTAATTTATCGCGTCGATTGCGATGGCGCGTTTCCGAAATATTATCAATAATTTACGGAATCGCCGCGTTTAAAATTCTACGCAACACGCATAAACTGGGTATACGCGTTTCAATTACCACATCCGCAGTTTAATATAATATATTTAGTTTTTTTTTTTTTCCGAATAACAATTACGACGTAAATATTTCTCTTTTTTTCCGTACAGCCAATCGTAAGATTATACAGTAATCGTCCATTCTTCCCCGTCATTTATAATTCTCCTCTTAATTTTTTTCGTTTAAACAAATGGTCACCCGTGGTCTATCGTCATTTTTGCGCGTACATTCCCATCATATCTTCCCGTATATTTATGACCGTCAATAGTTAATCCAAACAATCCACCACACCTTTCGGTACAAATATCCGATCCACCTATTTCTTTATTATTCTCGATACATTCCCGCAGAGTTTCTTCCTCTTATATGTTTTCCAATGCTTCTCCGGTGGTCATCATACCCATCCATCTAACCGTGGGCGTTTTTTTGTAGTACATCACCTCAACAGCTTCGATTATTTTTGTTATTCTTTAGAAATCGTCCGTGATTAGTTGCCATAAAGCATTATTTTTCCAACTTTTATGAAAGGTTTTAATATAACCATTTCTGAAATGATGTAAGCTAATTTCTCTCGGAGTAAAAGCCTTTTTTCTCCAATTTTCCTTGCGAATAGTGACTGCTACACTGTATTTTGTCTGGTGTATAAATTTACAAATAATTATGTACGTTTTTCCCGCTATTTTTAGATATTTCTAATGGCTGTCACTGGACCAAATGAGCTCAGATTCGGGAATATGAGTAATTTTTTAGGCACATTGAAGTGATAAAAGTTGGGTTAAATTGTAATGTGAATTTCAACGTGTTATTTGCGATTGGAGGGTGTTCGTTAGCTTTGTGAACTATTCTGCAAACTCCAAACGAAGCTAGGCAGATGACATTTTGTATATACTTTGTAAACACGCATGATGTATATACGTCTTAGCATAATATTATGACTTTTTTGATTTTGACTTATAATCTAACCTAAGTTAACCATTTTTAAGATAGATTTGGGTAATTTTTTTTTTTTTTTTTTTTGAGTACGAATGTATATTGTATTGTATTTTTGCAAAGAATATGTACAAAATACAAAATAGGCGGGAAAAACTTCGACTCTATAGTGACGGAGCTTGTGCTGCCTACGGGTATTTTTATTAAATGCGACTGGACATTTTGCTCATCAAATTTAATTATTATACTATGAGACATTATCATACGATTATATTGATATTTGGAATAATTTAGTTACTGTAATAGTAGGTATATATATTGCACTACATTTAATTGAACGACGGTGAATAAATTCCCACGACAGTCGAATATCATTTTGTATAACACTATTATATTATACTGTACACCGCCGAATCAATTCGTTTAAAATATTATCATATAGTAATATTTCGAAAAATTACCATTTATAATACGTATTATAATAGATAAACGAATTCGTCGTGACGTTACCAAACTTCGGATGTGTGGTGAACTATGTGAATACTGCAACGTATTGATATTCCAATTATTAAATTGTTCTCTGCGTGGAAACGTTGATATTAACAGGATTCACGATGTTTATAAATCGGTAATAAATTATTAATTTTTCATTTATACAACGTGTTTTTTTTTTTTTTCTTTTAATAAAATCATAAGATATAATATTTATCTTCGAAATTCCGCGATGCATATTGGCGAACTTTACGACGTCGTAAACCTCCCCTCGGTCTAACGGCAATTCAAACTTTACGAAAATATTTAAAAAGTTACTCTCTTTTTTTGTCCGTATACCATTCAGGGTTGAAAAGTTTCATGCCGTATATAGAAAACCTAATGTTGTATTATTATAGTGCAGTATTCGCATTACGCGAACCATAATATTATCAAATCACTCGCTGCAAAATGTGTGCACGGCAGCGCGGCGGTTCTGCAACAGTGATTAAAAATAATATATCAATGGTCTCCCTACAACCAGTTTCCACCTGTCTCACACAAACGTTTTTAACGTCCATCAAACGTTTCGTTGAAACGCACTAAATTATTTTTGAATTTAATTATTGATGTATGCGGAAAGAAACTATAAAGCGCAAATATGTATATTGTGTTTTTGCATATTTTACAATTGATAAAAATGAATAACTTGCATATGGACCTTCGCGGTCTCGCATAGACTTCGTAGATTCGTAGTGTATTCAATTTTTTAGTTTCTTGGGATTCTTAGTTTTAGTGATCATATTTTATACGATTTCGTACATTTTTAAAGCGTATTTTTTTTTTCAAATATAATACTGATCAAATGCCTTTTTTTCCAACAAATACGAAATAATCGTTAAAGATTTGTGATAATTCGATAACATATCCGTATAAAATTTAATTTTTCTAGTGTGAACGTCCGACAATTTGGTCGAGAATTAAAATATTTCGAGTCGCTATTGTGTACGGATATAATTTTTGTTTAGCAAAAAGGCATAACATTATAACATTTCTATAAGGCCAGCCATTTAAAAAATCCGTACCAAGGCAAGGCCATTTAACGATAATTAGGCCATTGTGTTGTTTACGAAATGTGATTCGCCCGTATCGAGAACCAATACGAAAATCGACTCGAGCCAAGATACGGTCGTCGTCGACGGGGTTCGTGCAGGTGACGCGCGCGGTTTCATTCTACGCTGCAGTAAAAACACGACGATTTCAGGGGAACAATATAATAATAATAATAATAATAATAATAGGTACGGGGTACTCGTTTTGAAGATTTCTGAAAGTTAGTTCGATCCGGTGCGCACGCGTTAATACTATACGTGTATTATATATAACATAATAGGCGAGGGAATGTTGCGACGATCATCAACTTTTATGGCGGCTCTCGGCATTAAAAACGTCGAGGGATATGCGACGGCGGCGGCGGTCTACTGCAGTATCTTTTTTCATATTATAGGGTTTATTGGGCCATTTATATACGAGGACTACGACGTAAATATGTTGCCTCGTTATATTCCCCCGTACATAATAGCACACGTATGTGTGTGTATACATATATATATTTTATAGAGATCGGGTATCGGTGTTTTCCCCGTGCGTCCCGTGGATACATGCCCGGCCGCCGTCGCCGTCGTCGATATGACGACGATAATAATAATAATAATAATAATAACAACGGCAACAACAACAACAACATTCAGCAACGTATATATTATAATGATATTGTGTAACGCCTAACGCGTATACGTACCTTTGCGCCACACGGTATAGTATTGTTATCATTTAATAATAACAATAATAACAATAATATATTATACGAGTAAACGGTGCGGCCGTATACGCGATGGATTTATGCCGACAGTGTTTACCATATTTTTTTGCAAAATACATTATCGTATATTATTATGAGCGAACAACACTTCATTTTATACTTCATATTATTATTGTCCGGGTGTGTTCACCGATATGTAGTAAAAATACCTAAAATATACCCCTAAAAATATGCTCTAAACAAAATTAAAAAAAAAAAAAAAAAAAATCAATCATGTTTAAAAAGTCTTAAAAACGCATAAAACCTAAAAAGTAGTATGAAAAGAGCGGTTCCTAGATCAGGAGCTGTACCTATAGCATGGCCGCGCAAGAAGAAACTATATTTTAACATTGTCCACTACTTCATCGACCTAAAATATGTCCTAAAACTTTTAAAAACCCCAAAATTGGCAAAAATGTGCAAAACAAAATGTTGTATATAGAACCGTTACCTAGGCCATGAAAAACTCGTTTGTGTTACATACAAGTTATTTTTTTTGGCCAATCAATAAAATTACACAAATGCATATTATAAATATTTGCTCTAAATTGTTATTGTTATTGATATAACAGTTAAACGACGTTTTCTCTCTCTCCGTTTCAACCTTCACAGGATAGATTCATAGCCCAAGGTTATAACAATTTAATTATTATTACCGTTTACCGTCGTTTATTTATTAACAGCTAACCGCAATTGTCCTAAAGCCGTTGAATAATAGCGTTTTCCATCTGACTGCACTCGTGTGCACGTGTCGCTTACCAAGTGGTACATGATGAGTGAAAAAAAGCGTGGATTATATTTTTAATAAGTATTTATTTTGTGTGCGATTATATCTAATTCAATTTAATAACCATACCAATGTAGTTATCAATATAACGATATATTATGATGGCGATCACACACGTATACATAGTACACTCATGGAGTGTATTATCACTGACCACGTGTACTGTACTCGAGTGTATTCGAATGAAAAACGACCATAGATAATACTAATAAATGTATATTTTAATGGACAGGCCATAATAACGGTTATCAAACTTAATATTATGTTTCATACAGCAATAAGTGCATAGGTCGTATTCTCCGTGAACATTTAAATTATTTGTCCAGGAAACCGAGTATAGATATCGTTTAATGGTGACAAAAATGCGAAATTATCAAATAAAAATAATATTTTATCTATAAAATAATAATTTAAGAGAAAGAGAAAACATTTTAAATATGTATACGATCGACTTTAATCCCACTCATAGGCGTGTGCGTTTAGGGGACAGGGAAGGCAGCTGCCCCCTCCTTTCGGGCTGAATTTTTTTTCCGAATAAACTAATATTACTAGGTACATTAATTTAGGTAATCACTAATTAGGTAATCGTATTCGTAAGTTCGTTACTAGTATAAATATGATAACAATTTACCACGAACCTGTAATATGAACGAAATGATCCAGTTCATAATCGTTAATTATTATTTTTATATAAATAATAATATATTATTTTGTGAGGTTAAGTTAGGTTAGGTTATTTCATGAGAATATAAGTACAAAGCAAAGTGTAATATTTGTATTATTATGGGTACCTATTAAATTCACAGTAATATAAATATTTATTAATATTAGATTAATCTATTTGGTTCCTTTTTTTACAGAAAATATTCCCGCAGCCACTTTCCACTGGTGATGTTGATAAAACAAAATGTTTACCCCTTCTGTCATTAAGGTCTGCGCACGCTTATGATCCCACTATAATTCACTAATTAACTACGAAAAAAAACTGGTGTCACAATTCAAATCATAATTAATTATTTAAATAAAAAATAAAAAAATAAACAATAATAATTACAAAATACAATCAAGTACATTCACAGTCGAGTGTCACTATTGGGTGGCTTCTCAATCCAAATTCCAATTCATGTTTTTTCACATATTTCACGTGTTATACTTATTGTGCTGTTTCTGCAGAGATCTGTACAGTATCAGAGTATTTTATAATAAAAAATAAATGTATTTATATTTCTATACAATTTATGAAAAAAAACGACATGTCTCTTCCTTATTCGAAAACGCTAACAGCTATATGTAACCAGTAAATAAAATGTTCTATTCATCGTATACGTCGTATTGTCTAAACGCTGTAGCTGATCCTGTACAAGGGGGATAAAGACGAAGATCGCACGGGGAACGGGGACAGAAGATATTTTTTGAGAGTGGGAGTCGTCGTCGTCAAGGGACCGGGGAAAAAAAAAATAAGCTACTCTGCCGCGGGTAATATCTATACTAACGGCCGTTGTCGTTTTTATTTCATACCATAATCGACAGATAAAAATAGCAAATATATACTTACACCTTTTTTTTTATTTACATGCACGAATAAACGGAAGTCGAACTCGATAATAATAATATTATACTGTTATTTCCCTTACGGTTTTATTTGTTTCCCGTTTACCGCAAGAAGAACCGCCGGAGACTTTATTTGTAATTTCGGATTAACGCAAGTTTAGGCAAAGCCCGTACCGTTTTACCATTCGGAGATACGTTTTTTTTTTAGCGTTTTCGGGCATAGGTAGCCAGTTTCTTGTTATATCCCGTTGGAAAATATTACACACGGGCGAGCGCTCGGGACGGACACGTTAAAGCCCGCCGAAGAACCGTCATCGTCGTTATTTATTATTATTATTATTATTATTTTTTTTTTATAATCCATAAATTCGCAAAATGTTTGTCGCATAAAACATGTAATAAAATTCTACCATATACATGTATATATATATATATCGGCAACCGTTCAAATAGCGGTGTATTTCACGCTGTTCAACGGCAGAAAAGCGCTAAACTTTAAAGGTACGTACCGATATAGTCAGACGCATAAAAACTGCTGCAGCGGTGTTCGTTTTATATGAATGAAAGTATAAAACCGTGCAGGTATAGGTGGGTAGGTACATAATATTATTATTATCACAGTGTGCGCGTGTGTGTGTATGTGTGAGTGTGTGTGTAGGCTCGTTAAAACCGACAACATGTCGACCAAGTTTTATGGAATTGTATACAAAACGTACAAGGGGATAGACGAATATGGTGATAATTAAAACGAGTAATAATATTGTTTTAAAGTTTCCTGTTTCGCGATATAACATAAATTATTTAAGAATAACATGACGGCATACTAACATAATATTAAAACACGAATACGGAATATGGACTAGACAGTCAGGGATGTGAATTCAATCAAAATATACAATACACTATACACTGCAGTGGTTTTCTTGTTTTCTCTGTATAAATATTATATTACGATAAGGACGGGATCCTTATTTCATGGATGAAGGGGAAAACAATTTTGTTCGTTAATATAAGTGAGCAATTTTAGTGAAATTTGACGATGATTAAAAATTTACGAGAAACTTTATCTGAATATTTTTTATAGATAATTTTATGTTCTATATATCTATATTTTATATTCTATAAAGTTTCTTAACAAACGTCACGTTATGTTACATTTTTAAATTTGAAAATTTATCATTCGTCGCCGCCTATCCGAGATGGTCACGAAATTCTACACTTTGTACCCAGTGTGACCGAAGAAACGGATTTTATTACTTCATAACCACTTCCAAGAGTTAAAAAGGGAAGGGATTTGGTGAAATTGTTTCTATATTACATAGTCTCCATAATGCATGACATAAACAATTAATAAGATTAGCGGTCGGTTATTCGATGCAATTAGGTATTTTAGTATAATAAGTCAGCAGCCATTTCATACATGTTTTAGTTGTCTAGGTGCTTATTTCGTATACTTAGGTAATAGTAGGTTGATATGATTTTAAAATTGTTCTTTCTTTTTTAATAGATTACGTACATAGGTAATTTGTCTTCAGAGGGTATGCTACCCCCTCCCTCCTACTTCTACTGTAAAATCTGTTTATCTTAATAATCCGAGAACTTTTATTTTGTCGGTATTACAGGTACAAAGAACGTTATTATTGTTTAAAATCTGATTATTTTAAGTTCTTCATACCCGAACAACTTATTTCGTAACACTTTTATTGAAAATCAACTTATTTTACAGTGCATATTCAAAACAATTATAGTACAAATTTGGTTTCCTAAACTAGTCTATAGCCCGAGTAGTTCAACGCGAAACTATTTTTATTACTTTTACGATGAATGCATAATATAATAATAACACGGGATTAATATTGTACACGTATTTAAAAGTTAAATTTTGAATACTTTTGAGTTCGTTAAATTTAATTTTTCCAAAAATACCATAAAATTCCCTATACATGACCCCATTAATATGAATGGTAGCAACATAGTAGGAACGGACTTAACCACCGGGATGCTGGGAAATTTCCCGATAGATCAATACATATTACGACCATGTGACCAGTGATCGTTGTTAACAAAATCAATTTAAAAAATTCAATTAGAAATTTGGAATACGTTTAATAATAATCAATATGCCTAGTATTATCGGTAAAATAAAATCGATTTTCGGTTTTATCGGCTTAAGTTTACGTAGTTTTATGGAATTATCATTTCGATAAAAGTTAATTAAGATTGATTGATTATCTGAAAAATTATCAGATTCGAAAGGATTACGAAAAGATTTCTTTGTTTAGATCATATTATTGTTCAATCAAGTTTCATCATTTTTCAATCAAATAAATTCAAGTTTTTGCGTTTTCGTTTTAAGTAAATATTATTTAATATTTAACCCGAACAATATCTGATTGGGTGTTTTAAAATAGACATTACTCGAGAAAATCTTGGACGGAAACTGAAATTCGACAAATTTCGGGCCCGAAAAGCGAAAATGGTACCCGAAAACACTCACTCGGTTTTGAGTTTTTAGATATTTTGAATCGTGTCGCTTCGTTGCTCGGAACAATAACGTTTTACAATCGTAAAATAATGATGAAGAATTGATCTGGCTACGGGTCTGCTACCCATAGTTAGTGATGGACAAATATCGGTAATTTATTAATTTCTCCGCGATGATAATATTGCAAAATTATCTTATCTGTACCGATTCGAATACAAATCAATAATTACTATCGAAATGATAGAATACCTGTATTTTTATACTGAAATACACACTGTTGTAGGTACAGAAACTCTGTTCCCATTTAAAATAATCTCATATACCTAATACATTGTAAATCGTAATCTTGTAGTTACCTTCACAATTAATATTAAATTAGGGATTAGTATGACGATTAAATTGGTTATTTGATTAAAATCGTTAAAAAACAAATTACTCGTAAAACGGTAAAATAATTTTTATTTATTACTTCCCGATAAATTACTATTTTTTTTCCGTATTTGAACCGACAGCAGTTTTCACATAACTTCCCCGCTGCCGCCATCGTTTATTGAAAAATTACAACCAATATATTATATTTTTAATCTCGTTTTCTCCTTAGCTGGGTAGACTCACATATACTGTGCAGGTAATCAACAAAACTATGTAACGAAATTAAAAGTAATCCTATGTCTAACTTAGCTTACTAAACACTACCGCAGTTGCCCACGCTACATGTATATTTTTTTTTTTAATACAAACAATATACACATGCGGCCACCCTAGATCTAAATCCTAGTGATTTGTTTAATCCCTGCGGACTGCCCTTGACTAACGCGCACGTACTCTTAAGACGCAACAGTCCGTGATATTATTATTTCGTTTGATTTGATACGATGAAACAAATAATAAATCGACCGGTTTTATTTTACAAAAATATGTTTTCACATTAATTCGTTACGCCCACATCCCTTCCCCGATAACCACGCCAAAACGTTAATTTTTAACGAAAATTTACAATTCCATATCCGTACGTTAAAATAATATGCCGGTCGTACGCTCTATATATAATAATAATTACTATTGTAATTGACGTAAATAATTTATTGTCGTAATCAATTTTCCGAATGTTAAATATTTTTTGTGTGGATTACAGTATTATCAATACCGGCAAAATGTTATTGAACACAGAATACAGAATTTTAAATGATAATAATAATCCGCGCGTGTTATTCTGCACGTAAATGTCGGTAACGGTCGTTATAAATCTGTTCGATTATTCATCGTTATATTATCATTGTGTATTTTGAAAATATAACGCGTATGCGTAGTAGTAGTGCATTACCGCTTCTTATAATTAATTACAATATCGCGCAGCGCGTATAACATGAAAATGTGTTTGCGTGTGTGTGTGTGTGTGTGTGTGTTTTTTTTTATCTCTCTAAATATTTCATCAACCGGCCCGAGTTTCCGATAAAAACGAGTGGTAGGTATACGATAATTTCTGTGTGCATGTATAATATAACACGTATCGTATTGTACCTATTACCTACCGCGCTCGCAGCGCAGTATAATTTAATTAAACGCATCAATATAATATAATAATAACGTAGAAGGAGTGGTAGCCGTTGCGGGGACGTATCGAGAGGATAACAGATTTATTTGCGACGCGTAATCGCATTTCCGATTAATAAATTGAAAAATGTGTTTACGATTAAAATAATGTTGACGTTCGGTAAATATAAAATAAAGGGTTAGGATTCGGCTCTCCCCGCAGCAGTCGTGTTTGTCGTCAGGGGGCGTGCGTCGATGTGCAGCCGCTGTAGGCGCGGTGGCGTGCTGCCGATAACAAATATTTCGCGCCGCTAAAACTCTCTGAATCCGAATTCAGCTGTGCCCATAGAAGGGCCAGAGACTGTGTTTGAGCTATTTACACGTCCCGTCGCCAACAGCCGACGGACGCGAAACGTAACGGAAATAAGGCGACGAAAAGTGATTTCGTTGATTTCCGAAAGGATTTATCATAGGAAACCGGAAAAAAAGCCTATCATAAACCACAACAGAACAAAAAAAAAAACCGTAACCTAACCTAACTGTTACTATTACCAATGGTTAGGTAAAAGCTACAAGTTTCGACCACCAAAAAAGTTATAAAAATGTATTTTATAAAATGGCTATTTTAATTTTTTTTATTTTAAGTCTCCTCCTCCTAAAAAAAAATTTGTTTATATATAAATTGTAGTATAGAGGCGTACGAATTATTTAAAACATATATATATCAAAAATATTGAATAGAACAAAAGGAATTTCAAGTAACTAGAAACTAAGCACTCTACAGTTACCTCAACAATAAACATTCCCCAAATCCAAGAATAGTTTTTCTTTTATCGAAATATCTTGGTATATTCTTCCAATAAAACAAAGGGGACAATGTAGCGAGACCATAGGTCCTTAAATGGCGTGCAACCTACGCGTCTGGTGTCCTTGTCCCGAAACGAACAAAAACCGGCCGACGACGCCGCGCTTGGGTGTCACCAATAGGGAGCGCTGGTGACAATAAAGCTTTTAAAACCATCTCCCCGGTCTCCTAAAAAACCAACTTATCCCCATCATTCAAGGACATTTATTTGCTCCACATAAATCTGCTATCAAGACTCATTACAGACCATTAACCCAACCACCGAAAATCGTTAGCAGCACACGGTTAATCGACCATTCGAAGAAAGCATAATCCACTTGGAACTCGGGATGACTTTCCCCACATACAAAATAAATACAAGCCGATGAAACAGCAGCATAGGATCGAGTCAGTACCGTTAAGGATTGCCGCAGCCACTTCGACGTAGCTCATGGTGAACGTGGAGACATCGGTGCCGAAGTTCTTAGAAGGAAAAGAGAAACGTATGCAACTGATTCGGTCCTCTGTTAGAACAGATTTACACGGCGCTAATTGTTGGCATGCCTGCTGTTATGCTAACTAGAAGGTCAATGGCGTGTGGCGACTTGAATGCCTTATGGACTTATTTACACTTGTTGTTTATGCGCGCCAACTACTGGTATGCAATTATTGCGATTGTCATAATGTCTTGTGCCGATTGGTGGATAATAACAATTTGAGATAAGATTTGTGATAAACTGATAACAATTTCTTTTTATTCATCCAGTCTCTTATTCATATATATTTTTTTTTAATTCTACGGCACATATTTTCAATATATCGTCACACAAAACTATTGAAATAAAACGCATTGATCTTTCAACTACAGTTCCGTACATTACTTCGGTCATAACAATTAACGGAAACTAATATCTTGTATTAATTAATAATAACTGATAAGTATCAGTATTATTATGTATAATAATAATTAATACTTTAAGAAAAAAGATTTTGAAAAAATAAATTGAAAACAAATTTGATATTTGATACATTGGATTACATTGCGGTGACGTAATAGAAGGGGAAAGCCAACGCGCCAGTAAAATAAATATATTTGATCTACTGGCTCTGACAGCTGCTGGCGCGCCAGTGGTCACTGGCCCCGCCAGCGACTGGCGTGAACCATTTACACGTTACCAGTCCCTGGCATTCAGTAACTGGCAACCTTTACTGGCACGCCGTCAAAATTTAACATTATATAAACAAAGTTACCCTATGCAATAATACGTATTATTCTGTCTTCCCTCAGTGGCGTGTATGGAAAATAACGAACGATACTGTTCTTGAAACCATTATTATTAAAATATATATGAATATTGAAATCCAAAATATAAAAAAAAATCATATAAGTGTATTTGCATTTTGCATTATTGACGGGATTACGGATTAGATAATATGCGAAGGTTGTACGAGTTACGCTCGAAATTTCTCAGACAGGAAAGACATTTCTAGGGGGGGGGGGGTTACAGTAAACTGTGCCCCCTCCATATAATACACACAATCGCCTTCCTAACTTTCCGCCCGCAACGCTGGCCTACCTTTTATTTCGTAAAACGTCGTTACCATTCGACTGTAATATAAATTACTATGTATTATAAAAAAATATGTATAACTAGCTGTTCCGCGCCCGACATTACCCATTCCAATTTTTATTATTATTATTTTATGCATTTTCTCATTTTTTATATTTTTGGTTTTGGCTGTATCAGAGTAGAATGAATGAAAACAAATAAGTGGAAAGTGGGTAGTCATTTGATGGACTAAATGTGTTCTATTGAGAAATTTGAATAATGTAAATAATAGTAATAATAATAATTATAATAGTTTTTTTTTTTTGCCGTAACACCAAGGTAAATATTTTAAATTGTATTTATATTAATTACCAATGATACGTTTTGACCAACCTTTTAAATTTATTTCAAATTCGTTTCATTTAAATTTCATCCGTGTGACCCAGGCAACCCACAAATAAACAAAAATAAATAAATGAACAATTAAATTTTCGTATTTATATACCTAAAAATCCCTATTTTACCCCCTTTAGGGATTGAACTTTAAAAAATTGTTTCTTAGCGGATGCCTACGTCATAATAGCTATGTGTGTGCCAAATTTCAACCTTAATCGTCTAGTGTTTCGGGTTAGGCGATGATTAATCGGTCAGGACGAGTTATTTTATATTTATAAATAAATAATGCTGGGTATTTTCGATTCCCTTTGCATTTTTTTCCAATGGTCGTCTGGTGACAAATCCATACTATGTGCTTTTAAATGAGAATAAAAGAGTTTATTTTGGATTTTTTGGCAATTTTCGACAATTTGTAGGTTGTTTTCTAAAATTTTTGGGTCCGTTTTTGGAGCATTTTAGGAGTTTTCGGATACAAAATAAGAATTTGAAATTCAATTTTAAGATTTTTACACACAGACTTGGATTTGTACATAAATTTAACAAATTATAAAGTAGGTACTCGTAATTTCTGTTATGTTATCGGTGGACAGTATAGTTGGAATGTCAAAACATCGATAACGAGTAGCGTCGTTTACGATAAAATCAACGCGGTATAATCAGAACTACTAAATCTTAAATCGGTAAAATCGACGTCCGACGATATCGTTTAGTACAAGTTTTGTTGTCGTGACCGCCGCGTGCATTTCTTTAATTTAAACAACGCCAAAAATCTTTTTCAACACATTTAATACCATCCGTGCATTTTTTCATTTTAATGTCATTATTCGAGAGATTTTGTCGCGTTTAAATCCCGGCCCTTATAATAACCGAATGCGGAAAAACGTATTTTAGATACCCCCTTGTAAACCTTCACGTTTCGCCCTTCTTCCCGCCCGCGCGGCATAAGCGACACGGTAACGTAATAATATTCTGACGCCGCCACCGCCTCCGGTCAGCGGTTTTATTATTAACAATAATTAATAACAAGTAACGACAGTATTATAACTGACGTTGCACTCGTATGACACGATAAAACGCGTCGCGCAACAACTGCGACAATGTTATTAATGCCGCGGGATCCGGACGCCACTCGTGTCCGAGCATTAAACTATTTCCGTTTGTCATTTCGGTATTGTTTGTTTTTGTTTTTGTTTTTTTTTTTTCAAATCGTCCGCCGCCGCGCAGTTTTAAGTGACCGCATAAATCCGAACGCGTAATCGATTTATAATGCGCATTTCGAGTACGCGCACGACGGCCCGCTAACGATAACTCGTATTTTATTCGCGGGCGGTCGTGTATAATAATGTCGCGCATAACACACGCGCGCGGATGCGTATAATACGACACGTATATTACTGTGTACGCGCGGGGGCGGTCATTTCGCTGACCGCTCGTAATCCGCACCGCTACTTGTTGACCCTTATAATACGCCGCGCAAGTCTTAAATCGTCGTGCGCCCGCCCGTGTCCTCTTCCCGGGCGCGATTCTTCAAAAACGCGGCGCGGGCGTCGCGTCGCAATATTTTATCCCGGACGTAATAATATACAAATAGCGGCGGGTAGAAAATTAATAAATTAGCCGGACACCGATTAGCGGTGGCGGCGTCGGCGGCGGCGGC